>JACGCM010000235.1:0-75995 GCA_014058105.1 Kingdonia uniflora
TTTTTCTCTAAATAGTCAAAGCCATGTAATGACTGATTAGAGCACCCCAGAAAATGTTAAACTAAATGGCCTCAAACGGATTAACAGAGGTTACAGTTGGACGCATCAGGCTCCCCGTCACTACCGCCGGATTGTGTTACAAACCAACTTCCTAGTCATTGAAAAAAATCTAAATTCCTCAGCATCTTGGGTCACGACTGGCTCCACGCCATGAAGGTCAATCCCTTTGGCCTACTACCAAGATTGCGATTTACCACCCCAAGTGGCACTTGGGATATGAAGGGATCCCAAAGGTTAGCTCAATCCTGCAAGCACTCCAGAGATCAATCTATACGAAAATTGGCAAACCATAGTAATCACAGAACTCTCCCTCACCACACCTTTTGACTACCTCCTCTCCACCTACCTTCGAACCCACTATAATATATCGAGCTCGACCGCCCAATCGAGGAACATTTATTGGAGGTTCTTAGATAGAGGAAGAAAAACTAGCTTACCACATTCTCAATCCAATAAAAACGTCTTCACATGGCTTTCACGAGATGCCCAAACGTCTGCCCTACTTTCACCTACCACCGACTTGATCTAATTTCCAAGTCCACATATCAAATGAAATAAATACACCCTAGCTCCACGGATTCAAGACGAGGTTAACCTCAAAGTCGACAAGCTTCTAGCCGTAGGTTTAATCCGAGAGGTCAAATATGTAGATTGGATCTCGAATATTGTGGCCGTACCAAAAAAGAATAGCAAGATTAGAATTTGCATCGACTTCATTGACCTTAACAAGCATACCCCAAAAGATAATTTTTTCCTCTTCATTATATAGTACTCCTCGATGCAAGAGCTGGCCACGAAGGCCTTTTAATGATGACTGCTA
Organism: Kingdonia uniflora; assembly: GCA_014058105.1. Classification (NCBI taxonomy): domain Eukaryota; kingdom Viridiplantae; phylum Streptophyta; class Magnoliopsida; order Ranunculales; family Circaeasteraceae; genus Kingdonia; species Kingdonia uniflora. The sequence continues at coordinate 881 of JACGCM010000235.1, forward strand.
CCTCAGGCTACAATCTGGTACACCTCCTCCTTGAAGATTAAATCAAAACCTCATTCATTACTGACAAGGGCTATACATTTTAACGTCATGCCTTTTGGCTCAAAAACGTGGTGTACATACCAGCGTCTGGTTATCACCATGTTAAACCATTGCCTGGCAAGTCAGTTGAAGTCTATATCGATGACATGCTATGCAGGAATCTCTACAAAAATACCCATATACAGGACCTGACCGAAGTTTTTTCAATCCTTTGATCATACCAAATGAAGTTAACCTTGATAATGCCAATTCAGCATATCGTCAGGAAAATTCCTTAGCCACCTTATTAGCAAATGGGGGATTGGGATCGATCCTACCCAAATTTAAGCCCTTATCGATATACCTTCTTCTCATAAAGAAGATGTACAGTAGGTCACAGGAAAAATAGTTGCCCTTAATCTATTCATTTCCAAATCCTCTGAAAAATGTGCCTGTTGTTCACCCTCATACACGATCAAGGCACCCACGACTAAGAAGAAACCCCGACATGGATTAGACACCCGAATGCGAGTAAGTTTTCCGCGGCTTAATACTTACCTTAGCCAACAACAGTAATGAGTTCCCATTCGAAGGTGAGTTATTTTCCCTCTATCTTGCAGTTACAGACGAATCCATCAGTTCGGTCCTTATACGCATAGTGGAAGGCATAAAAAAACCAGTATACTTTATCAGTAAAATACTAACTCTAGTCGAATCCAGATACACCAAACTTGAAAGACTTTTCCTTACCTTCCCTATACTTCTAAAAACTAAAACCATACTTTTAAGTAGATTACATATGGGTGATTACGAGTTACCCCCTTTAGGAAATTCTGGCCAAAAAGAAAAATATAGAGGGTACAACAATGGTCTATCTACCTTGGTGAATATGACATCACCTTCGAGAAGTAGATATCCCTGAAAGGCCAAGCAGTTGCCAACTTTTTGGCCGACTTCCCAGTCAAAAAAAAGATTGGGAAGAACATGAAGATAGCTACCTGAAGACCAGCTAGAATAAAATGTCCCCTGAAATCTAAATACTGGATGACGACTATTCACAGATGGGTCAGCACGTCTGAATAGTTTTAAATAGGTATTTTACTGGTCACACCAACTAATGATTTCCTTGAAAAGGTAATCAAGCTAAACTTCAACTATACCAAAATGAAGCGAATATGAAGCTTTAATATACAGCTTCGATATGGCCCTCGAGCTGGGTGTTCCAAAACTAGCCCTTTTTACTGACTCATAGCTGATCCAAAGAAATTACACCAGCAAAAACTAGGCGAATGGTCGAATATAAATTTTGTTACCAACGCATGGATCGGTTCCTTAAAAATCATTGATCATACACTACCTTAGAGGCAAGAACAAACATGACGATTGATCCAGGAGGATCTGACGAAGACATGAAGGTTTTCAAGTTTTATTTGAACATTTGTTTATTTTAAATACATTTTAGCTTGATCGTTTTATGCGAATAGACTTATGTCTATTCGAATACATTTCAGCCTGATCAATTTTATTTGAATAGGCTTATGTCTGTTCGATACAAATCAGCCTGATCAGTTTTATTCAAATATAAATTATGTGTATTCGAATACACTTTATTTAGTTGAACAAAAACTTATTCTGTTCGAACAGAGGCGCGATTCAACCTTTTTCCTTTTGGGCGGCAGTTGTATTTTGAGGGGTGTTTTTGCCTCGAGATGCGCGCTTTTAGTATTTTAGGTTCCCTAGTATATAAATGGAACTTAGGTTATTTATTTTCTTATGTTAGATCTAGAGAGAAGTCTAAGAGGAAGCTTAGGGTTTACAGATTAATTCATTGTACTTACTTATAATATAATTGAATATCTTATTTTTCCATCAAAATTGGCGTTCTTCATACTTTTTTCTACTAACTTAAGCTTCTTCAATCATATTGTGGATTAAGTGGTATCAATTTTCCAGTTGCGATTCTCGGGGGGTTGATTATAGTTTATGGTCTCTACACTGACCGTCTCAATTAAGCGAAGGAGAAACTAGTAAGTCCGTGAAGATCCATCGCAAACCTAATTTGAAGATGAAGGACATTTAGAGATGGGCGATCCCAACGAAAGACTCACGATTTTGGAAACAACAGTTTCCACCCTAACTTCTACTCTAGGGGAGTTAGTGGAGCAGTTGCGTCTCACAGACCTCGTTAGGCTTCCGCTTTAATGGAACGCAATGCCGTTCGAAGAAGAAAGGGATTATGGAGTGGATGGGGATGAGTACGTTCTGGTATTCGATGATTCTAGTGATGCCGATTCCATCAGGGAGCGCCCAGGTTTTGGTAAGTTCACGAATCCTATGCGTAATCTTCGTCTTGGTGTTTAAGATTGAGATTCCAGTTTTTGATGGTTCCGTCGATGCTGAGAAGTTAGATAATTAGTTAGATAGGTTGGAGACCTATTTTTCATTGATGAATATTCCAACACTCAGAAGATTTGCTTTTCAACTTTGAAATTCACAAGTCACTCACTCACATGTGGAGATCCTATCAAAAGCGATATAATATCGGAAGTCCGAGTTGGAGGAATTTAAGGTTTTGGTGAGGAAGCAATTCTATCCAATTGGGTATGACAGGAGCGTGGTACAAATGACACAACTTGCAGCAATGGTTTGGGCAATCCGTACACAATTCACTACGGAGTTTCATAACCATGCATTGGTTTTGGATATTGACGTGGAGGAGTACGATGTATTCAATAATTATACAAGGGGTTTGTCGGAGTCTATTCAAAGAGAATTAAACTCTTTAATGTGAAAATATCGATGATGCTACCGTTACAACAATTATCATCGATGGCAAGTACTTGAAGAGTGACAAGAAAGACGACACGAACAAGTCGGGTTTACAAGGCTAATTAGAAGTTTGATTAGAAATGGGAGTCCCAAAGGAGAGGGGTCTTCATTCAAGAGAACTATCTGTAGTCATTACAAGGCTAGGGCACAATTTTGATAGATGTTATAAACTTCACCCGGAGCTTCGGCCGAAGGAGGAGAAGGGCAAGAAAGCGAAACATACACTAGCCGCGCCATTGTGGATCTTTTGGATTTAGATAACCAAATCCTAAGCTTACTCTAATGTTCAAGAAATCTCTAGCAATCGACGAGGCGAGTCGGGAAGAGCTGTTCTTTGTCAGTATTCAAGTGAAGCATAGCTTAATCGAGGCCATTATTTAATTTCTGAGGCGGTGGTGAAGAAGATGGTTTTGGCTACTGTAGCTCATCCTAATCCGTATGGTTTGGGTTAGATTCAGAAAGACGTAGAGTTGAAGATCACTGAGCAGTATACGTTCAAGTTTGTTATTATTGGGAATTTATTGACGAAGTGACATATGAGGTGTTCCATTGACGTGTGTCAAGTCATCATTGATAGCCCTTATCTTTGGGTTCGGGATGCAATCCTTTACCGTCGTGCTTGCAAGTATCATTTTGTGAAGGATGGGACAAAGTTTCATATTAATGCGTGCAAGAAACATATCACTACCAGTAATTTGGTAGCGGCGACTCAGGCGAAGAGGTTGGTTAATGCGAGCGGCAAATTTGTTTTATGTTGGTGGACAGGATCAAGAGGGTCCGTCGTTTACAGTATTGTCTACTTTGACAATGTATCATAAGAAACAAACAGATTGGGGGAGTTGCAAGAGGAGTATGAAGACTTATTTCTGGGCATAAAAGGGATACCGCGTAAGAGGGATGTTGAACATGATATCACCTTGGTGAATGGTAAGCCACTACCCAATATTGGGTTATATCGGACTTCTGTTACAGAGTCTGATGTGATCATGAAACAGGTACAGGAATTCCTGGAGTAAGGAGTTATTAATCCAAGTTGCTCACCTTGTGGTTCGCCGGTGTTACTGGCCGAAGAAGGATGGTCTTGGAGGATGTGTGTGGATTATCGAGCGTTGAACAAGATCAGGTGAAGAATCGTTATCCGCTTCCATGGATTAATGAGCTTTTAGATGAATTGCAAATGGCTCGGTTTTGCACCAAGTTGGATCTTAAGTCGGTTACCATCAAGTTCAAATCCGGGAGGAGGATACTTGAAGACAACGTTCATGACCAAATAAGGCTTATTTGAGTGGTTGGTGATGCCTTTTGGGTTATGCAATGCTCCGACGATATTTATGCAGCTAATGAATGAGGTACTTCATGAGTTTATTGATGATTTTGTGATTGTATATTTGGATGATATCTTAATATAGTCATACATGGGAGGGGGATCTGGGTATTTACGAAAAGTGTTGGGTGTGTTGCGATCACAATAATTTTTCCTTAACGGGAAAAGTACGAGTTTAGGAAATAGAAGCTAGTCATTTGGGTTTTATTTATTGGTGGTGGCGAGCTTAAGGTCGATCCAAAAAAGGTCTCGGTCATTACTAATTGGCCTAGACCCCGCACAGTGACAAAAGTGGGAGTTTTGTGGGTTCTTGTCAGTACTTACGGAAATTTATTCGGCATTTTTCATAAATAGCCGCACCGTTGCATTCTTTGACGAAGACCAGGGTATAGTTTGTATAGGAAGAGCACCATGATAAGACCTTTCTATTACTAAAGTGGAAGATTTTGGATGGCACCAGTATAGCATTACCTAATTTGTAGTGGCCTTTTAAGGTCGAGACAAATGCGTCAGACTATGTATTGGGGGTAATCCTTTTACGGGATGGGAAGCTGGTTGCTTCCATTCTGAGATGTTTACTGAGCAGTACGCAACTATCCTACCTACGATAAGGAATTCACGCATTATATTAATCAGTGAAGCATTGGCGGAGTTACTTATTGGGAAGGTGTTGTGGTACTTTCCGATCACAAACCATTATAGTCTTATCTACGCAGTCCAAGCTTCAGCAAGCTCGCCATATGAAGTGAATGTCGTACCTTCAGCAGTTTACCTTATTGATCAAGTATAAGAAAGGAGTGGACAACTAGATGGCTGACATGTTCCTCAACCGACGGGCAAACAGAAGTCGTCAATCGCACTTTGGTACATTTATTATGAGAATTCCATTCTAAGCATCCTAAGACTTGGGATGAGAGTTTACTGTATCCTCTTTTGCGTTCAACCAGGCGATTCATGTTTCCATGTTGATGTCTCCTTTTGAAGTTTGTTTGGGTACTTGCCACAAAGCCCTTTTGATTTAGCGTTTAGTCTTAGTGACAAGACGGGGTCAGTGAAGGAGAAGAGGAGCAGGTTAATGCTCAGCGTTTCATTGAGAAGATCATCAAGGTTCATGTGGTGGTTGAAGCTCAGTTGAAGAAGACTCAAGCAAAGTATAAGGCTCGCCACGACAAGCATCGGGTTGAGTGTACTTTTCTTGAGGACAACGTCGTTTGGTTGCATTTGGGTAAGGAACGACTTAAGGGGGAATGCAGAAGTTCAAACCTATCTGTTATGGTCCCGTTTTTGATCCTCAAGAAGATTGCTGACAATACATTCCGTTGGATTTGCCACCTTTCATGAAGATGTATTCGGTATTATGCCGAGCATTTATAGCTGTTTGAGCTGTCTCTTCTGGATGAAGACTCTGAAATTGATACTCGCCTACGGTCAGTTGATGACTTATGGATGGAAAAAGAAGATCCATTACCGAAGGATGGTATTCTAGAGAGGAAGGTTCATACTACAAGACAGGGTGCTATTGAAACGTTCCGAGTTGGGAAAAGGGTATACTACTGAGTATATCGAAGTGGTACAACAGGGAATTGGGCATCGCTACATTCCTACATCTTCAGTTCTAGCTTTAGCAGGAGCTCAAGGCTCCTAATGGGGGGAGCCATGATCCAGGTGAATCTGATGAAGACATGAAGGTTTTCAAGTTTCTATTCAAACAAAATTGTTTCTGTTCAAATACATTTCAGCCTGATAAGTTTTATTCGAATAGACTTATGTCTGTTCGAATACATATCAGCCTGATAAGCTTTATTCGAATACAAATTATGTGTATTCGAATATACTTTATTTTATTTGAACAGAAACTTATTCTGTTCAAATAGAGGCGCGATTCAGCCTTTTTCCTTTTGGCAGTGGTTATATTTTGAGGGGTGTTTTTGCCTTGAGATGTGTGCTTTTAGTATTTTAGGTTCCCTAGTATATAAAGGGGACTTAGGTTCTTTATTTTCTTAGGTTAGATCTAGAGTGAAGTCTAAGAGGAAGCTTAGGGTTTAGAGTTTAATTCATTGCAATTACTTGGATAATACAATTAAATCTCTTATTTTTCCCATCAAAATTAGCGTTCATCATACTTTTCTACTAACTTAGCTTCTTCAATCGTATTGTGGATTAACGATGCTCTAGCCCACATTGTAGCTATGTTAGGACAAACCAAACCTCAGAAGTTCAATATCGAAGTACTCGAAGGCCTAAGTATAGGGTAGATGAAAATTAATACCATCAATACTGGGGGCAAGAGTATTAATCCCGACGACTGGTGCACCCCCTTCCTAGTATATTTTACAGCTCAAAACTACTCACAAACATTATGTTAAAGCATTTACTATTAGAAAATTGCCAAGGTATACAATTCTCAAGGCGATCTACACCAAATTGCCAAATGGAGTGCACCTCAAATTCATATCTCAGCAAGAAGCTGCCGCAATCATCATTGAGTTACACGAAGGAAGCTGTGAATCACATACCGCTGACAAATCTATGACACTCCATGTAATAACACAAAGACTATTCTAGCCGAATATGAAGAAACATGCCAAAGAATATGTGAAGCATTGTGACAAGTGCCAATGCCACGACCATAATATCAAAATCCCCTCACAAGATCTCCACTGTTGCCAAGTCTTTTGGCCTATTAAATTTAAGCCATCAACCTAGTGGCTCCATTCCCAAAAGATTAGGGTAAAAGATAATACGTTCTTGTTGCCACAGACTACTTCCATAATGGCTCAAAGTCGTACCACTATGCCAAACTAGAGAAGAAGAAGTCATCAAATTCCTTTGGGAGAACATAATTACAGACTTTGGCTATCCGCACATGATCCGATGATACAACGGACCACAATTCCTAGGCAACAAGGTCCAAATATTCCTTAAAAGTATAATATCATCTTCTCTCCCCTCCACGCCTTATTACCTTTAAGGCAATGGCCATGTTGAAGCCATCATCGAAACCATTGTCGACGGTCTTAAGAAATGCGTTAACGACAAGAAGGACGATGGGTTCAAGAACTTCAACATGTCCTCTAGGCCTATCACACAACACCAAGAAAAACAACGAGTTAAACTTTATTTCTACTGACATACAAAACTGAAGCAGTCCTACCAACTCAGTTCGAAGTCCTGGCCAGGATCCCGACCTCCAAATGAAGAAAACGAGTTTCAACTCGCCTACAACATGCTATGGATCGCGAAACCCGGACTGATCTCTAGCTAATCTTGACATTACCAAATCTCTTTTGAGAGTCCAGCAACAAAGGGTTTAACCTTGAAGCTTCAAAATGGTGATCTAGTCCTTCGAAGAATCACCCCCTCCTCGAAACCTCAAAACGCAAGAAAGTTGGCTGAATCTTGGAAGGCCCATACGTCGTTTATGATAAAATAGATAAAAGCTCCTACTATCTCATGACCAAAGCTGAATAACCCCTGCAAACCCCTGAAATAATGCAGTTAGTTTCCTATAACAGACGATGACCACAGATATTTACCACAGTTGTAACATAAGTACACATGAATAATAAAATGATTTTTCTTACAACTCTCGGTGCACTTACATTTCTACCATATTCCATCTCAATGAACTTCTTGAGCTGGTCAAACCTAAGTTGCTGAATAGTTAAAAGACTTAACACTTGGAGGCGATCTCAGAGTTAACTGCGACTGATTTTGTTTAAGATCAAACCCACGGATAGAAATACCAGGAGCAACCTTAAAAGTTTAGCGAACTTCTTGAGTCGATCAATCCTAAGTATCAAGTTAACTCTTCAACCGACTGATACTTGGGGGTGACCTCAAAGTTCCTCAAGGTTTCTGATTTGGAAAAGCCTAAGTGGCATGGATGGTCAAAAGACTAACACTTGGGGTGACCTCGCAGCCAACCACGTCTAGCTTAGTTTAAGATCTACTCGTAGATAGAAATACCCAGAGGCGATCTCAAAGCTCAAGAAACTTCTTGAGTCGATCAAACTTAAGTATCATGTCAACTCTTCAACTCGGCTGATATTTGGAGGCGACCGCAAAGTTCCTTAAGGTTTCTAATTTGGGCAAACCCAAGTGGCATAAATAGTTGAAAGATAAGCACTTGGGGTGATCTCGGAGCTGACCACTTATGGTTTTGTTTAGGATCAAACCTACAGATAAAAATACCGGGGGTGACCTCAAAGCTTACGAACTTCTTGAGTCGGTCAACCTAAGTATCAAGTCACCCTTCGACCCGACTGATACTTGGGGGGGACCTTGAAGTTTCTCAAAGTTTTTGATTTAGGCAAGCCAAAATAGCACGAATAGTCGAAAGACTAAACACTTGGGGGACGACCTCCAAATTCTCAAATTCCCACTCCAATCAACTTAACATCACACTTCAATCACCCCATTTCAGACAAAAGAAACCAACAACCACAATCGAAGAGTGTCAGAATAGGAGAAGGAAAGTAGTTCAAATAAAAGCTTAGCAAAACAACAAAGGCAAATTTTAATAGCAGCTTAACATAATACAGCAGAAGGAAAACCAAGTTTCCACAAATTACAAGCCACACAGAAAAGAATCAAAACTGAGTTTTCTACATCCTCACAACAACCTCATTACAGGAAGGGTTACTTTGATCCTCATCGGTCCCAGCAGCAGCAATATTCGGGTTCATATTAGCATCTGGAGCAACGATTTCGTTCTCCATGTTCGAATCCTTGACCCCAGACCTCGGTTCTACCCTTTATGCTTGACTCGGTCCATCACCACCAGGACTAAGAAGCTCCTTCGAAGGATAACGCTCGAAGGTGTCCGGTTATAGCCTAACTTATCTATGAATTATTGTAAGGACGAAGTCACGAGGCATTCCTGATCGAAGTCTGCCTGAAACCTCACATGGTTCTCTTTCAATTTTTCTTCCAGAACAACAATCTTTGAATCACAGCATTCGACCACGGCCAGGTTCTCCCTCGCCGAATTAGTTTTAGGACTGAAACAAATGATGATCCACTTCGAACAACCCGGGTGTTCATACGACCTTATCGTCCCTTTCAAAAGTTTCTCACCATCCATCGCCTCATTCATTCTCTGGCCAGACTCCTTCTGGGCCTTCCTAAAAGAATAAGCCAACACACGCATCTAGACAACAAAAACAAAAACCTTCGGAAGTCAGTATCACCATTAAAGCAAGATATTTAAGCATCAAGAGTTACTTGGGCATCACCAATTCTATACGGTGCCCCACTTCATCGGGATTTCCAGCACACAAATTTACTATCAACTCGGCAGCAGCTCGAGCATCCTCCTCCTGCTCAGCTGCAAATCATGTAGCTTCGGACGAAGTGGGCACTTCTTCGATTTGTTCATGTGCCCTCTTACGAGGTACACGCCCATTGCCTGCGAACTCGAGCCTTCCCCCACTTGTTTGCCTTTACCTCTCGGAGTGGTCTGAACCATATCTGGGGAATCGCGCCCTGTCTCATAGCGCTGGTCAAAGCACTTACCCTTGTATTACCATGTCAAGCCTCGACCTCATCAGATTATTTTAGTCCATCTTACCACAGCTTCGGGTGGGCAACCTATTCTTCTTTTTCGAAGGATCAGCTAACTCGAAGGCCCTTTTAGTAGGGTTCAGCTTTCTCTTCCTCCTCCTTCGCAATACCTTCAACCTTCGAAAGGCCTTATTTATTCACTCGTCGTTCTCGTTGATCAATTTATCTAGATAGTGTAGAGTGTTGTCCGGTGCGCTCTTACAGGTCTTGCAATATAGATATATTTATGATCATTGCATTGCCGAAGAATAAAGCCTTACAAGGCACTCAAATCATACTTACTCGATTAAAACTCTATTTTTCACAAGTTTGATCTTTTACACCCTCAAGGTACTCGTACGCCTCTTCACTAGAACTAGATCTTTATCCCACCCACGACCAGTTGAATACAGGTAAAAAAACCAAGGTTTTTCAGGTGAATTGTATGAGAAATGTCCCCACCTTCAGATTCCCTTTCCTCGAGTAAAATGCCATGATATCCTAGAAACCCACAAGAGGCCTATCTTCACCTAACAAATTATTATTGAGTCTCTCGGTCACCCTTATCATCTCATAAAAATTTATTCACCTGGAAGTGTCACGTCCCAGAAACTTAACACCTCCTTTACCTGACATCGAAGGGATAGCTGCATATCTAATCGAATCTGACCTCTAAATGTTATCATTTCTTTGATTGGTACATCCTCAAGGGTATACTTTGACCCACATCGAATCAGGTAAATTCATGTCCTAACAAGCTATGTTTCATCATGAATCAACCAAGTCTCGCTCGCTCATACAGAGAGACACCTCTAAACCGATGCCATCATCATCCGTTTCTTCGCCACCCTCATGCTTACTGCTATCCTCCCCATCTTCCTCATCTTTTCTCTATTCGTCATCTCCTTTGTTCCCCAGTTCAGTTGGTCCCCACCTCTTCCTCTTCCTCCTTCACCTCGTCACTCTCCCTAACTACCCGCACCCTTCTTCGGTTTCGCCTAACCAAATTAACATCGGGTACCATTACTGTAAGAGGAACATCAGTTGTGATATACAGCTCCTCGAAATCATTAATCCTCTCCTCCTCTCGACCAGAAATGCTCGGCTCATTTAGAAAATCATCGACCTCTTATATTAGCCTCATCTTTGAAGCTTCACGGGTACGTATTATACCCTACAGAAGAAGAGGGAACAAGCTAGCTGGATATGTTCGAGTTAAAACCCTCGAGTCCATATACTATTGACGGCTAATTTACTATTACTCATTTGACATATTACAATCCAGACTTGAAGGCTGATACACACGGTTAAACCACCCACTATTCTACTCCCAACCCAAATACTACCTCGAAGTCAAACTTTGAAGAATCTCAAACTTACCTGTACTAATCACTACCCTCTCCCCTACATACCCCACCATTAATGATGGACACCAAGTTTTTCTTGTGTCCCCACCGCAAACTATCATGTCATAAAAAGATCAAAAAAGAAGAAGAATATGAGACAAGCAACATACCTGTAATAATGGTCTCTCCACAACAACAATGGAATCTTCAAATCCTCCAGACACAAATCCTCATCACTCCTCTTATCTTCCAAACAGATACAAGTAAGGCTATAAATGTTCTTTTTTGCTGTTCCCCTTTCTTACTCTTAAATACCCCGCATCAGTTTCCCAAACTGCCATCATTACCCCTACTAACTCTACTCTCTACCTCTCCTATTTCCCTCCAAAATTTTAGGGTAACCAATTTTTTAATAAATTCTTCCCTCCAATCTCTCATCATCAAAAAGTTCAAGCAGTTGATGGTAGAATTTGAGATGTCCAATCTTGGTAAAATGCATTATTTTCTTAGTATTGAAGTAGTACAGTCTGAAGAGGGAATATTTATATCACAAAGAAATAAGTCAAAGAGATTTTGGAAAATTTTTAAATGAGGATTGTAATCCAGTTCAAACACCTGCTGAAGTTGGTTTAATGTTTACGAAATATCCTAAAGTAAGAAGGTTGATAATACTATCTATAAGCAAATAGTGGGTAGTCTCATGTACTTGAAATGATGAGGCCTGATATCCAACACATAGTTAGCTTGATCAGTCATTATATAGAAATTCCAAAGATCATGCACCTTAATGCCGCCAAGAGGATTCTTTGATATTTACAAGGTACAACTGATTTTGGCATTTTTTTACAGGAATGGAGAGACTTTAAATTTGATAGGTTTCACTGATAGTAATTATGGTGGAGATTCGGATGACCGAAAATGCACACCGGGATATGCATTCTTGTTGGGATTAGGAACGATCACTTGGTCATCAAAGATGCAACTAATTGTTACTTTTGTCAATCATGGAAGCGAAGTATGTCATCGTTGCATCTTGTGCATGTCAAGCTATTTGGTTGAGAAGAGTGCTTGAAGGAGTATGGTTTCCACTAAATGGGGGCACTCCTATCTATTGTGACAACAGTTCAATAATAAATTATCCATGAATCCGGGTACCATGGACGAACCAAGCACATAGATGTTCGGTACCATTTCATACGGGATCTTGTGAAGAATGGAACAATCCTTCTTTATTGCAGGAGAGAAAATCAGGTTGCAGATATTTATAAAACCTCTCAAATTTGGTACATTTGTGAAGCTTCGAAAGCTGCTTGGAGTTTGCTCATTTGAGGGAGGGATTTTTGTTAATAACTCAACATAAACTGCTATTACCCACATCAGTTTTAAGGGAGGGAATGTTAGAAGTAAGTATTGGGTTAGTTGAACTAGTCTTAGAAGAATAGTATAGAGATGTAATTGTGTATTAGTGTCCTGGTCAGTAGTATTAATAATTATATTTGATTAAATATCTTAAGAAAAGAGAGATGTATATATGTATGTATATATAAATAAAAGTTTTATATATGTATGTATATATAAGTGCCATAAGTGGAACCTTAGGGTCGTACTATGGGTTAGTTTACTTTCAGCTTTAATTTTATAGTTTCTTGTTTTAATTTAGCTATTGTTTATATCGATCTTATACTTTCATTATATATATATATATGTGAATGGTTAGGAAGTCGTCAAACCATAATTTTTTTTTGCAAATGGTAAGCAATATATTGAAGAAATAATAAGGGATTACAGACAAGTCCTATAATTCTCCAAATAATAACAAAGGGCTATAACATTATATTATTAAAATAATTTATCAAGGGAGATCAATCTTGTGTAAGAAGATTGGTCTACCAGTATGCCAAACTTTAGTAAGAGGAGCCATTCTAGCAGCTATGTTTATAGCATTATCAGCACTAAATTATAAAATTACACTCCCTCCAGGAGTGTTTAAACCTGATTTGAAGCTTGGAGGAGATGTGTTCCCATCTAGTCCAAAGTTCCCATGGAATTTTGTTATTAGTAAAGCATTGATTGTTGCTTTAGAGTTAGAAACTAAGAACACCGTTAGCTAGTTGTTGTCCAATGCAGTATTAAGAGCAAACATGATGCTGTTGGAAAAAACTTACATATTTTAGTTGATTTAAAAATTAAACTTGGTGTTTCTATTTGGTCCCACATAGGATAACTAAAAAAAGGATTTTCACTTTATTATGGGTTACACATTACTATCATGTGTAGTATGTGTAAGTAGGTGGTGCCTTCACGTGTGTATAAAGCAAGTGTATGAAGGCTTGTTATATGTGGACGCCCATGGGCTTGCTTGTACGACCAGACCCATGACCCACCTAGACTATTTATAAATTTAAGATTAGACCTTGGGGCATTGGGATCATGGGGATTTCTACTTTACACTTAGTCATTTTTTGTTATGTTTGTTGGGGTATTTATTTAGGAGTTGGTTGCTATCTCTAAGAGTTACAAATCTTTACAGAGGTGTATCTTGGGGGACAATGACCACATGTGCTTTGATTAGTCACTTTTTCTTCTATAAATAACTCCTTTCTGTATCATTTAAAACACAAAATCTCTTTAATTTTTGTTACTTCCTTCTTGAGAGTAATATCGCAGATAGCTCAATAGGCTTATCGACTTGAGTGCTTCAAGTTTATATGATTTAATCGTTGGATCTTGGGAGATAGGTGCCATTAGCTGTAAAGCACCATACGCAGGGTAAAATATGTCTTAAAGAAATTATAGGGATTTCAAGGCTCGATCATATTTTTTCAATTTCCTTTTTATTTAGTTTCTGATTACATGTTCATCAATCTTAAGGCAGATTTTATATCTTCTTTGTGTTTGAGTTTTGCGAAGATGTCGATTAACAAACTGATGTGAGTGAGAAGTGAGGGCTGCTTCCATGAGAATTAAGATGGCTAAATTCTCTAATAGCATTCATGAAACCAAGATGTTTAGGGCCAAAATGGATACAACTTTTAAAATTGTTTGTTACAGGAAAGGAACTGTACGAATACTATTGTCTGGGTTTACACTAGCGGCTGGATAGTTTAAGACATCATGTTCACTGATTAGCCAAGTATGTTCGATAATTTTTTACTAGGGAAGGTTCAAGTTCACAAGACACCTTCTTCGATACAGGACCATTCCTAAACTTACTCTCATCATTTTTCTTTTCGACTTTACCATTTTTATTAAAATGTAGAAGATTGTTGGAAAAGCCCCACATGTTTAGTTGATTTGAATGTTAAACTTAATGTTTCTATTTAGTCTCACATTAGATAAGTGAAAATAGGTTTTTCAATTTATTATTGGCTGTGCACTTTTATCATGTGTAGCATGTGTAAGTAGGTGGTGACCTCACGCTGTGTAAGGTAACTGTGTGAAAGCTTACTATATAGGGATGCCCATGGACTTACTTGCAGGACCCGACTCATGACCCACCTAGACTATTTATAATTATATGATTCGGCCTTAGGCTCATGGGGATTTCTAGTTTGCACTAAAAATTTTTTGTTTATGTTTTTTTGGTATTTATTCAGGAGTTGGAAACTTTATTCAAGAGTTACAACTCTTCATAGAGGTGTGTCTTGGGGCACAACCTTACCACATGTGCTTTGATTAGTTACCTTTAACCTCTATAAATAATCCTTTCTATATTATTTGAAGCACAAAAAAACACCCGAATCTCTTTGATTTTTGTTGCTTCCTTCTTGAGAGTAATATCACAGATAGTTCGACAAGTGTATCTGTAGGGACCAGATTTCGCAAAGCTCAAAATAGCTTGAAATCGATCCTTACACCAAGAACTACTATGACAAGAATTAAATAAGGGATAATACTTGACACAGGGGATTTAGCATAGAAAACCTATAAATAGGTAAAAAACTACAACCTCGAGTGAAGGATTTTGTTAAAGTAGTATTATTGCTTGAGAGAGAGAAAAAATCTGATTAAAAGAGTTAATCTAAGAAAAGATAGCTAAAGATCAGATAATTGTATGTATCAATTTGTCTGTCGACCCTCTTGTTTCCTTAGAAGCTCTGCCCTTTTATAGACCCTGCTCTCAGCTTGACATCGTGCTTGAACACGTTCTCCTGAAATTAGAAGTCATGGGTAGTTGAGTGTGTAACTGCTAGCTCGTGGGAGACAAGTATATGCTGAATTGTTCTGCTTACATCTGCTGTGGACGACCCACGTTCTGCTTGAGTTCGTGGTCGATGTGTAACTGTTGACGTGTATGTAATGTGTTTGTTTATGCGTGAGTCTGGTACTGGATAAGATCGAGTCTTCTGGAGTTTAGGTATAGATGAGATCGAGTATCCATAGCTCGAGGGATAAGTCCCTACAATTGCCCCCTCGAACTGAAGTCACGTGTGACTTTAGTTGAGAAAAAACCCTAAACTCGGATCTTGTGATGATGTAAGCAAGAGTTTGAAAATTGGAACGTCTGTATTGATGAGTGTGTTGTCATTATGAAAACTGGAACGTGCATTAAATGTGGTATCTCTATAAATAGTGGTCAGATCTGATCGCCGAATAACCTGCAACAAATCTTCACTGCAGAGAAAAACAAACAAATTTTTTTTTTTAGGGGTGAGAAAAAAATGAGCTTTTGGATGCGTACCTTTGCAACATCTTGGTTAAGATGAGGAATCGAGTGTATCATACCCGGTTTTCTTTCATCATGGAGGAACCCCGGATATGGTATTTTGGCTATCAGAGTAGGGAAGCTCCCTTTGCTGTTTTGTTGAAGGAGTGTTGTTTGAAATATTTATGGGTATTATGTAGTGTCTGATTAAGCGGCTGGGGCGTATGCGATGCAAAATCCCTAGCCTCTAATGACGTTATGATTTCTAAGGTAGGAGTCCTCTTCAAGCTCTACTAACCCCAGGTTGGTGGGGATAAGGAGGAAGAGACGGCGGTGATGGAGGTGGCGTATGGAAGATGAATCGCTTCCTTCAGCACTATCCTTTTTTCTTTTAATTCATCCTGCAGGAAAATGAAGGGGAAATAGGTATTTGACCTATTGCTGTCTTGCATTTTTTGAGCTGTGGCTGAGGTTTCTCTGGAAGATTAGCATTATCTTGGCAACGAGAAAAGAACTAGAGACCTGTCCTCGTGCATGGGAAAGTATCTGTAATATCGTGCTTCTAAAAGCTTGATTCTATAATTGTAAAGCAACGCTGTAGGGGTAATCCTGTAACGAACTTGTTAAATGAAAATCGAGCGTAATAAAAGAATATTTTATTTGTTTCTTACTAGCGAAAAGTAGAAATAGTCGACACGTCATCGAGCTGTAATAATATGGGAGTAAATAGTTAGTGGTATAACATACCTTATCTTACCTCGTAAACGACTTGAGCTTAACAAATGTAAAGATAAAGTTCGAAATACAACCTTTAGATAGCTCGATTAAGCACGAAAAGATAATAGTAAGTAGTTCGAACCCGGGAAGTGTGGGTTATAGAAACTGAAATACGTTGCGTATAGTCAATCAAAAAATTAGTCCTGTTAACTGAACAGTATAAAAGTGTGACTTGTTCTTTAAGAAGGTTATTCATAAAAATGGTGAAGACTCCCTCTCAGAGGGCTGCTGAAGTGCATGCGTTGAACGACTTGCACTTAGCACTCAAGATTGATGAAATAAGGGAAGCTGTTTTTGGGCAGCAAGGTTATGATGCGATTCTGCTCGAGACCCGAGCGAACTATGTGGGTATGACTGATATAGAAAGGGACGAGGAAATAAACTGCGTATACTGGTCTGAGTCCATGCGCATCTATTGGCGGTCTGTTGAAGATCGCAAAGAGTTCGTCATGATGATGGCAAGGGAGGAGATCATCAATGAAGATAAGGATATCGCCTCAGGGCTACTGAAAGGTTATGGTGTCGAAGGGCACACCGGTTGCTTCAAATACAAGTATCTTGGAGATTGGAGTGATTGACTGTTGTATTTTTGAATTTTTAAAATGTAACTGCCCGAATTTACTTGAAGAAAACTTTGTTCACAAAAATAGGCTATGACTAGGATTGCTGTTGAAACTAAATTTTTGAATTTGTGTTGCTAATTGAGATTGATGTTAAAATCAAGATGTATAAGTAGGGCAAACATAGGTACGTAGAATTTTGAAATAGATAATTCATAATCATGAGTTTGGGGAATTGTGAAAGGAGTGGGACCAAGAGGCTGAGAGATACGCTAAAGTATAATATTTGGTGTAATAATAGGAAGGTGGTTTCACCGAAGTGGTACGAAATGCCTGACAGGTTTAGACGAATAAACGGCTTGGTTTAGGAATCGAGGACTATTTATTCGAAAACTCAAAACCGCCAGCAGTTTGGGGAAAGGTGTATAAATACTCCCTCTCCTCCCTCTCTGAATACAAAAAACCAGAAACATAAAAGAAGGGTTAGGGAGATAAAGATCTCAACTGACGATTCCATTACCGCCGAAGGAGGAAAGGATAAGAAGAAAATAGTGTCTAGGAGTCTCTATTACGAACAACGAGAGGAGGCTGAAATCGAGGAAGTTTTGAAGAAGTTACAGAAATTGAGCAAACTACTGCGGACCAACGTTTTAGACTCTCACTCGGGTGTTAAAGGTAAGTCTGTCTTTCTGTTTATAAGAGTTATTGTATAGAAATCTTTATTGTGTTGGGATAAGGATGTAATCCCCACCCAAACACGAAATAAAAATAATAAGGGGAATAATGACTACGGGGCGAGAAAAATCATTGTGTGATAATTGTGATTGTAGAAGTGATCTAGTAGTGCGAGCTAATAATTGATATATATACCTCGACCTATCTGTAGGTTTTGTTGGAATAGCTTCTTGTATAGTAGATCCTTTACTCTAGATAAGTATGGTTTCGACCTCCGGTTGTGCAAAGGCTAATGAAGTTGACCTAGTAGGGCGTTTATCTCCCGTCATTGGAGTAGGGGACGAGGATGATATTGTAGCAAAATTGGTAGAATGGCTTCATTTGAAGGGTGCTCGAGTTGAGTACCCTATGGGCTATAGTCGATTTAGGGAGTTATGTAAGACCAAAAGTAGTATAGATGGGATATGGGGGCACGCCTTCAGATATAGGGGTAATTTCTTTAGAACTTGCAGTGTCAGACAAGGAGGGGATTACCTGTATTTGCTGCCTAATTTGGCTAAAGAAAAGAAGTGCAGGCGTTTGGGGGACGAAGTGTCCTTGGAGTACGTTCAAGGCGTGGTGAAGGAGAGTCGAACTGATGGTTTTTGTTGTTATTTAGCCCAGTTCGACTATGGGTTGACGCTGCCTTTGAACAATTTGGCTAAGAGTGTTATGAATATGATTGGGGCTTGCCCGACACAGCTAAATTGCAATTTTTGGGAAGTTATCCTTGTATGCGAAACCCTTAATGAGAGATGGACTGCATCTGGTAGTGAGAGTAGGATTACTGCCAAGGATTTTCTTGAGTATTACGTTGTGAAGTATGTCACAGCAACTGATGGTGCATATCTTACTTCTAGTTCTTCATGACCATGCTTCTTCGACCTGTCTTCAGCAGGGTGAGTTTGGAACGACAATCTTTTATGGGTGTCTGGTGAATGTCTTCAGCGGTCTGATGAGGAACCCCTATAACTTAATAATAGAACTATAAGAAAGGGTAAGTATACCATTGAAAATTGAACTATCATTTGTATGTTTAGCTATATTTCTATAGTTGATTCGTATCTTACGTGGCCTATCTTTTATGTAGAAATTAGTTGCAAAGTTTCAAGGAAGGAATCCTTCATAGATTCTATTGCTAAGGAAGGCACTGAGCTCGAGGCCATTCTAAAAAAGTTAGGGATACATAGGTTCAAAAGGGTAGCTAGTAAGGACGACAAGGTCAGGAGATCTTAAGGGAAGAGGAAAATAGCTGGGAAAACTCCAGGCTCTATGGAAGAGAATATGTTAACTCCTGAACTTAATTCTCTTACGAAGCTTGCGCGGCTTAACGACATGCCAGATGGGCCAGTAGACATGGCCACTGTGTCTAGTACTGTTATTCAGAATCTTGCGAAGAGGAAGGCCGTGAAAAGGGGGGCTGCTTCTCGTTCTGCTACATCGGACAGTGTGGACGATAACAGTAAGAGGAAGAAGGTAACTCCTCCCGCAAAGTCGCAGGTGGTGTTAGAGGAAAGCGTTAAAATCGCTGAGGGGGTTGACTTGAGGCCTCTTTTTGAGGTTAAAACCGGTCTCATGGAGGAACAATGTCAAGCTAAAGCTTGAGAGAAGGGGGTTACTATTGTTGAAGATGAGTTTAAGTAGGTTAGTAAATATTTGGTTTTTTTCGTATTGTTTTGTCGCCTCGAGATGACTTATTTCTTGTTGTAGTTTGTTCATGCTCTGAGGGGGTTCAGCTTGGTCTCCAGGATAGGTTTATTGACCTGGAAAGAAGAATCTCTCAGCTCGAGGGAGAGAAAAACCAGTTTGAAGAGAGCTTGACTCGGGAGAGGGAAGCTTTTCAGTTGGAGCTGGAGAAAGAAAGGGAAGCTGCTGCCCTAAAGCTGAAGGAAGTTAGGGCCGAAAGTGTAGCTGAAGCGGAGCGATTAGTTTCCGCGTCTACTACTTCTTGGAACAACCTTGCAGAGAAGCTCTACCAGCTGAGGTATACAAAGGCAGAGATTTTGGCATTTAGCGTAAGGAATTATGAAGAGGAGGTTGAGGAAATGGAGGATGGTCTGAATGTTGCTGAAAAGACCGTTGTCGATAATCAGGAAACTATTGATCAGGTAGGATGATCGAATAATGTAACATCGGTTGTGAAACATGAAGTTGAGCTTTGTAATATTATACTGCTATTTGATGCCAGCAACGTTTTTCTTATGAAACCTCGTATTATAGGAGGCAGAAAGCTTGCGCCTCAGAGTTATAGACTTAGAGGGCCTGCTTGAAGTGGAGAAAAACTCCTCTGCTGATTTGATAATTCAGATAAATTAATAACTAGATGAACATGAATTTAATAGAAGAAGGGATATGTACCTTGTAAGTTTGTTATAGTTCAGGATGTTTGTGTATGTACACTCTGCCTTACGATCAAAGCATATTTCTTGGCCAGTAGGCCAAGGGGGCACTGGCTCTCTTGAGCTTGCAGGTGTCTGTTCTGCAAGTTTGTCAGTATGCTTTTGCTGATCTATTTCCTAATTAGGTATTGATGTTGTGAGTCCCTGCTAACTGTTATGCAGAAGGCGCTAGATGTTGCTAGAGAGAGAGAAGAGCAGACTCTTTTGTATAATACTGAGTATGCAGTAGAATATGAGGTTTTGATCTCTCAGTATGAAGATCGATTGGATGATAATGTGAAGCTTTCTCTAAAGCTCGAAGAAGCTAAGAGCCAAGTCGAGGATAAGACTGCAATACTTTTGAGCAAGGATTTGGCTTTAAACCAACTTATTAGCGAACTTGCTAAGTTAAAGGAAATAGCGGCGTCAGGTTCTCGGCATGATGCTGAGTTAGCCGAATACCGTATTAGAGCATTGAATGACGAGATATCTGATATGAAATATAACATTCGTGCTCTGAACGAGCAGTTGTTAAAGAGAGAGATCGACCTGGATACTGCGCGAACTAACTTTGCTGTGTCTGAGGCCGATTTTGTTAAATTGAGTAGTAGTATTGTGGGCAAAGATTTAGAATTGTGTAACTCTGCACAAATACGTGATAGTTTGATCGCCAGGTTAGATCGTTTAAAGGCTGATTTATGTCATTTAAAAGAGAGAGAGGCTAAGAGCAGGGCTGATTTAGTAGAGGTTCAAGCCATGAGCAAAAGTTTGGTGGACGATTTGGCTCACGTTCACGAAAATTTAAGGAGGGCGGTGCAACGTGATAAGAAGATGAATGAAAGAATTAATCAACTCTGTACTCGAATTACCGAATTGGAGTGGAAATTACGTGCACGGGAAATGAAGTATGAGAAGGATCTCAAATTAGAATTGGATAAAAGGGATGGTGAAATTGCTTCTGGTGAGGGGAGTCGTGAGATGAAGAAATTTCTTCGTCAAAAAGAAGAGTTAGTGGAGAATATGCGTATTGACCTCACAAATTCTCGGCAAAAGTCGATAGACCTTACGGGGCAGACGAGTGAACGTATTGATCAATTAATAGCAAAATTGGCTGAATCGAAAGATCGTCGTTTGAGGGATAACAAGCGTGTTGCTATTACTCACCAATCCTTTAAGGAACTAGTAGTTCATGAGTAAGATAAATGTGATGGTGAAGCTTTGCATCAGCAACAATTAAGCGTATTGGCTACATTTTTTGTCGAGGAAATACAATTTTTGTAGGTTGAGAGGGATTTGATGCAAGATTACTTCTTTGGGAGGACTTGTGTATGTAAACTCGATATCTCGAGCATAGATCCGATTGGGGTTATGGATCCTGGTATTGGGACCACGACGACTAAACAGATAGCTCGAGGGAGAGAAATTGTTGCTGAACGAACTCCAGAATACATGGCATCCAGGTCTGAAATAGGGGGAAGCTCGAGTGCAGTCTCACCTACTCTTACTGTGGGAGAAAGGTCGACTGCTTTCCCATCAAGAAAATCCAGCAGAATTTAAAAGAAATAGACTTGAATTCTGATAACGAGTACCTTTTGTAATTAACAGATGTTGATGCTTCAGTGACTAATTGAATTGATAAGTGTTCGATGTAGGCCCTTGAGAGGAGCGTTGTAATTTAAAATGTTGATATTGGAAACTAATATTTTCTTCGCCTGCAGTAGATGTTATTATCTGGTTTGACCCATCGAGTTAGAAGAATCTCGTGGGTGTAGAAGTAAGTATTATCTGTCCTTCAACCCTTGGACTTTTGGGAGGCTTAGCGGCATCGAGCAAGTTTTTTCCTTACTCATGCTTTAGGCGTGTTATCTTCAGACAAAGAGGTTCGTTATGTCCCCCGCCTTCGGATGTATGAGTATCCTCAGGAGTTAGGCTAGTATTATCTATGCCATTACCAATATTGGATATTAGAGCTTATCGGCAGCGAGCAAGTTTTTTTTACTCGTGCTTTAGGCTTGTTATCTTCAGGCTAAGAGGTTCGTTATGGCCCCCGCCTTCAGATGCATGAGTATCCTCAGGAGTTAGGCTAGTATTATTTATGCCATTATCAATATTGGATGTTGGAGCTTATTGGTAGCGAGCAAGTTTTTTCCTCACTCGTGCTTTAGGCTTGTTATCTTCAGGCTAAGAGGATCATTATGGCCCCTGCCTCCAGATGTATGAGTATCCTCAAGAGTTAGGCTAGTATTATCTATGCCATTACCAATATTGGATGTTGGTTTTACCCTTAGGTATCGAGCTAGTATAAGCTGTACTTTAACCCTTGGGTGAAGATGGATTGAGATGAAGTGGAACTGTATAACAAGGATTCTTGTGATAAAAAAGAGATTTCATTGATTGAAAAGAGTTTGTACATACATTGGAGGTGAAACCTCGAGGTGGATTGGGCGTTGCTGAACGACAAAGGAGCTGTTCAGCGTCGATATAGCTTTAGTCTTCTTGTATTCCATGAATTTAGAATTTTGTTACTGGCCTCCGTCATGAGATAGTATAAACCCAGACCAGCTTGACCTATGACCATGAAAGGACCTTCCTAGTTTTCTGCTAGTTTCCCAGCATGTGGATCTTTTTTGTTACCTGAGATTTATTGAAGGACCCAGTCGGTGATAGCGAACTCCCGAATGCGAACTCGTTTATTATATGAATTTGCTAGTGTTCGATGATATCGACAAATATTTGCGATAGCTCGATCTCGCGTCTTATCGATCCAATTGAGGTTGCATGCCAATTCGAACTCATTTTCTTTATCTGTGAGCTTGTGGTCTCTTGCAGGATGGTGGTACTTTGTTGGGATTACTGCTTCAGTTCCATAGGCAAGTAGAAAATGAGAGCACTGTGTTGACATCCGGGGCGTAGTTCGATAAGCCCATAAGACGTGAGGTAATTCACGTATCCAGTTGCCCTTCTTCTGTGACATAAGGCACTTTTTGAGACTATCTACGATGATTTTGTTTGTGATCTCCGCCTGTCCGTTTACCTGGGGGTAGTGTGGGTTTGATGGAGAATAGATTATGTTGTGTTTATTGAGAAATACTACGACCTTGGCTCTAATGAACTGAGGACCGTTATCGATACAGATCAAATGGGGACAACCGAATCTTGTGATGATATGCTGCCAAATAAAAGAAATGACCTCTTCTTCTCGAGTTCTGCATAGAGGAACTGCTTCGACCCATTTAGTAAAGTAATCCGTGGCAACAAGGAGAAATTTCCTGTTACCAGGAGTATTGGGGAATTTACCAACTAGATCGAGTGCCCATCGCTTGAACGACCAGTACACCTTACTGGCATGGAGTTCGAGGGTAGGGGCCCGAATTTGATTCCCATGACGCTGACATGCATCGCATTTCCATGAGTATTCTTCAGCTTGCTTCTGCATCCCTGGCCAGAACACTCCATGGGTAATAGCTCTGTTAGCAAGAGCTCGTCCTGCGGTATGGGATCTGTAGGTACCTTCATGTAGATCCCAAAGCATCTTGTTGGCAAGTTCCTTAGAGAGGCACTTGAGGTATGGACTAGTGACTGAACGTTTGTAAAGATTGCCGTTTGGTTGGACTGTGTAGCCCTTTGAATTCTCGATGATGTGTCCGCGCTGCTGCGGATCATCTGGTAGTGGCCCGTTGCATGAGTTATCCGGACCGAGATAAATAACAAATGGTTCCCTCCAATCATCTTCTGCCATCTCATCGCCCCCAGTGTTAATCGCATATATTGTAGTACGATTAATACTGGGGCTAGAAATAACTTCGATTTGAAGGTATCTTGATTATGTACCCAATACTCTGGATAAGTAAGCCAAGGAGTCGGCATGGCAATTCTCTCCTCGAGGGAGGTATTCGAGCATAACTTTGTGAAATTTGTTTAGCTTTTCTGCAACCAGAGCTGCATAATCGACCATGATGCCGTTCTTCTTGTAATATTATGAGTAGTGATGAACGATTAAAAGAGAGTCTGTGTAGGCCGAGATTTTAGTGATTCCGAGTTCGAGAGCCATATCCAGACCATGAATGAGTGCATCGTACTCTGTAACATTGTTCAAGGCTTCGAAGTCGAGAGGGATGGATTTCTCGATTCTGTCGTTGGAAGGTGTAATGAGAACGATCCCAATTCCTAACCCTGTGGGTCCTGCTGAACCATCAGTGAGGAGCCTCCACCCTTTTTGAGATATCCATGATGCTCGATCATCAAAAAATTTGGAGGGTGAAAACTCATCTGCTGCATCTTCGGCGAGATCTGGATCATGTTCTTCCCAGTCAGGATCTGAAACTGGAAAGTCTACTAGGAAATCAACAATTACTTGACACTTTTCTGAAATTCGCTGCTCGAATTTGATTTCGTGCTCCCCCAAACTGACGGACCACTGCTGTACTCGTCTGGATTTCTCTTTCTTAGACAATACTTCCCAAAGTGGGTAGTTTGTCATGAATTTGACAGGATGTGCTTGAAAATTGTGTTTGAGCTTTTGTGCGGTGTAAACGAGAGTTAAAAGTAATCTTTCAATTTTAGAGTACCTTGTTTTCGCTGGAGTAAGTGTTTTACTGATGATGAAGATTGGTTTCTCAATTTTTCCTTCGAGCTAAATGAGAACCGAGCTGAGAGATGCATCTGTAACTGTGAGGATGATAATCAGTTCCTCATTGCCTATCAGAGTGCTCATGAATGGTGCCCTCCCTAGGTAAGTTTTGAGTTCCTGAAAAGTTGCTTCGCATTCTGGTCTCCAGTTGATATCTTCGTTCTTTGAACCTTTGCCGCGTTGAATGAAACCTCTGAGTAGCACAAATAACCATCTGCATCGGTCCAAGGATTTGGATACGAATTTGTTGATTGCTACAATCTTTCCAACGAGCTTTTGTACATCTTTCTTTGTTGATGGTAAAGGCATGTCCAGAAGAGCTCGAATTTGATCTAGATATGCTTCTATCCCTTTCTTGCTGATTAGATGACCCAAGAACTTGCCCGAGTGAACACCGAATTGGCATTTTTTGGGATTAAGCTTCATTTTGTAGGATTGTAATATACTGAATACTGTAGAGAGATGAGAGATGTGATCTTCTTTCTTTAGGCTCTTGCAAAGCCTGTCGTCAATATAGACTTTGACTATTTCTCCCAATTGTTCTTTAAACATGCTTGTGACCAGCCTTTGGTAAGTGGCTCCAACGTTCTTAAGGCCGAATGGCATGACCTTGTAACAGTAGAGACTTTTTTCTATAATAAATATAGTCTTTTCTTGATCTACTTCCAAGAGTGGAATCTGATTGTACCCGAAGCGGCATCCATCATGGACAAGAGTTCATGACCTGCTGTAGAGTCAAGGATCTGATGAATGATCGGAAGAGGGAAACTGTCTTTTGGCGTGTATTTGTTAAGATCTGTAAATTCCACATAGACCCGAACCTTCCCATTCTTCTTTGGAACAACAACGATATTAGAAATCCAGTATGGGTACTTGGCTTCTCGAATGAAACCGACCTTGATAAGTTTGTTGATCTCCTTGTTTACCTCGTCTCTAAGTCTTAGAGATAACCTGCGTTGCTTCTGCTTAACTGTTATGGCGCCTTCGCAGATACTTAAAATTTGGCAAGACTTTGAGGGGTCTATACCTGGCATTTCTTGGAAGTTCCATGCGAAAACGTCTTTGTTGGATTGGAGGAAAGAAATAAGAGCTTCTTTCTCAATTTGAATTAATTTCGTACCAATATAAGTACCTCGGTTAACTCCATCGATTTGGACATATTCCACGGGCTCGGCTGGAGAAGACTGATCATTGAGATGATCAGCCTTCTGTGATTGCTATACGGCAATCTGGTCAAGAACTGGCGAGACTGCATTCTCGTAAGCTCGTGAGAGTTTCTGACTTTCTTTGATTTCATAAATACCGTTGTTATGTTTGAAACGGAGTGCTTGGTAGAATGTGGACGGGATGACCTTCATATTGTGTAGCCAACAACGTCCTATTATCCCCAAATACCTTGATTTGGCATTGATGACGTAAAAAATAACGTCGATAGTGGAAGGCTCTGCTGTGATCGGGAGAGTAATCTTCCCAACTCGTACTTCTTTGGACCCATTAAACCCACTGATGTCTGTCTCGCTTTAAACGGCCTGATCTGAGAGTCCCATCTAGTCAATCGTGCTCTGGAAAAGAATCTCAATCCTACTTCTTGTGTCCACCATCATGGTGTGCATTACGAAGTTCCTCATTTTGAGCATAATTACTAGTGCGTCATGATGAGGATACTTCACATGTCTTGTGTCGCAGTCTTCAAAGGAGATTCCCTTTCGACGACTGCTTGACTCTGGGAGGAGCTTGGCTTCCTTGTCCTAGACGGCAAGGTCACAACACTTGCCCAACTTCCTCTGCTTGACTCTGTTGGAATTCAAAACCTGATTGATCTCGATCATATTGCTGCAGTAGAGATGATATAGATGCTTTTCCTCTGTTTGGTCTGTTATTTGAGTTACGTCACCTTGTTTTATAGAGTTCCCATCTTTATAGCTGGGAAGATCGATGATGTATTCGAGCATCCTGCCTTCCTTAAAAATGATATCCAGGAGCTTCTTCAAACCATAACAATTGTCGGTGCTGTGGTGCTTAATCTTGTGATATTCGCAATAAGGTCGACCTGCTATTGGATCAAGAGGTCGAGCTGGACGGAAACATATATCTTTCTGGAGAGCAGGATAGATCACAGAAAGCTTGGCATTCAACTTTGGTATGACTGTTCTAGATGGTTTATGCGACCTCTGATTGTTGTCTCTTCCTGGTTCTATCTTTGCTCGTTTAGGATCGCCTTGATCGCTCGAGCTGCGGTTGTTACTGGAATCTGTAGAAGGAACCTTGGTTTTGTGGACTACCTTTACGGGTTTATTCGGTTTGGGCATCATCCGCTCCAGATCGATGTAATTGTTGACTTTCTCGATCATATCTTCGAGAGTCTTGGGCTTCTTCAGGAAGAGATACTCTTTAGCTTTGCAATTGAACTACAGAGCATTTGTGAATGCAGACGCGGCTATCTTCTGATCTAGATTGTCGACCTTTCGAGCCAGTTCGAGAAACTTTTTGGAGAACTCCTCAAGCTTTTCACCTTGTGCTTGTTTGAGACTTATAAGAGAATATAAGTTCTCTTCTTTCTCTTTGTTGTGGGCATAAGCCTTGATGAAGATTTTCTGTAACTGCTCGAAGGTATGAATCGAACCTTCTGGTAAAGAGTAGAACCAACGGAGAGGTTCATCCTAGAGACTGGTAGCGAAGTGCTGGCAAAGGATGTGATTCAGATTAGAATACAAACCCAATGAATCGCTGAATTGTTGAACGTGCTGGCCAAGATTTGTTCCTTTGTATTTGATTATCTTGGGTGCTTGAAAACCTGTTCGGACATTCATATCAAATAATTCTTTAGCAATTGGACTACCTTGTAATTTATGTGAGTCATCCTTCGCGGCTAAAGCCGTTGCTTCGATGATCTCTCTGATAAGTTGGTCCATGAGCTCCTGAGAAATATAATGCTTAGGGATAGGAACTGCTGGAACCGCTGGAACTTTTGGAACTGCTTGACGTATGAGTCTGGGAACGTGTTTACCTGTTTCCTCGCTCATATGCTTAGGAAGTGGAGCTCGGTAAGAAGGTCACAGGACTTCCTCGGGTTACTTGGAAGACCTGTGATCTCTGCTGATATCTGTGTGTGCCTCTTGTCCCAAATGAATTGAGACTATTGGTGCTTGTGGATCCTCACAATGAATCCTGGAAATGTCTATACTGCGTACCTCATGTGGCCTTAACCTCTCATGAACGGAAACCCTTGAGGTCGTTAGTACTGTCTCTCGTTCTCTCAGGGCTGGTGGTGGTTGGCTGCTCTGTAATGCTTTCAGAGCTGTTTGAAAAGCTAACATCTGAGTTTCTTATATCTTTGTCTCCAAAACTCGAGCTTGACGCTCTCGTTCTGACTCTTTCTCGCGGAGCTCTCGATCTGCCAATAGTAAACGCTCGAGCTGACTCTGCTTCTCGGCTTCAGCAATTAAGTTTACCTGAAGTTTGGCAACCCGATCAGGCCCCCTTGAACTTTCAGGCTGAACTCCTGAAGATTGACGTATTTGAGCCATAATTGAATACTGCTTGACTGATGAGTATTTATCGTGGCTCTTAAGTACGTGGAAAAACTGTGTGTTCCCATAGTCAGCGCCAAATGTAGGGACCAGATTTCGCAAAGACCGAAATAGCTTGAAATCGATCCTTACACCAAGAACTACTATGACAAGAATTAAATAAGAGATAACACTTGACACAGAGGATTTAACGTGGAAAACTTGTAAATAGGAAAAAAACCACGACCTCGAGTGGAGGATTTTGTTAAAGTAGTATTATTGCTTAAGAGAGAGAGAAAATCTGATTATAAGAGTTATTCTAAGAAAAGATAGCTAGAGATCAGATAATTATATGTATCGATTTTTCTGTCGACCTTCTTGTTTCCTTAGGAGCTCTGCCCTTTTATAGACCCTGCTCTCAGCTTGACATCGTGCTTGAACACGTTCTCCTAAAAGTAGAAGTCATGGGCAGCTGAGTGTGTAACTGCTAGCTCGTAGGAGACAGGTGTATGTTGACTTGTTCTGTTTACATCTGCTGTAGACGACCCACATTCTGCTTGAGTTCGTGTTCGATGTGTAACTGATGACGTGTATGTAATGTGTTTGTTTATGCGTGAGTCTGGTACTGGATAAGATCGAGTCTTTCGGAGCTCGAGGTATAAATGAGATCGAGTGTCCATAACTCAAGGGATAAGTCCCTACAGTATCGACTTAAGTGCTTTAAGTATGTACGATTTGATCATTGACTTTCAATTTCCTTTTCGTTCATTTTCATTTCATTTTATAACATATGTTCAACAGATTCTACTACATTCAGCATAATATGATGTTTTAACACCAATGTTTGCCATTAGGATCCCCAAAAAATTCTTATTGTAAGCTCAAAAAGTAGAACCAGTGCCAGCTAAACCTGAATTATCAAGGCTTAATCCTTTACAGCTTATCTTGACTTCCTCATACCATGGGAGCTCCCACGTGTAGGATCTAATCTTGGGAGCTTTCCTTCTTTTAAAGCCAATTCACAGATTGCTTAGGAGAGCCATTACTACCTGGTTATTGTTCATAAATCTTTTAAATCTGAATGTAGAGTCATGTATAACAGTATGGTTTCATAAACCATAAGATTTAGGGTAAAGCAAGGTGGACTTTTAGGGATGTGAAACATAGATATTCAAGTTATTTGGGGTTCACGAAAGATGAGAATTTTTTTTTCCTAAAGATGAAATACTTTTTGGTAGGACTCATTTAGAGGAGGTGTAGCCATATTGTGAGGAGATATGCGTCAATTGAAGAGTTAGGTTGGTATAATTAATTTACATAAATATAAAGGGTAATATAAATAAAAAACAAAAGGAGTTGCGTCCCTTAATAAGTAACACGTGTCACTTTTATATTAGGTGGAGGGACTGCCAATAAAGATGATCGCGAACTGCGATCACTATATAGGCAATCGGCTATATATATATATATTATATGGTTTATATGGGAGAGGATCCATGGCCACCCCCCTTATGACACCCAATATACCACCCAACTAGAGCCATTCATCTTTAAAGATGAGTGGTTGAAAAGAAAGATGAGGTGATTGCTTTTAAATATTAGATATTACCTTCTATTCTCAACCTGATGAGGTATAAGTTTCCAAGTTTTAGCCTCCTTTCTCTTTCATCAATTATTTACTTTTGGTTTCCTCTCTCTTTCTTATTGTGGGAACCAAATTCAAAACCAAGTTGTTCAAACCCTAGTTAGTAATGGTAAAATTGTAGAGTACTTAAGTGGTAATCATTAGCCTCAATTATTGATAGTAGTTCTCTCTCTCTTAATCTTTGGAGCTCTCTCGATTGATTTTCTGGTGGTGTATTGCATCCCCTCTTGACGTGCTGTGTTCGTGGACTCTGACCCAACTTTCGAAGGTTTACTGGTAGCTCTATCTCCAATAAGCTTTCTGAAATCAATTTGGAATTTGTTTTCTTTAGAATTAAGTTTTTAGGTTTTTTTGGGGAAAAGATGGTGAATAGTAGATCTGAAGCTTATAGTAAAGAAATATTTAGTTATGGAAAATTAAATATTCGTTACGATGTATGATTTTCGTTATCATGTGTCGGAAATTATGAATTTTGATAGTAAAAAAATGTTTTGTATCGGAAATTCGGTAATCCTAAAGCTTTGTCCCAGTTAGTAATGAAAACATTTTTTTTGACAACTTTATCCCAATTTGTAACGAAAAACGAGTAATCCGTCATAAGAGTCAGGTATTTATCGCATTATACGTTAAAGCAGAGGAAGCGTTGTTGGCATTGTATGAGGGAGAAGATTTTATGATTTGACATTATCAATGTAATCTTTCATGAAAGCATTCAAAAATTGTAACATAAACTTTGAATTATGAAAAGGAAACCTTTATTTGTAACGAAAAATCTTTATTCTGCAAGCAACGCCCAAATTTGTAACAAAAAAGCTGTAATCTGAAAGCAAAGCCCAATCTGTAACAAATAATTTAAATTTTGAAAGTAGAAGAAAATTTTCGTTACAGCTATATGTCAGTTATCTGGAATTTTATCTGTTCTTCATACAACTATTTCAAAAGTTTATTCCCTACAAATTGTATTAGTATGTCTATTTACATTGGTTAGGGCGCATTATCATTGATGGTTGCTCTTTTGATGCGTCGTTTCCTTTATGGTTCTCCAGGAAGATACACCCCTCTATCTGATTGGAGAAGACAAGTTTGTGGTTTTCTCCAATGAGTGAAATGGAGGAAGCGTTGTTGGCATTATTTGAGGGAGAAGATTTTGTGATTTGATATTATCAATGTAATATTTCAAGAAAGCATTCGCCGTATTTCATAAAATTTTGTTATTTAATTAAGATGTTTCTCATTTATTATACTTTTTATATTGGTTCTTTTATTTTAACTATGCTATTGTTGGTTATATCTTTTTTCAGAATTACTCATTTCCGTTACGAAGCTAGTTTCAGTACTAATATTTCAAAAGCTAGGTTGTAAGGAAATATGCATATTCCGTAACATTTGCTTTTGGAAAAGGAAATTTCTAAAATTAATAACTTAAGAGTTTGTGCACATGAAGGATGAGGGGCATATACTGATTGAACTAAAATATTTATTCAATCCACTCTAATAAATATTTAAGTTATTCAATGTTTGAGGGATAAAAAAAAGACAAATTAGTAATGGACTAACGCTACTAAAAAACTGTAAGTCTCTCTAATAGTAAGTCGTATCTATCCCAAAATCGACTCCCCCAAACTCAACATTCTCGGCTAGAAGTTGTTTCATTTAGGCCATACTCGCTCTCAATTCATCCCTCTCCGTGGTAAGTGTGGTTACTTAATTGCTCACTATCATATCCACCGCCACCCTTCCTTTAGTAAGTTTTTCTTAATATGCATCATGCACCACCTTTGAAGCCCCCAAGTATCTCTTAAGGATCCCGTTACTTTTCGAAAGCTTTGCTAAGTCCTTCAACTCTGTCATCGAGTACAGTGCACCATCCAGCTTTGAGACATGTCTCTTCAAAACATCATATTCCCTCTCCTATAAGACAAAGTGAAAATGATGTTAGATTCTTGCATAACTTTGTATCGCAAAACATCAGTTTCAAAAGTGCATTAACGATTAATCATGAATTCCGAAACTAGAGTAAAGAATATAATCATTTTCTGAAATAGATAATCGAAAAGAGCAGGTTTCGAAACATCAGTAACAGAAAGCTAAATTTTTGTTACTCCATAATTCGTCATTCTACTTTCGCAATATATAGTTCTGATACCAGCGTGCGTATCGATGCATTTCTGGTTCTTATTTAATTTTTTCTGACTTCCACTGCCGATGCATTTCTGGTTCTTTTCCCTATGTTGGCTTTCGTTTGCGCATCTTTTAACGCTCTTTTTAAACCCCTCATCTTCCCCATTACCCTATTACATTAGCAAAATATACAAACACTTGTTCTAGACTCATGTAGGTGAAGTATGAACCATTGATTTAAAAAAAATCACATCTGGTAGCGAAATATCAAGAATTTGTTACTAAATCTTTTAAATTATTGGTTGTAATTACTTTTGGAAATCATTTTTTTTCCGCCATTAGAATTCATATGAAATTGTAACAAAAAGCTTTATTGTCTGTAATTGGAATTTTTTTTAAATAGTTTCAGAAATTAGCATTAACCGAGAATAATATTACGACAATTATATTTTGGAAAATACAGTTTCCGTTACTGGGTGCAGCTTTGAATTCGAAGAAAAAAATTCCCCCACTAACGTATCAATCTCCAACACAGAGTTTGCACTTTGTAAACATTCAAAATCCTTAAATGGATTTCCGCCATAACAACAAACATCACCAATCATCATATCCCTACCTGTAAACACTAAAATAAATGAAACCCTCAAATAACACCAATATTCATATCCCTACCCTTATACACTAAAATCAATGAAACCCTAGAAAATCAAGTCCATATAAACCCAAATCAAGACC
Organism: Kingdonia uniflora; assembly: GCA_014058105.1. Classification (NCBI taxonomy): domain Eukaryota; kingdom Viridiplantae; phylum Streptophyta; class Magnoliopsida; order Ranunculales; family Circaeasteraceae; genus Kingdonia; species Kingdonia uniflora. The sequence continues at coordinate 33,656 of JACGCM010000235.1, forward strand.
ATATAAACCCAAATAAAATAAAAAATTGTTACCTTCACCATCGGACGTGACCACAAACCAAAGAAGAGTTTTTATTATTATTATTTATGATCTAGGGTAACCAAAATTACTCACCAATAGTGGTTTGTTCTAGAGTGAGAGTGAAAGTGAGAGAAAAAATTATAATTGAGGAGAGAGAGAGAGAAAAAAAGATGGGTTAAATTTGAACTAGTTAAAAACTTGGGTACCTGGTAACCGACACCTCACCAGGTTGCCCCCAGCTACCCCCTTTTGTTCTCAACCACTCATCTCATCGAGATGTGTGTCACTAATTGGGTGGCTTATTGGGTGTCATAAAGGGAGGGGGGGGGGGGTAGCCACAGACCCTCTCCCTTATATAAATATATATGATGCCATAAAATATATAGAGGATTAACAAAGGATAATAATATTAAAATATACAGAGGATCAACAAAAGATAATAATAATAATAATAATAGAGACAAGAAAAAGAAGTACATACAAAAATAGGGAAGACTACTCTTCAATTGTGGTAGACACCTTGGAGATGATACAAGTTGAAAAGAGAAGAAAACACTCCAAACTTAACTTGCCTAACAAATGGGTCCTTAGCCCCTTTTTATAACTAGTCTTGCTGAGTGACTATGGCGAATTCCAAAACTTTGGAGTCTGGAGAATGTAAGTGCTATCCACGTGTAGTTGTTGATGTTGTTGGAGTTGTCTGATGGTAGAAAAAATCATTACTAGTTTTACTTTTGATAATGTAAAGTTGTCATTTAGTGGAAGACAAAATCATTTTGGTTTTTGATCAATATCTTTTACTTTTGATAAAGTAAAAGATTCTTCTATTTTTATACACGGCGTCGGCACACCAAGAGAAAAAATCATTTCTACTTTTGAAATCTCCAGAAGCAAATATGAAGTAAAAAATTCTTCTGCTTTTATACGTCGGCGTCGGCACCCCAAGTGCTAAGTTTCCTTAGTTTTCCCTTTTACTTTTGCCTTTATCTTCTGTTAGTGGACTTCAGTGATGGCATCCCAATAATCTTCCATATTTTCTTCTGAAGATTTCAAGGATGTGATATCTTCATCATCATAAGTGTCTTGACTCTCTCCTACTAGGCAATAATGCTGCCTCTGGTTCCACTACTTTCTAGAGTGCTTATTGTAGTTGCTTATGGTGAGGCCTATGTAGTAGCTTCCATATATTACTCTTTCAAAGTTTGCATGACTTTGACCTGTTGTTCTTCTGATGATAAGTTTGGATAACGGTTCTTAATGAAATCCATTAATAATTGAAAAACATTTATTGAAGAAACTAATATTCCTGCTGCTTTCTATTTCTCTTCATTAGAAGATTAAACATATGCTTCAGTTATTTTATTAACTAATTCAATAACTCTTTCAGTTTCAAACCCATCCTACCATCTATAAAATAAGGTTCTTTATAGAATGGGTAGTTTTAGAATATCGAAGCAAAGTTTTAGATCCTATTTCCAAATCTATACGATATTAATTAAACTCTGTGAAATACAATAATGTATTTCTTCCGATAGGTTGATTTTGTATAATTTTTTCCTTCAGTTTTGGATGAAACTCGTACAATATTATAAATGGTTCTTGAAGGGATTTTGGTAAAATATCAAAATCTAGTCCCATCTTTCCCACCAATCAAGAAACCAAGTGGGAAAACCTAATCTTTTGATAATCTCTGGATTAATACAGAAAAGCCAAGTATGTTTTATAATTTGATTATGATAATAAAAAGTATAGTGCCAAGCTTGAATATAATCCCAATAATTATATTGATGGCTATTAAGTCTGAGAGATCTAGATTTGCTGGGATATAATCCCCATTAAGATATATGAAACACCTTTGTAATATATCACTTGAAATATATTTTTGGGCTTTTCATGTCATTTAGATTGACATGATGATGCTCAATTTGAGCTGATGTTGTTTTTGTTAATATGGCCTCATAAACATATCGACAACGACTGTCTTGAACCATATAATTATGATTAGCAAAATATCTTTCTTTGAGGCCCCAAGCATTTTGGTTGAGCTTAAGATCATCAAAGGAATGGGTTAAGATGTTTTCCTTAACCATTGTTTTCTGTTGATAGATGATTTCCTGCTTAAGGACATCTTTAGTAGTTTTCTTCGGGTTCCTTTTTTCTTCGGTTTTTACTCCATCCTTTATCAGGTGGTTCTATGTTCTGATTTTTCCTACAAAAATTCTCTGGTTAGAAAATCAGGAAGAAAGTTTTGATCTCCATTAATATACTCAATTGAGAAGTCAAAGACAGATAATTTAGATTGCCATCTAGTAAATATCTATTTGGACACAAGATTTTTTACATATTTTTGTAAAATATCTTTAGCAGAGCTGCAATTAATTTGGTGTAAAATGGGTTGATTTAACAAATTATCCTAAAATTTTGAAATGCATTTAACAATGGAAATCATTTCTTTCTTAATTGTAGAATAGTTCCTTTGAGCTAGTTTTCACTTTCTTGATGTAAAACAAAGTAATTCTTATTTTTGTGAAGAGGGATTTCTTTGTTTTAATATACCTCCAAAGCCTAAATCAGATGCATCTGTTTCAACAATCTTTTGCCATTGTGGATTGATAATGCCTAAGCTTGGGAGTTGTTTAACTTTTAATTTGATCCGCTGAATAGCTTTTGTATGCTCAGAGGTCCAAAGAGTATGTTTCTTTTTGAGCTGATTATATAAAGTAACACTATCCTAGGCCAAGTCTGTAATATAATTGAGACTTCTAAGGAATCTTTGGAATTGAGTTTTCTCTTTAATTTTATCTAGAAATTTTGAGGCAAACTCAATACTTCTATTAATAGGAACAATTTGTCCTTTAGTAATATTATGTCATAAAAATCTAACTATTAATTGGAACAGTCTTATTTTAGGAGCAGAAATAACTAAGCCATTTATGCAGATAATATCTTTGGGATTCTTCAGATGTCTAAAGTGTTGATCAATATAATTAGAAAATAAAATAATATCATCAATATAGACAATATAAAAGTCAGAATAAGGAATGAAAATATCATTCATAATATTATGAAATTTAGATGAAACATTCTTTAATCTAAATGGCATAACATTCCATTCATATTGACCAAATGGAATTGTAAATACAATTTTATATTTATCTTTCTCTCAAATTTGAATTTGCCAGTATCCTGATTTTAAATCAAATTTAGAGAATATAATTGCATTATATAACGGATCAGACAAATATATTTTTATTCAGAATTGGGTAATAAATCTATTTAAGGGAGTTGTTAAGAGGTTTATAATTGACAACAAGTCTAGGAACGCCTCTTTCCTTTTCACCATTCTTATTAACATATAAGGTTGTACAACTCCAAGGAGAGTAACTCTTATTGATAAGGTTTTTATCAAGTAAATCCTAAATCTCATTTTTTCAGAGAGTAAGATATTCAAAATTCATTTGACTTGGCCAAACCTTAGTAGGAATCTGAGCTCTCTCATCAAAATCCAATTTGTAAGGTAAAGAAACAATATGATGTTTTCTTTCCCAAAAATCGCTAGGGATATCGCACAGACCTCCGTAATAAATTTCTTTTAAACTTCATTAATCCTGTTCTTTAGCTCAGGGGATTGAAGTTTGTGAGAAATGTCTATGACTTGGAATTCCTCTTTGAAGAAATTTAAATAATTTTTCTTAAAACCAAGCATTGTCCTTAGTTCATTAATGATCTTGGTTTCAGTATCTCTAATAAATTCAAAAATAATTTCTTGACCTTAGAATCTGCAAAATATCTCTTTTTGATCAATCTTATGTAAGGGCATAAGAAGTTTTAGAAATAGGGTACCAAGAATGACTTGTTGGCGTAAGTTTCAGACTAGAAGAATGGTAGATGGGGTGCATAGACCTTTATTGCTGATATAAAATTTTGAAAGTTTGTACTGAATATTCATTCTGCTTCCACTTATAAAGTTAAAAGATTAAACTATTTTTTTGAAATACTTGGTGGTTACTAAGCCTTCTTGACTACAATTTAAGTTAGCTCCACAATCAACTAAAGCTATGGCATTTTTAATGGCATATTAATCTTTTATCACAAGGCTAAGATAGGGGTTATCTTTCTTCTGTATATAAGTCTTTAGTTACTTGATTTTAGATTTTAAGATATTAATTTCCTTACGAAGGTCTTGGATAGTGATAGGTTTATCATTTTCTATGCGTTTTAGGACATCATGGAAATTGTAATACTTATTTGTCACTTCCAGTGGTTCTGGTTCTATTTTATGCTTCGAGCTATCTTGAAACATTTGTTAGAGACAAATACTTACAAGTTTAGCTTTTACTTATAGGTTAAAAATCTAATCTATAATGGATAAAATCTTACTTTGGGTATTAGTCATAGTATTATGGTTTAAGTCATTCATTTCGATAATGGCTTTCTAGTAATCCTGTGGATTAGATTCTGAACACTTGTTGTAAGGAGTTCTTTCTCAAGAGGAGGAAGAGTCACTTTGGTCAATTTTATTGGCCTCATCCTTGCTATCTAAAGAACTTTCTCCAGAAGTGCTATTAAGCAAGAGTTTGCTCAACTGGAGTTTTAGTCCTTCATCCAGTTGAAGTTCTTGCAACTTTCTTTTATTGGTACACTTGCTTGCCAAGTGCCCCTTTTTACCACACTTATAACAAGTGCGGGTTTCAAATTTCTTAGAAGAGTTGGTATGAGATTTATTTCTCATATGTCATTTTCTTTTTCTAGGTTCTTTGTAATACGAATTCTGTAATGGTAGCTTCTATCCCAATGGAGTGTTCATGGGCCTGGAGATCTCTACTCAAAAAAAGAAATTTTGCCCTAAAACATTGCACTGTGATTGTGGGGAATGGTAAAGCTACTCATCTATGGAAAGATCCTTGGCTGAAAATAGGAGTTTTGAATCTACATTACAACTACAACATAGCTCTTTTATCAGGTTCTAAACAATTTGCTAAAGTTAGTGATATCATTAAGGAAGACTTCAAGTGGACTCCTCCTTCTAGAAGACCAAAATCTGAAGATTTAAAGAATATATGGGAACTTATAACCACAAGCTCGCCTCCCTCAGTCTCAAATAAAGGCAAAGTGATATGGAAACTTACTGTTAATGGTATATTCTCTTCCAAATCTTCTTGGAATGCTCTAAGGCCTACTATGTCCTCTCCTCCTTGGTCTACTTTTGCTCGAAATTCTGATGCCATCCCTAAGCATTCTTTCATCTTCTGGCTCATACTGAGAAACAGACTTAAGACCATAGATTTTCTTGTCCGAATTGGTAAGTTGGAAAGAGCTCAATGTGAATTTTGCAATACTGCAGAAGAAAATAGAAACCATCTCTTCTTTTTATGCCCCTTCACTAATCATATTTGGAAGACTATTCTGACTTCTCTCAATATTACCCATCTCTCTCAAGGTTGGATAGCTGAAGTTGATTGGATCATGCACTCTAACTTTTATCCTACTGTAATGAAGATCTTGAAAGTTGCATTACCAACTACAGTCTACCATTTGTGGATAGAAAGAAACAACAGATTTTTCCAAAAAGAAAAAAGAGAACCTCTCTCAATTATTAAGCAAATTCAGATGGAAGTGGCCTTCAAGTGTAAATCCTCCTCCTTCAAATTCACAACATACAGTAGAATAACGGAAACCTTGAAAGATGGAGCATTACTTCTATAATACTAGAGATTATAGCTAAAACGCTTACTACCTGGACTCCAAATTCTTCGATGCAGATTGTCTTTAACTATGATGGTAAGAAAAGTAATGGCAGATCAGTTTATGGGGGAATATTTAGGTTGAAGAATGGGATTCCAATTATAGTTTTTAATGGGATCTCTAAACCTCATCATGGAAGTGGAGCTGAAGATTAAATTTATTCTCCAAGCTGATTGACATTATTATAGACTCTCTTTATGTTCAAAAAGTTTTTGACAATATCACGAAGCCACCATGGAAATGCATCACTGAGCTTAAACAGATAAATAGATTGAGAGATTGTTGGTACTTCATGCTCATTTAACAGCAAGGAGGGGAATAAGGTAGCTGCTTACATTGTTTCAGACTTGGACATCTTCCCCAATCAGCCTTTCTTCCCACAAGATATTCCTTTAGCTTTGTCAAATTTATGTAATCAAGATCATTAGAATTATATCAACTTGTTTTCTCACACTTGTTAATATATATAATCTTTGGTAGGGCTCTCGCCTAACCCCAGCTTTTCTTTAAAAAAAAAAAAGAATCATCATGATCCTTATACTTCTTCTTCCTTCTTTTTTTAGATTGAGAAGAATGTTTTGCACTCTTCCTATGCTTCTTTGGATAATCAACAGGAAGGTTATAAGAAAACTGGTGACAAAACTCACCAATTTCCTTTTTTTTCTGTTAAATTGTGTTTCTTAAGTTGGTACTGTAATTTCATATCATTACAAATACTAAGATCAACTTGAGTACATATATTGATGAGATGACCATAAGTAAGGTATAAAATTGCCATCATACTGGTCTCTTAGCTTTTGCGTAACTCCTTTGCATCACCTTGCAGATGTAAACATCCTTGTACTATCTAAAATGGGTTAGAGAAGGACATCTAAGATTATGTAAAAGTTCTCTATTCCTCTCGTCTTTGGGGCAAAAGTCTTACAAAGTGCATAATTATGGTTTGAACAAGGGAATAGACAGGATCCTTAATCAGAATATTACTATTTCCTTCAATCTTAACTACCGTAAAGATCTCTTTCTTTTGACTTGGAGTGAGAACATTATCCCACTAGCCTTTAAGACTACTTGTGAAACCATTGGCAATAAATTTTACTACAATATTATCATCATTCCTAGCAGCCTTACATATAGAGGCATATACTAGAATTTTATGAATAACTTAATAAATTTGATATTCAAATAATCCATCTACATTCCATTCATAAATTGTCCTTAAATTATAAGAATTTTAATTATGGAAAAAATCTTATTCAAATAAAAGATCTTGAGGTGTGGGTCTCTTATAATAAGTTTTTAAGCCTAATGGTTCATATTCTATCTTATGAAGGTTTGTTTCAATGGATTGAATTTAATATTTTGGTTCACTATCAGAAGATTCTCAGGATCTAGATATATTTTTTGATGTAGAGTTTTTATCCAAAGTATTGACACTAAGCTTTTTTTATTCTGTCAACAAGTAGGTTAACAAATTCAGAATCCTAAGAATCTGAAAGCATAAAGTCATGGACAAGATGGGCTGGTTTAATATCAGCTTTGTTCATGCTAGAGGATGCACTTGATGTATTAACTAAAGAATTCTAACTACTATTTTTTTATACTTAATCTTCTATTCGATTTAGTTGATTACCAATCATTTGAAAACTCAAATTTGTCCAATTGTTCTGCTTGATAACAGGATTAACATCAGTTATCTGGTTATTAGGGTAAGTTAAGGTATTCGCTTCCAAAGCTCTTGAGCCATTACTTCCTTTACCCAAATAGAGAGATTCAGGGGGATGATAGACATATTGAACTTCTGTACCATCTATTTTTACCTATTTCTTAGTGAAATCTTCTGTATTATTGATGAGATACGGTTAGTAAGAGTACCATTCTGTGATGAACCAATCACAAAATAATGTTACCTTTTGATTTTTCTCAATCTCAAGGTAGTATATAACTCCTTGATTAAAGCCAATTCTTCTTTACTAAAAATTTGGAAATTCCACGTTCTAAACTCTTCATGGCTGGAAGACATGAATTCCCTACTGATCAGTTGGCGCAGAAATAAATTAAGGCTTAAATCCATAAATACCTAAACATAAAAGCCCGCCTCAGATGCAGGAGAAGTAGGTCTTTCTCTTTCTATTTCTGGTCTGGTACTGGTAGAGGAATTAGTATAGACTATATGAGGAATTTGCTGATCAAAAATCTTAATTTTTTATTTGTTCGGATGCGGAGTTTCTTCTACTAAACACAGATGACCTAAAAGAAGGGCAAGAAATTTGGTAAGAAACATTTTTCCCATTTGCCACTTCACTATAGACATACTCATATTAGGGTAGAGTTTGATTGGAGTAGAAACAAATGTTACTTTAATTTCACCATCAGGAGTTTGAGTGATTTAACTGACCTGGTTATTGAACCTTGATCGTGGAACTACTGCATTAGAAAGTGTCCATTCTGTTGGGATACTGAGCTCATCCCAATTGATAAATCTGTTGACAACAATATTAGTTGTCAAACAGTTACTAGCTATAGTTTTTCTTGGTTCACTTTTCAGGATAGCTTTAGGGTATAAGGTATTCATAACCTTATATTAAATTCGATAAATGACTGCTATGACTTCTGCTACAGGAATACAATCATATCCCTATATTTGAATCCTTAAACTTATAGCATCAAACATAGATTTCTTCGTAAAGGATAGGGTTAGATTGGGATAAACATCAAAATAAATTGGTCCAAGACATAGACTAGTTTAAGTTATTCCCATTAATGATGATTTAAACTCTCTGCTTCTTTCATCCCTTAGGTATGTAAGAATACTAAAATTAATTCATAGGAGAGTTAAGGGTTTGAATGCAATTTGAATACATCCAATATATAGGTAATTGTATTTCTTGAAGATAATATCAAAATCATGGAGAATCCGATAGCTCTTGATAGTGAATGTCACACTTTGAAATTACTTAACCTCAAAGGCGTGGAAAAATATTTCAAGAAATACAATTACCGCATATCTGACATTAATTTGTTATCTACGCTAGAAATAATTAGTACCGTATTCATTAAAATCTTTATCAACAATAAATTCTACTACTGTTATCAATATACAAGACATAATGGTACCGCTACAAGGGTACTTTGAATACTTTTGTTATGGAATACATTGTGATATTGTACCGTACTTGGATGTTGTACAGAGTAGTAGAGGTATCCATTTTAAATTATAGGTTATTTTTTGGATTTGGGGATGGGTGTGATGAAACTAATCATAGCCATAGGTCTTATGTTAGTCCAGTTAAGTGCAGTTAAAAAGTTTGCCATAGTTATTACTTGATGGTAGGTTAGTTAGATTGCTAATTACAAATGCGTTACACCATTTATAACATTCAAGTATGATTTTACTGTGGTAATAGGTTTTAATCCCTCATGGACTTTGGGAATTAAATTATAATCGCAATTTATGAATCTTCATTGTCTGTGATGAAGGTTAATAAAATGCGGTTGGGATTTAACCTTTGTAGATTATGGGGGGTTTAAACCCATTATCTTACTGGGAAAGTGAATTCGATGTTATAAATGTACTTAGGACAGGTCTCATCTAGTTTCTCACCTAAAAGCTTCTCAGATAGTGGATAGTTAATGCCTATAATACTCTTTCCCTTTCTACAAGAATAAAGTTAATCATGAGAGTCAATTTTGCATCTTGATATTGCGCCACCTATGTAATTGCTAAATAATGTCCTCAAATAATCGATACTTAATCGAGTAAGTTACATTGTTTAACAATTTTATTGGTAGCGAAATATCGGGATCCGAAATTGACTCAGATAGTTAAGTTCTTTTCTTGGAGTAAGGGTCTGCTATTTCAAAAGCTTTAAGGTGAAAGACATGACAATTTAAAAGTATGATTTGTAATTAGAAGTTCAATTTCATTATGGTAATAAGACTTATTTCCCATTGGTCTTGAAGATCAAATCTATGTATGCAATTAATTAATCTTTATTGTTGGTAATTTAAAATCATTGTTAATGTCCCTCTCAACTAATTTAAAATCCCCCTTGCCTCTTGCATAGCTTCATGGTTATTTTTAACTTTAACTTCATTGTAGATGCTAATCAACCTTGAGGCTATGTGATAGGTCGAGGGTGATCTTTAATCAATAAAGAGTGACAACATCAACGGTTGTTGCGGTAACCTTTTAAAGTATGATTTGTAATTAGAAGTTTCGTTACAAATGCACATCCTTGCATTATAGTTGTTAAGGCAGTGGTACTTCGGCATGGTGCACCGCAATTATTTTTACTGATGTCAATCTTAAAATCCTGTCACCCTCTCCCATTGCTTCATAGTTGCTATCAGCCTCAACTTATTCGTCGAAGGCTATGGGACAGACCGACGTGATGTTATCATTGAAGAATGATAGCAACAATGATTATTGTGGTAGCCTTTGATATAAACATTTGTAGTTAAAAGTTTGATTTTATTGAGGTAACTTATTCCTTATTGGTCCGAGAGATCAAATCCTTGTATGCAACTTATTAATCCTCGTTGCTGGCAATGAAGGTTAATCAGTTGTAGATGGGGATTTGATTATCTCTGACCAATGGGAAGGAGGTCCTATTATCTCAGCAGATTTACACTTCTAATTACAAATGTGTTTCCTTGTATCATAGTTGTTAAGGCAATTGCACTTCGTTATGGTTTACCACAATAATTATTGTTGATGTCACTTTGAAATGGTTTAAAATCCCATCAGCCTCTCCCATAGCTTCATAGTTGCTATCAACTTTAACTTATTTGTCGATGTTGATCAACCATGAAGCTATGGAATTGGTCGATGTGATGTTATCATTGAAGAATGACAGCAACAATGATTGTTAGTAATGAAGGCTAATAAGCTGTAAAAAAGATGCCTTATTATCTCAGCAAAATTCTGACAAATTGAATAATTAACGCTGCTTCCTGCATCATCTGGAAGGATTCCACATTTATGTTAATTAGATATTTCTCTATGTTTCAATGATCTTTTCATTTAAACTTTAAGTTAATAAAATTTTGATGTAATTTGCTATAATTACTTCCAGATTTCTAATTTCCTATTGTCTCTGATATACAATTTTATATGTTACCATGATATCCATCTTTCGTAGTAACGATGCAATAACATCTCCAACCGTAACTGCATGCGTTATTTATGGTCTATAATCATACCGTATACCTCAAAACTACAATACCTAACATAACGTGCAGTTGGATATTTTATCGTAGATGTTTAAAATATAAAAAGTGCTCAATTACGGTTTGGTATGTTACCTTATATATTTAAAACAAATTAAATTTTTCGTAATATACGTTTTGATATTATACCGTACAGTGTTAACCATTTTTTTTACAAAAAGTTTAGTAAAATATATCCAAAAACAAGTGTACAAGATGAGGGAAACCATCCATGCCACACACTAGTACATGACACTAGGGCATATGCATATGGGGCTCTCTACGAAAATTAAGAAGTATAGAAGTAAATAAACCATGAACTTGCATGCATCATTGCTAATTCGTTCAAACGAGTCTAGTGTCGTTCGAACGACTTCCAATATCGTTCGAACAAAATTTTTAAAGACCTTCGAAATGTCGTCTTACTCGACAAGTTGAAAAGCGCTGGTGTTGAGATTATCATGCAATTCGTTCGAACGACCTGTTAAAACTTGCCTTCGAATTGTCGTCTGAATCAACATGTTAGAAATTTTTGCCAGTTCGTTCAACGACCTTCTATGTCATTTGAATGACTTTCCTGATTCTATAGTACTCCGTACAATGATCATCGATTTTCTCTAGATATTTTGGTTTGCCGTATAGTGTTAATCTACATCTGCCTTATGTTGAAATTCTCTTTTATTACTCGAACTCTTTTATTATGAATGTTACAGATGTATTAAGATGAAAAAAGAGAAATAATGGGTCTGGATTGAAGACTACACTCTTGTTAGGTACTGGAAATTTGTTACCGATGAGGGGATCCTTAATTAAATTGAAGATGACTGGGGATTTTGGACGATAGTTGGACACCGTTTTGATTGCCACCATTGGATAGTATGAGATTTTGATGATATGAAAATCGTTTCATAATTATTTCAGAAGCTTGCAAATTGTTTCATTTATTCAGGATATCCGCTGATAATTTTTACCAATGCTCCCTGCCTTTATATGTTACAAAAATGGTAAGGCAGGATTGGGCTGAATCATATGATACCTAATTCATGTTTGATGCTACGATATTCTCTGCAAAGATTACATTCCACCTTTAAGTTCATCAAGTGGGTGCAGGGGCGAAGTTAGGGGGGACCAGTGGGGTCAAATGACCCACTGGATTGGCCAGAAATCACTTACCAGATAGCTAAAAATGATACATATATGTATATATTTTACCCCACTCAATTATAATCATATAATTGTTATTGGTCCAGTAGACAAGTATATTGGTTTTGACTACTTAAACAAGGGTTCAAGTCCCCACATCCTCAGTTTTTAACTTGGCATAAGTTCTAATATAAATGATACTAAAATACTCTAATATGTTTCTTTTTTTTTCTCAGGGGCGATGCCCCCGAACCCCCTCATTTTGTTTTTTTGACCCCAGTGGCCTCAAGTCCTGGCTTCGCCCCTGGGTGGGTGCCCATAAACGCGTTTAGTTGAATGGAGTACGTGGATACATTGGTTGTGTTACGTTTTTAAAATTGAAATTAAAGATCCCAAAGAGAAGAGCAAAAACATGGGGATGGTTGACCGATGTTGGTTTGAAAAGGGCAATCGATAGGCTGTCAATTTTTTTGGGACAATAGAACATCGTATTTATTGATCAAGAAAAAGAAGGGTGGACAACAAAACTGTAAATTATTATAGTTCAGAATCAAATGTATCGAATAAAGGGTTGACCTAAGAGTATGAAGATGATGCTTCAACAGTGGGACCTACTACCACAAACGAGCCCATCGCCTTTGATAGTTTGCATGATTCATTTTAGGAGGAGTTTAAGCGCAATTAGAATTATGTACATAATATTTACTAATTTGCTACAAGAATGTTAAAACAAATATTATCTATTGCTTCTAAACCATGTTTGGTTTAATTTTTTTATCTAGTTATGTTTAAACAAATATTCTATACTACTTCAAGATTAGCAACTTCATTATAAGCATTCAAGTTTTCAAGTAGAGGGAAAATCAGGACAACATACAGTACCAGAATTTATATGTTACGTCCTCGACACTAAGGTACGGTACCGTAAAAGGGTATCATTTAAGTCTTGCGCTTTCCTTTTTGTCCAAACTATGGTAACATAAAGTACCAAATATCTCATTATGGTTCCCTAACACTTGTATCATGAATAAAGTCTGAGGTCGTTCAATATGGTCAGGGTATCTTCCGTTAAACCCTGACTTCCTCTCCTTCATGTTAGAACCCTATAGTACAGAGATGCTAACAAGTTACGGTAGAGATCATAGAGAAGAGAGAGAGAGAGATATCGAATTTTGGCGATGAGAAGCTAGATAGATGATACAAATACTAGAGAGATGAGAGAAAAACAAGAGCGATGAGAAAGAAATGACAACGAAATGAGTGATGAGAGAAACAAGAGAGAACCGGTGAGTGGCGGGGCCGTGGGTGCCAAAACTTTTTTGTTTTATTGATTTTAAGATCCTCAAGCTACGCATCATCTCGATGTCTAGTCAAACTGCTATTTGACCAGCTTTGACTACGCTTGACTTAAAATTGTGGTTGCTAACGCCTTTTACGTGGGATGTCGTTATGTCCGCCCGAAACTCTTATTGTCTTTTTAAAACAATCAACATCTTCAGACATGGAATAATTATTCACGAGTTTCTTACTATGTAAATATCATTTACCATAGGTTAATACCTCATAGAGTTAAAACTAGTACTACCGGGTGTCGGTGGGACCGACCGTGACTTTGTTTTATTGAAATTTTCTCAATAGAGTTAGTAAACACTATACCAAATAACTTGAGAGTTAGAAAGTTCAAATTAGCATTAACACTAAGAACTTAAAACTTTAACTATTTTTTAAATTTTATGTACGCAATATTTGTATGACATAGAAAATGATCTTAAGAATAAATATTTTACATTAAATAGAGATGAACCTCAATACATAGGTTATTCTGTTGGAGCTAAAACTTTCCTTCATATGAACATTTTTTCAAGGAATCCTGGGGAAAAAATATCAATAAATATCAGTAATATGTAATTTTTAAAATACAAACTTTGATTTATGAGAGTATGAAAATGATTTGAAACATACCTTAGAACGGATTTGGTTGAAGAGCTATTAATTGCAAACGATCTTATTCCGATAATCTTAAATTTAGTCCTGCGCACTTTCCAATTTTTTGGAGTCTTTCGAAACTGAACATGGGATGGAAAGTAGGTCCTTCAACTTTCTGGTGTGTGATAATGCGACAAACGATAATCCAAGGCTTTCTCTTTCTCCAATGTCAACAATGGCCCGATCAAGGGTGAGTCCTTGACTTTTGTGTACCGTTATTACCCAACATAGAAGTAATGGTATTTTCGTTCGCTAACATGATGTACCCGAAGATGTTTTCCAATTTACTGTTTGTGGAGGGATAGGAATGACGTTACTTCCTTCACGAAAGCTGGGACTACGCTAATTATCAAAATCCACCATTACTGCAAGTGGTTGATCATTTGGTGGGTTAGAAGAGAGTGAGTACACAATGTCAACAACAATGCCCATTGCACCATTGACAAGTCCATTTTGTACGACAATGTTAGATCGTAACATAACACGTGCACCTACAGATAGATAGATATATTTTTCCAAACCTTTTGCCTCATCTGTAGAAGCGTTAAAAGTTGTTTCACAATTATTTCTTGAAGGAATGCTTGCTACAGGTTTCCCAAGCTGAATCAAGCGATCACGATTGTGGTCATTAGCTGCTATCCTAGTGGGAAATAAGCGAAAAACATGTTTGAAGTTTTCCTTTTCTTCGTTAGGTAGCATTGACCAATCCCTAGTTTTAAAGAGGTCCCAATCTTTGAGAATACATGTTCCGTTGCTTAGTCTTCCTAATGCTTCCCTGAAAGGTACTTGCTCATCGCCTGCTTGACGAAAGATATGTGATAGCCTGACATATTGCTTAAAACCTGCATATGCGACTCCCCCACATTGCTGCATGTAGTTCCCATTTTTTGAATATGAGGGACTATCAAAAGCTGGAGGTAATTGACGCAAATCTCCCACCAAGACAGCAGAAACACCACTGTATTACTCATTTACCGTAAAGATATCGCGACAAGGTAGATCAACATTTGCAATCATGGACCTGCCGTGCATACTATACTCGTCAATAATGATCAATTGAGTGTCTTTGAAGTCTTTCTGCATACGTCGACAATGTTCACCTGTCATTTTCTTATAAGACGATCTTCTTTCAACTGAGATACCTAACTCATGGTGGATAGTAGAACCTCCAATGTTGAAGGCAGCAACTCTAGTTGGAGCCATTATGCGAACTAATTTACTTGTTCCGAAATGCATAACAGTTGATCGAACAATTGCATTGATTAGAGTTGATTTTCCGCTCCACCACAAATAATCATTCGGATAGATTTTTCATCTTTGAGTGTTTTCAGTATTATATCATGAGCCATTCATTGATCATCAGACATATTCTCTAAAGGAACAACAAGGACGTTGTCTAGCACTTCATCAACCATTTCATCACTACTACGTAAGTTGTTGTGGATGAATTTCCTCTCAATATCAATATTGGGATACTGTTCCAAAGCTTCAGCCCAATTGTATGAAGTATCAAAGTCTCTCAAGCCCACTTCTATCTCCTCTCCAGGCATAAAGGTCGGTCCTATTGCTGCTTCCATCATCCATTCTTCACATTGATTTTGTTCGATATAAGTATCCACATTTAGATCATCTTCAATATCGTCATCAATTGGATTTGGAAGAGTAGGAACTTCTGCCAAGCCTAAGTTCATGTATCAATCTGCCCAAGTGTTGAAGTTTCCTTTTGCTTCGCTGAGACTTCTGTAATGATGTTGAAGGAGGACTTGTTGACAAAATTGCTCACATTTTTCACCAATATGAGGAATGTTTCCATTTAGATCAGGGATTATTCTTACAATAGATTTCACGCGAGGTTTATACCAAGCATTACTTACATATTTATATTTCTTGGCCATTTCAACTAAAGAAGTTTCTTCATAATTGGTAGGTCGTTGCATATCCTTGGGTATAAAACCTGGGTCTGTTCCCATCACCTCATCATCATCATCAAATCGTCGACGCCGAATTAATGTCGATAACATACTCGTCTAGCTCACTGCTAAAAGAATTATATTTCTAGATGAACGTTCAAGACGATATGATATTAACAAATGACAAACTTCTTGAGCTGATATGTCTCATTCAGATACACTTTTTATAAGTAGTTTCTTGATTGCTGACTTTGATGTTTGACACAGTCCATGAACATCATCAACTAATACTCGTAGAGTATCAGTAAAAGTTTTTGATACTGATTCTGATTTAGCTGCATACTTTCCAATATAATTTACCACAGCTTGCACAGAAAGGATTGGTGACCAATCAATGTTAGCGCGCCACGATTGAAGAACTTTCCGATTATGAGAACACACCAAAGGATCATTTCGTAGAGAAAGAAAATAAAACATTTTAATGTTTGGTGGTTCTTCAATCATTTCTGACCGTGAAAGCACATCAAATGGGTATTTAAAAGGACATACCATCTGTTTCGTTGTTTTGTGAAGTTGAATGCAATAACTTCCACATCTCGAATGACGCATTACCTAATTCACCAAGTTAGCGTAATCTTCATCATCAATATCCATGTTAGCATCCAATGGCACATTTCGTTCACAAGGATGTTCTTGCCCTTGAGAAGAATCTGGCAGATTGGGGTTTGTACATGAAACAAGGTGGTCAAAGTACTTAATGATTCTCGCATTATCACTTGGGTTTGTCCCTACCCCAAATAAGTCAGGAGCATTATTTAGCCAAAGGAACCCATATATGTGTCCACTTCCACGATTTTTCCATTCATATCAAAACCAATGATCTTTCACAGAAAACTCCGGAGTTAAGAAGTCACGAATGTATGCATTAACTCTCTCTTAGAAAAACCATGAAGCAATTAATGGATTTTCATTTAGTAATTGAGCTTTTCGTTTCTTTTGCTGATTAGAATCCATGTTCTGCAATTCTATAACGGGTCGAGTAGTCTATATAGCTCTGACCATTGCATATCAGCAGCACTAAGGGTTAAAAAAATAGTAGGTACACCTAATTGGTTTACCATAACAGTGAGCTCTTTTAATCTAGTGAACCAATAAGCACGACTTCCACGAATACTCTTTTCATAGTAAGATATTCGTTGAGCTAATTGTCGATCCCCAGAATTCAACATTTCCCGAATATCTTGTATTGTTAAATTTCCATCTCCTAGATTCATTTTAACGTAATCATCTCCCAGCTGAAGAGCACGCCATCTTGAAAGTGAATTATAAGCAAAATAGCGAAACCTCGAGTCTTTAGCAAAACATTCATTTCCATATTTCCATGTGAGTATCATCAGCCTCAAGATCTGGCGGTCTATCGTCATTATTTGGATTTTGAACAATATTATCACACGGATTTCTAGACCTTAATTCTCTTCTTCGTGAAGCTTCAATTGCATTTCTTCGTTGACGCTCCTGAGCAGTCTCTCGAGAGCGTCGAACGCGTTGCAATTAAAAATTATATGACAAGTTTGTCTCATTTTTATGAGATTGTCTAAAGGGAGATGCCATTCCTAAAAAAAATATTGGAATAGTTTATAGTTCGGAAGAGAAATATATTCTTTCTTTAGAGAAAAATCTAATACTGTATGAAGAGAGTAAAATATATATCGTAAATGAAGTTTGATGTAAAAGAAAATAACAACTCATTCACACTAACCCAAATAAACACAATATTCATAAAAAATTTAAGAAAACATAAACAAAATGTACATATAGATATGGGATGTTTCTTGTACATACTTATAGAAATATGAGCATAATGTATTTTAATCTTGGTCATTTAGGAAAATACCTATCTTCGACGTCGTAATTAGTATTTCCTAGTTTCTTGAGAATAATTTTGGAGTTTAATCGTGAATTCCCATTGTTATCACATGCCAATCTAACAAATGGATCATGGAGAAATCGCATGTCCATCTGAAGCCGAGTAACCCCGAGCATGGAGATAAATAGAGACATAATAAAGGAAGATAATGTGAAATCAAAATAACTCCGGGCATGCAGACATTGCAAATATATTTGAAATCAAAATTGCAAGCATAATACAGGAAGATAATGTGATTAACGGCTGAACATACTGTATTCTAATCTGCATGAAAAACCAACACCTCTTAAGGAGATGATCGAGTCTAGTGTATACACACTATCTCCTTAAGACAGATTCGCCCCTGCCATAGTGCTTTGCAGGAATATAGGCCCTTATCTCCCAGGATACAACGATCAGTAGCAGAAATAAGAAAGCAGTTTTATCTTTCTGCCAAACAAACTTTGATTGCGTCTATTTTCTCTTTGTAAAAAGACTCAAGAAAACTCTGAAAAACTGATGATAATAAATGAAAACGAAATTGGGTTATATAGAGCATAGGTGACTCTTCGCCAAGAGTCACACCTCAAGTTAGTGCCTATTCACCAAGAGTCACACCTTAAGGTGCGTCTGTTGAGGACACCCCAACTCACACCTCAAACCTAAAAAATGACTAAGTGTTTAAAGGAATCCCCATGAGCCCATGGCCCCAAGGCCCAATCATAGACTTATAATAATAAGCGGATTTCTTAGGTAGAGCAAGCCCATGGGTATCCCATGCACCCAAGCTAGCTTGCACACATAGGCCGCACATATCGCACATGCGCGTGTGACCCACCAACTCTCACACACATTACAACAAGGTAAGTGTTTGATTTACTTATATAAGAGAGTTGTGTTTCCCTCATATCCAATGTGGGACTAAAACCACTTAGTTCCACCATTCAAACTTTAAAGGAAAAACAAATCATATTGTATTTTGCCAATAATCCCCCACATTTGAATGGTAACAGACAAGCTCAGACAAAATAGAGAAAATCAAGGAATGATCCTGTATTGAGAGAGGTGTCTTGTGGACTTGAACCTTCTCTAGTAAAAAAACTATCGGATTTACGCTGATTAGTGAACATATGTCTTGAACTGTCAACTTTGGTGTAAACCATGACAATAGTCTTCACACACTACTATTCCAAACGCAATCAGCTCTAACAGTTGTGTTCAATTTGGCCCTGAACAAATCCCAGATTTATGAGTACTATTAGAGAATTTTGTCCTATAAAATTCTCATGGAAGTGACCCCACCTCACGCTCACATAGGTGATTACCTATTAAGAGTACCCTGTCGTACCCCACTTGTAAATACAAGTAATAGGAATCATTAAAAGTTCAGAGAACTTACCCTGAAAATCGTGACAGGTTGCACTGTTCACATCATGGAATAGGCAGGAGTTAAAATCTCCTCAGTGCTCATGTTGAGTAACTCACAACTAGTTGTCCTATTGAACTTATATCATGGGATCTCCAATCAACTAGGTTAGGTTTTCGTTGAGGTTAACTCGTATTTAAAGGCTTTAGCCCATTCCCCTCAATGTGGAAAAAACTTACATTTTTGCCAACCCTTTAGAAAATGGATCCGCTAGGTTATCACTGGACTTCAAAAGTCAATGGATATAACTCCACTTGCAAGTAATTTCTTTACAGTATTATGTCTACGACGTATATGTCGTGACTTATCGTTATAGACATTATTATTTTCCCTTGCAATCGTTGCTTGATTATCGCAATGGATACATAAGGCAGGTACTGGCTTTGGCCACATAGGAATATCCTCTAAAAACTGTCGAAGCCACTCAGCTTCATCTCCCGCTAAATCTAGAGCAACAAACTCTGATTCCATAGTTGATCGAGCTATGCATGTTTGTTTTGAGGATTTCCATGAGACAGCTCTACCACCAAGTACAAACACGTATCCACTTGTGGAGTATGACTCGTTAGAATCTGATATCCATTTTGTATCACTGTATCCCTCAAGGACAGCTGGAAATCTCGTGTAGTGCAACCCATAGTCTATTGTATGCTTTAAATACTGTAAAACCCTGATTAACACTTCCCAGTGGCTTGGTCCAGGGTTTATAGTATACTGACTCAGCTTGCTAACTGCATAAGCAATATCTGGTCTAGTGCAGTTCATAATATACATTAGACTGCCTATGATGCGTGTATACTCTATTTGAGAAATAGGCTCACCTTTGTGTTTAATCAATTGACGCATATTATCATATGGTGTCTGAACACCACGGCAGTCAAATTTATTAAACTTCTTAAGTACATTCTCTATATAATGTGTTTGAGACAACACAAGTCCCTGTGGTGTTCTATTAATCTTTATGCCAAGAATAACGTCAACAACACCTAAGTCCTTCATATCAAAAATTTTGGACAACATATTCTTTGTTGACATAATGACATTGATGTTAGTCCCCATGATGAGCATATCGTCTACGTAAAGACACACAATGACATGCTCACCATTAATGCTTTTAATATAGACACATCTATCACATTAATTAATTTTGAAGCCATCCTTAATCATGACTCTATCAATTTTGTCATACCATTGTAAAGGTGCCTGCTTCAATCCATAAAGAGATTTAACCAACCGACACACTTTATTTTCTTGGCCTCGGACAATGAACCCCTCAGGTTGGTTCATATATATTTCTTCATTTAATTCACCATTCAAGAATGTTGTTTTAACATCCGTTTGATGTATTTCAAGCTTATGCACTACTGCAATAGCTGTCAACATACGAATGGAAGTTATTCTTGTCACTGGAGAATATGTATTAAAATAGTCCAAACCTTCTTTTTGCCTATATCCTTTGGCAACAAGTCTGGCTTTGTACTTTTTAATTGAACCATCAGGTCTCAATTTTCGTTTGAAAATCCACTTGCAACCTATAGGTTTGTTGCCAGGTGGAAGATCTACCAATTCCCAAGTATGGTTGTGCATTATAGAGTTTATCTCACTCTGTACAGCCTTTTGTCAACTAGGAGCTTCAGGTGTAGCCATGGCTTCCTTGAAGGTTCGAGGCTCATTTTCTAACAAAAATTCTTCAAAATCTTTGCCCAAAGACTTAGAACCTTTAAGTCATTTCCCACGTCTTGGTTCTGTATTAAAATCAAAACTTGTAGGAGTGATACGCTGATCACTACTAGAAGCAACATCAGTTGTTCTTTTAAGAGGATTCACAGTATCACTCTTTTTATATGGAAATATATTTTCAAAAAATATAGCATCTCGTGATTCAATGATGGTATTCTCATGCACATTATTTATTTCAGATTTGTATACGAGAAATCTATATCCACTACTGTTATTGGCATTGCCAATAAAAATACAGTCAATAGTTTTAGGTCCTAACTTGGACCTTTTTGGCAATGGTATTTGTACCTTTGCAAGACACCCCCACACTTTTAAGAACTTATAAGAAGGCTTTTTGCCTTTCCAGAGTTCATAATGAGTCTTTTCAATCTTCTTGTGAGGTAACTTATTGAGAATATAATTCGCAGAAAGTAACGCCTCCACCCACAGGTTCTGCGGCAAACCAGAACTAATAAGCATAGCATTAAGCATATTCTTTAAAGTTTTATTTTTTCTCTCAGCAACTCCATTTTGCTGAGGAGTGTAAGGTGCAGTAGTTTGGTGTATAATACCAAACTTAGCACAAAGTTCTCCAAATGTAATAGAGTCGTATTCCCCACCTCTATCAATTCGAAGAACTTTTATCTTTTGGTTGAGTTGAGTCTCAACTTCATTTTTGAACATAATAAACACTTCCAGTGTTTCATCTTTGCTTCTGAGCAAGTAGACATGACTATATCTTGTGCAGTCATCTATGAAAGTAATAAAGTACTTTTTTCCGCCTCGTGTTTGAATAAACTTCAAATCACAGAGATCACTGTGAATCAAATCTAGCGGTTCAGTTTTACGTTGTTCAATAGAATGGAAATGTTGTTTAGCAAATTTTGCTTCAACACACACTTCACATTTTTGTTTGCAATCAAGATTGAATTTAGGCAGCAATCCTAAATGGAGTAATTTACGCAGCGAACCATAATTTACATGTCCTAATCGTTGATGCCAAACATTAAATGACTCAAGCACTTAAATAAAATTCTCATTCTTATTGATAATTGAAACTGGTTTACGCAAGACTGCTTGTTTGAACAGTCCATCAAACTCATAACCTTTTCCTATGAATACACCATTCTTAGTCATGATACATCTGTTTGACTCAAACACTAACTTGAATCCATTCTTGATCTGCTATGCTCCGGAAACAAGGTCCTTGCGGATATCAGGCACATGCAGCACTTCATTCAAAGTAACTTCTTTTTCAGATGTGAATTTCAGAACTACTTTCCCTTTTCCTTCGACCCTTGATGTCGAAACGTTGCCCATAAACACTTTCTCTTCATGTTCAGTCTTATTATAGGTAGTAAATAAACTCCTGTCATAGCATATATGACGTGTGGCCCCTGTGTCCATAAACCATCCTCTGGAATCGCTTGCCAGGTTGATTTTGGAGATCACTGCATACAGGTTCTCCATCTCAGTAATGTTTGCTTGAGTGCCTTTGCCACTTTCTGGTCCGCTTTTATGCTTGCGGCATTCCATTGACTTGTGTCCTGGTTTGTCACAAACATAACAACTCCCTGTGAACTTCTTAAAGTCCTTGCCCTTAGGGCCCAGGAAACTCTTCCGATTTTTCCCTTTCTTCCCATTTTTCTTATGGGGTTTAGGGTTTCCCTCGACCATGTTAGCCTTGGCATCGTAAAAATGAATAACATCCTTCTTTTGGTTGGATTTGTTATCTTCTTTGATCCTTAGCCTTACGATCAGTTCCTCCAACTTCATTTCTTTCCTCTTATGCTTCAAATAACTTTTGATGTCCTTCCAGGATGAAGGCAACTTCTCAATTATTGCAGCAACCTGAAAAGATTCACTTAACCTTATACCTTATGTATGAATATCATGCAGGATAATCTGCAGTTCCTGTACTTGACTGATTACTGTCTTGGAATCCACCATTTTATAATCCAGGAATCTGCCAACTACAAATTTTTTCAGTCCGGCATCTTCCGTCTTAAACTTATGGTCTAAGGATTCCCACAGTTCCTTTGCAGACTCCGTTGGACTATACACATTATACAATGTGTTGTCCAACCCATTCAGAATATAATTCTGACACAAAAAATTGGAATGAATCCACGCCTCCACTGCTGCTGTAGATGTTAGGTCAGTTTCTTCCTCCTTCAACTCTGGTTTGTCCTCCTTGAGGAATTTTGCTAAGTTCAGAGTTGTGAGAAAGAATAGCATCTTCTGCTGCCAACGCTTGAATTTAGCGCCATTAAACTTCTCAGGCTTCACCTTCAAAACGTGTAGGTTGCCCTTTTCGCCCTCCTTTTTAGTGAGATTCACCATTGCTACAGTTTTTTATCACACTGAAAAAAATTAGTCTATCTTAAGATCGTATTCCAATCTGCATGAAAAACTAACACCTCTTAAGGAGATGATCGAGTCTAGTGTACACACACTATCTCCTTAAAGACAGATTCTCCCCTACCACAGTGCTTTGCAGGAATATAGGCCTCTGTCTTCCAGGATACATCGATCAGTCGCAGAAAGAAGAAAACAATTCTATCTTTCTGCCAAACGAACTTTGATTGCGTCTGTTTTCTCTTTGTAAAAAGACTCAAGAAAACTCTGAATAAATGATGATAATAAATGAAAATAAAATTGGGTTATATAGAACAAGTTAGTGCGTCTGTTGGAGACACCCCAACTCACACCTCAAACCCAAAAAATGACTAAGTGTTTAAAAGAATCCTCATGATCCCAAGGCCCCAAGGCCCAATCATAGAATTATAATAATAAGTGGGTTTCCTAGGTCAAGCAAGCCCATGGGTAGCCCATGCACCCAAGCTAGCTTGCACACATGGGCCGCACATGTCGTACATGCGCGTGTGACCCACCAACTCTCACACACATTACAATAAGGTAAATGTTTGATTTACTTATATAGGAGAGTTGTGTTTCCCTCATATCCAACGTGGGATTAAAACCACTTAGTTCCACCATTCAAACTTTAAAGGAAAAACAAATCATATTGTATTTTTCGAACACATACAATCTACTATCCAATAAAAATGATAAGCCTTAAGAAGCATATGCCCCGAAGCTCTTTTGGGTCAAGACATTGATGAAACGCTTTACACCTTAGCATAAAGCCTAAATGGGTCATGAGAGATCAATTGAGGCGTAATGGTTGAATAACTTATGCCTCAAGTAGGTTGAAGATGGGAAACTTATATTCATATATTTTCTGTGGCAGGACGTTGTAGTAACTTTACTTCTTTAGTTCCTATTGTTGGAGAATCAAAGTTCAACCCATTAATCATCTCCTCCCATAGACATAACCTATTAAATTTGGATACCCAAACTGTCTATAATGGTGTCCAGCAACAAAGTCATTTTGGTGTCCAGCACCAGTCATTTTGATAATGGGGTTTACAAGTACATGATGGAAGTTTTGTCTCTATTACCATCGTGATACGTGCCTTCTATTCCGAGATTATCAACTCGGATAAATGCGAGTCTAACCATGGTCTCAACTTGCTAAATGACCACAGAAAAGAAAAGAAAAAAGATTTCAACGAAGGCTGCTTCTTCATAACATCATATCATGGTTTTTCTCTTTGTCGTATTATATCAGAAATATAATTTGGGTAAACGAGATGAACAACTTACTTGGTGTTGGAGGACATAACTTCAATGGTTATGGTGGAGGTTTTGGCCACCATTGCTTACAATTTCCCCTACATATAAAAATAAAAAACTGATTTCAGGTTCTTAACATTGGTTTCCCGCTAACATCTACAAATTGCTAGGATCAAAACCGTAATTCAAAATTTGCAAGAGAGTCCAATTTATGATGGCAAACATCTACATTGCAAGGATTGTGAGAAGTTAGAAAGACATTTCTCGTCATGACAATAAATAATAACATGGTTTTCCCGCTCTTACGACCCATCATCACTAAATGAGAACATAACAAAAGAGGAACCAGTGAGTGAGGGAGAAGTATAGGTAGTGAAAGTAAGATCCATTGATATTAATCAGATCGAAAACATCAATAAATCCTCATATTTCTCTTGAATATTCTTCGCATGTAAAATATTATATTTACATACCCAATCAAATGTACTCCAAAGGGGAGACATAGAGTAGAATAAACATGTAAAGTGATGTGAGAATTTATACAGAAATTAGCACAACAACCTAAAGTATAAAAAACTCTGTCATTCGTACGATCTCAAGAAATCGGATTAGTGTATTTTAGGAAATAGGTAAGATGTAGACTGATTACGCTTAAAAAGGATTTTGACAAAATGCCCTAATGACAACCATTTCTGATCTTTGTGACTAATCTTTCATAAGAATACTAAATGTGTGTGAGTGCGAGAACATCACACACTCGAAACCTAGCTGTCCTTCATGTATGCCCTCTAAAAACCCAACTCTCTTTATCTCTTATTCTATCTTGGGTAATATCACAAGCACATATTGGGCATTGTTTGGTAAAACAACATCATCATCTCCTTATAAGACTTGACTTCTCTAGTGAACACTATTACAGAAACCAAGTTTAACCCATTAATCATCTACTCCCAAAGAAAAATCCCACAAATATTTGGATACCCAAATGTTCTACAATGGTGTCAATGCAAGTTTACCATAGTCTTGAGATCACTACAAAGTAGAGATAAAGCCATGTTTGGCATAATGATCAAATGGGTAAAGATTAAGGCTTGTTTGGCTAAATTATCAAGTGCGCAATGTTTCTATGATTTTAAGCAGGAATGGAATATTTTCTAAAATAGAAACCAACTTACATTTGTACAATGATTTTCCGTCTAAGATAACATACCAGTATACCACTTGATCAGAACATAAATCTCTTGTAAAAAATCCATTTGAAAGGCAAAACCAATTAAGATTTTGGTTGTGTTATTTTTTGAAAAGTATGAGAAGAAAAGAAAGAGAGGGGGAGAAGAAGGGAGATGAGATTAATTATGAAATTTGGTTTCCCTCCCTGTATACTGTATTTTGTGGGTTGAAGCAGTTATCAGAAGGTGGGGGCAGTTTAATCAAATTAGAGTTTCTTCTAAACTCAAACACAAATCAGATAAAACTAAAACATACCTGAATTCTATAATTCAATAATCAACTCAAAAAACCTAATTAAAGCATAGGATTAGCCTCCCGTTTTATAGAACACAAGAAGATTAGAATTAACAACCCAATACTAACAAGTAAGTCTTTAAATCAACTTCGTATCTCCCGCAATGAAGATGCTTGAATAAAAAAAGCATAAATATAAATATTTTGTTAATGGTAAGAGTGACCATTAGAGGACGATTCACATCATAAAATGTCTTAATGTAGGTAGCTGAATATACAAGAGTGCATAGAGGAAGCAATTTGGGCAGGTCAAACCCAATACTAATCATTTGAAACCTCATTAGAATTTAGGTTTGAATGAGAATTTAAAGCACATAAACATAAGATACGTTCGACACTTGCTGGGGAAAAAAAATCATTCCGCTTGGTAATTGTAATGGCCTAATTTCTTAGTAGCTTGGGATAGCTCGAAATAGTCCTTACAATAAATGTACATGTGATAAGAATTAGTATAACTGAATATAAAAATAACATAGGCGATTAGCATGGAAACCTTTGATTAGGTTAAAACCACGACGTCGACTTGAGGATTTAGTAACTGTAACTTTTATCGCTTGAGGCTAATGTTTGATTACAGATTTTATGATCTCTTGAGCTAGAAAAACTTGGTCTTAAATTGTCAAATTTTTGGTCCTTTCTCCTCTGTAACTCATCCTTTTTATAGACTTTACTCTGAGTTTGTTATCATGTAGAGACACGTTCTCCTAAAAAGGGGGTAGTTCGTAGTTGAATGTATAACTATTAGTTCATGGGAGACAGGTGTCTTTGACTTGCTCTATTTTATCTATAGTGTTTGATCCACGTTCTTCATTAGTTCATGGCCGAGGTGTCTTTGCTGATTGTGTATGTCACGTATATAATGCGTGAGTCTAGTATTGAGGTACTTCGAGTTTGGCACAACTTGAGGGATAGGTCCCTACAATCGCCCCCTTGCAACTGAAGGCACAGGTGGCTTTAATTGAGAACTGTCGGGGTCTTATGTGAGGGAATTTGGAAAGATTTGTTGTGGGTTGGGAATTTGAAATTTGGAAAATTTGGGTATTGTAACTTCAATATTGGAGATTGGGTTTGATATTTATTGTGTTTAAGAGGATTGATGTATTTGGTTGTTGGGTTTCCCAGTAAGTATTATTTTGAATTATTACTGCCTTGGAGATCCTTCCTTGCATTGAATGCTATTTTTATATAAATACTGTTAATCTTGTATCACCAGTTATCCTTTTGAAAGTACTATGTCCCTAAAAATATATTATAAATTTCTCCTTTATTGAGAATGGTGGGGACTAGACGCCAAGTATATGAAGCTAGGGTTCTTTCTGTAGTACAAAAGCTCCATTTTTGTTATTTTAGAAACCAACCGTTGAATTTGCCCACTCTCATACATGTTCCTCATACGCATCATGGGATGACAGATGAGGAAGTAGTGGAGGCTGAGAATGATTATTACCAGATATGGCGGTTCTATCACGTAATTGTATTAGATAAGCAACGCGGGGTATCTCTTCATTTTCTTGCAGAGAATGACATTAATGAGGCAGATGAGGAAGCCGGTGTAAGTCCTAGGAAGTATTGTCGCTACCCTACGAGAGATTAGGCTTTGTAGAAAGTGACCTCTTCTTCTTTCTCTACCTTTCTACTGCGGTGGAGGTTACAGAGGAAGAGACGGTAGTGGTGGTTTTAAATTATAAATATGCTTCTATCTTTCAGATTGGAGGAAGACTTCTACCTGTTACAACTATCTTCATTTCCTTGCATAAGTGTTTAATATGGAGAAGCTTCTTGTGCTCGAATAGGAAGTATAGTTAATAACTGATATTTATTGTAACCTGTAGATCAATATGTAGGAAGTATTCTAAAATGTGTTGCCTTCTGTAAATTATTTTGTAAGGTAAATTTTCGAGCTAACGAAAAAGTTTTGTAGTAATCCTGTTTAATATATCTAGCACAGTAAATTGAAATAACGATATATCGGCCTGTGTGTGATGGATAATGTTTGATAACTATGCTGGATGGTCAAAACAGTTAGTTATATCAAATTTAAAGTATTGTATGTATCGAGCTGTACTATACAATGTTGCAGTATGAAGGATAAGGTAATGCTGTAATACGAAGAATTCAATCTGTGGGAACGAGTATCTGATGAAGGTAAAATAGTTTTAATAGATTTTGAAATCAGTTCGAAAAAATATATGGTCGAATATCCGATATACATGAAGTTCGTTCTGGGAAGATGTAATCAAATAAACTTTTAGCGTGATTTGAGGGTGTATAAATTATGGATAAGGAGGATCTCATACTTATCATTCCATGTGCTGAATTGGTGGGATTGTATGTGATTGCAATCTATATTTATAAATAAGGTTGGAAATGATAATTTTTAAATGAGAAAATATGGTTAAGATTCATTCTCAGAGAGCTCGGCATGCATCTGTGGGGCATTTTACGATAAAAGTTGCTAAAGTTCGTGAGAGGATATTTGGGTGGCTAGATTATGATGCAAATTTTCCTAAATCTATAATACGGTTTGATGGTTTAGCTTCGAGGGCGAGGGAGAACGAGGTTGGACATCACTTTTGGTGTGAGGTATTCCCTGAATTGACCGTTGAGTCTGAAGCTCGTAAAACAGCGTTGAAGGAAATTGTATTGGATGAAATATCTGTCAAAGATGAGGGGATTGCTGGGGATGTACTTATCAGATGTGGTGCTCCAAGGCACCTTGAGAGGGTAAATTTCTGTTAGCTAGAATTAATATAAGTAAAAATAGAGTGATAATATTTATGTTCTGAATTTGCTCCTTATTTTTATGTAGATTTTGTTGAAAATATATTTGAAATTTGAAATTATGTATCACTGAAAATGACGTTATAATTTTAATAAGTAAGAGGAATAGGAGAATATGAATAATGATTATGAGTATCCTGTTGGAGATATAGATTGATTGCGTGTATGTGGAGTATAACATCATGAGGGGAAGGGACGAATATATTTAAATATAGGATTTGGGGTAGTGATGGAAATGCATTTTCTTCCAAAAGATACGAATCGTCTAACAAGAATAGTAGACGCCCCAGTTTTAAAACCGAGGGTGGCTTGTGTGAGGACCAACAACTGCCAGCGGTTAGAGAGAGAAAGTATAAATAAATTTTCTTCTTCTTCTTCTTCCAAATGTTTACAAAAAATAGGGAGGCGAAAATCTAGAGAGAGAGAGAGTAAAAATCAGATTGCAGAGATTTTAGAGAGAGAGACAACGAGAGTAATCACCGTCGCCAGAGGGAAAATAAGGGTGCCATTGTGGGTATTAAGAAGAAAATATTGTTTCTCAGTTCTGTTGTGAAAGAGGAAGCTGCTGATATCCCAGATTCTTTTTTTGACGTTGAAGGTTAGAGGGCTACTCTAGAATTCATTGAGTTTTTTATATAAGAATCATATGTTTATCTGGGTGAAGATTACTATTTTTGTGTGTATTTAAATTTTAAAAAATTTGCTATATTTGAAAACTTGTGAATTGTTGTTTTCTTGCTTTAGTGTGGGTACTGTAGGGAAAATCATATATCTTGCGATATTATACATATATAAAAATGAAAGAAATTATAAAGAAATTTGATTAGAATACCTGTATCTATATGTAGGTAGATGCATGAGAAAGTTATCTAAAAATAAGCCTCTACTTCGGGCATATTATCGAGATGGAAACTTCGTCCTCTGGTCGTTTGACTAATAATGTACCTGTGGGAGTTTATATTATAGAATCTATGGGTTGGGGGGGGGGAGCAAATAACTTAGAGCTTAGTTGCAGTAGTTGTAAAGGTGGAGGGGGAGAAGAAACTAGAATTTCCAGATTTCCCTGGTGACTTCTGCCCTTATCCTGTAAATTCAGTTGTGCTCAAGGAGTTTTTTTAAAGTAAAAGGTAGCTTAGGAGGTGTATGGGGTGAGATGATAAAACATGTTGGGAGCTCATTTAGGGGGTGTACTGTTAAAAATGGTGACCAATTCTTTTTCTTGTTACCTGATTTGGAGTACGTGAAACGTGAGAGAGAAATGGACGAGTATATTTCCCTTGAGTACTTTAATGAGAACATAAAAGGGGACTTAGATGAGGAATTTATGTGCTACCTTGCCCAATTTGATTATGGGCTAGTGGTACCTTTTAGAAATCTTGCTAAATGTATCATGGATGTTATTGAGGCATGTCCTGCCTAACTGAATAGCAACATGTGGGTGGTGATACATGTTTGTGAGACTTTGAATAGGAGGTGGTCCAGTGAGGGCCTTTCGATGTTTTATAGTATTATACTGTAAAATACTATGCGGCGACTAGGGGTGCTTTGTTTGTGGGAGACAGGTGTCTTTGACTTGTTCTATTTTATCTGTAGTACTTGATCCACATTCTTCATTTGTTCGTGGTCCAGGTGTCTTTGCTAATTGTGTATGTTATGCATAATGCATGAGCATAGTATTTAGTAGTTCGAGTTTGGCACAGCTCGAGGGACAGGTCCCTACACCGGTACTCCCAAAGATGAATGTCCGGATATCATTAATTTTTCCCATACTGGTGATTGACAAATTCTATCATTTATCACAGCCACTAGAACGAATTGAGGGTTGACCGTACTTCATGCATCACAAGGTAACTAATCATGAAACTGACATCTGTTATGCTTTATAGAGGTTACTTTAATATATTTTTAAAGACGGAAGAATGCACGAGTACATTATCAACCTGGAAGGATGCAAAAATGGAAGCTATAAGATACAAGTGTGGAAGAAGTTGCTACTTTTCATGATAATCTCGGTCAAAAACTTTATGAGGTTAGATACTCTCAGCTTGACATGGATACTTTAATTGAGGGGCGATTTGTGGAGGTCGATGAGCCCGATGCGGAGGATGAGCCTAATGCTAAAGGTATCTCTCCTCCAGGGACAGTGAAAGGCTTGGATGTGGTCTCCGTGAGGACTGAGTTAGAGAACCAAGGAGAGGAGGATGAAAAGGTAGAGTAAAAACTGAAGTATTGTTTTTTTGTGAATTGAGGATTTTTATTGTATGGAATACATTTGGAGGATAATGATAAAGTAAGACAATAATATATTATAAATGATTTGTGGGAACTTAAAGGTTTGTGCCTCAAAATTGAAGATTTAGATAAAGAGCTTGGTTAGGAGCAAAACTCTTTAGCAGCTCTGTTGACTTCGCAAATGGAGCTTCAGGTAAGAAAATAGCTCAATTTTTTTGACTTACTCGATATGCAATACGTTTAGGGTTGGCATAAGAGAATAGAGAAAAGTAATGTATGTGGATAGATAGGAATAATTATAAGATCAAAATCGTTATGATTTTCTGTATTAACAAAATACAACAAAATGAAACCCAAGAATTATATAATCAACTCTTTTTAGAATGTGAGAAAAATAATAAGAGAGTTATAAAATGTGTACCTTTAAATATGAGAGAATCAGCAGTTCATCTGATTTTGAGATGTAGATTGGATTGCCACCAGAGCGATAAAACTTCCTAGCTTAAGGGATAAGTATCATCTCGTTGAGTTGGTCTGTGATATATATAACTTTTTGCTAGATATGTGAGTAATGTAGTAAACTGTAGTATATTGAACATCTTAGTGATATACCGCTTAATCAAACTTTTTTTGCAGCCCGAGTTAGAATATGTACGATCGAGTGAAGAGTATGCTCTTCAATGTAATTATGAATTTAAGCTCGAATTTGATAGGATTAAACAGGAAAATGAAGAGAGTGCGGATCAGTATGTCAAAGTAGAAATTGGGCTTTTGAAGGCATAAAGATTGTGAATAAGTTGGCCCAGCAGATTAAAAGTAAGGATGTGGAAAAGGAAAAAATGCAGGGTGAACTTGTGAATGCCCAGATTGAAGTATCAAAGTTAAAGAGTATGGTAGAATCACTGGGGGTGAAAGGTAAGGATGCGGATATCATATAATATCATATCTGAGCTCTAGAGGAGGAAGCTAAAGGGTCGAGGGACAATCTTATAGATAGAAAGGATGCCGAACTGGTTAAAGCATGAGCTAACTTGGCAAATGTTGAAAGTGATTTGGAGAAGCTAAGTGATTTGGAAAACTGATTATCGTACAATATGATAATCTTAATGCATGAGTGGAGAAGTTGAAGGAAGACTTGTCAAGTTCATATATAAAGAAGGCAGAGGCTATAAAGAGATCGAAGAATAGAAAGAGTGGCGTCGAGGTGGATACCGTTAAGGGTGATTTTGTTTGTGCTCAAGCTCGAATCAAAGAATTTAAGGCAGATTTGGTTTGCGTTTGAGCTGCCGTAAGGAAGGCTAATAAGCGAGTTAGAGAGAGTAGTGATAGGTTAGACGTTTCTTTAGTTAAAATAAGATAGTTGGAAGAAGCTATCAAGAAATAGGATGAATGTTAATGAACACTGGTACTGGTGTAAGTGATGTACGGGAGGTAGAGCTGTTGGCATTACGTAGTGAAGTCAAGGAGTTAAAAAGCAAAATCGAGCTAATCAAAAGAAGCCTATGAGATTGGTGTCTGAGTTGACTAGTTCCGTGTCGGGCTTAAAGTGAGTAAAGGTCCACTATGCACATTTGGATAAAAATCTTAAAAGTATAAAGGAGAATTTTACTGACCTGGCCATTCTGAGACGATATAGGATGTTCATGGAAGAGGTGTACTCAAAAGAGATAATGGCAGTAATGGCCTATTTTGTGGAAGAAGTGAAGAGTCTTGTGTTGGAAAGGGATGCCTTGCATGATTGTTTGATATTCAAAGGTTGTATCTGTATTGCTTAAGTAGATCGAGGTAATTGCCCGAATTCGATGGAAACTTGTATTGGCCCCATTACTACAAAATAAGTAGAGCAAAGAAGAGAGATTGTAGTTGCTCGAGCGCCAGACTTTATGACTTCACGACCTCCAACAGTAGGGGAAAGTTCACCTAACCTTCCTCAAGAAAAACCTGTATAAGTGAAATGTTTTGGTTCTGTATTGTAGATGTTTAGAAAGATAAAAGCTAGTTTTACCTATGCTTTATCTTCTGTCTTAGAGATAGTAGAAATCATTGATTAAAAAATAGTATTACCATTGTTTTAATCATTGATATTTGTATGATTGTAGAGTAATATTGGAAAAAACATAAAAGTTTTCATTTGGTAGAATAGAATATACACACTTGTAATGGCGTATTTTCCTGGAGGATAACCTTTGCCAATAGTTT
Organism: Kingdonia uniflora; assembly: GCA_014058105.1. Lineage (NCBI taxonomy): Eukaryota > Viridiplantae > Streptophyta > Magnoliopsida > Ranunculales > Circaeasteraceae > Kingdonia > Kingdonia uniflora. The sequence goes on from JACGCM010000235.1 coordinate 67,095, forward strand.
TGTTAGGATTATGCAACTATAAGCTTAAATACACAAGATTTTTTGTGGAAACTCAATAAAGTCTGAGAAAGACCACGACCTCGGGGAGGGTTTTGATGTGAAATCCAATAGTATGCTAAGTTATTACAATTGTTATTTGGCATGGATGTGATAATATCTCAATAATGAAGTTGCAGATCTAATTAACATACTCTCTGCCTGTATTTATAGTAGATACAAGCAGTTACAAAAGTAAAATTAAAAGTAGTTTCCTATTTTGGCAGGTAATGGGAGAACTTCGCGGATCTCCTTTCAACGGCTTTATTTGGCCAAGCATAACGGCTACTTTGGTGGGTCGAGAACTGTGGTCGCAGACGAGACATCTTCTCGAATGACAGAATGTCTTCGATTAAGTTCTGTTAGCTTCTTTTTGCTGAATCTGGGAAATACGTTACTGTAATCGCCCCATTCTCGACATAATTACTTCTTGTTGCGTCGTAAAGAATATTAGAATGTGAACAATTTGTCGAATATCTTAGAAGTTTACGTTATATCATTTCTGAGGCAAAAGTCAAATAAATTTTGTCATGTTGGTTTGCCGAGGAGCATTTATGGCAGAATGTTAGACTGGATAATTTTGAAGGTGAGGTTATAAATAGAGGAAGAAAGAAGGATTTGTTATTTGGCAGTTTTATGAAGGTAGAGTAGGCTGTGATAGTGGCGACGTAGTTGCAGGAGTTATACAACGATTTCCTTGGGCGTATTGATGTTAAGTATGGAGAGTTGAAGCAATGTTACTTCGGCAGGATATCGCTTTCTTCGTATTATCCGAAGCTGGTAGATCTGATATTTGAGGGAATGGCTGAGTTAGAGGTAGAGATTGCTGAGGCAGAGTGTTTCTTCCTGACCTAATTTTATTGTGTGTTACTGACGGCCTCAGAGCGCATCGAATGTTTGGAGAAGTGGACACTACCCATTGAAATGGCCAAATTCTGTAGCTCGATACGATTAGGAATTAGCTATCGCACCAATGAACCTGTTACAATACTCTACTATAAAGCAAGAATTGGAGGCAGGTGCTTTTAGTGTGGAAAACCTCTGAACTGGTAAAAAGCCACGACCTTGTATTGAGGATTTTTGTAAGAGTATCTTTATTGCCTGGAGTGGATATCTTTATTACAAGTGATCTATAGAATATAGAAATGCTTTTGATCTCGTAAATAAGAAGTTTGAGTAATTTTTCTAGTCCCTGCCTCTTCTGGAACTTTTCCTTTATGTAGACTTTTCCCACAACTCTTCGTCGTGTTGGAGCACGTCTTCCAAATAATGTGGTTAGTGGTGGTTGACAGGATAACTGACAAGTTCATGGGAGACAGGTATCTTAGACTGAATAACGTTTTCCGAGTTTAGCTCGACCCACGTTCTTGAATAGTTCGTGGAGCTGGGTAGAATGTTTGACTGGAGTGTTGAGGGCTAAAATTGCGTGAGCCTGAGATGGAGGTGGATTGAACTGAGTTTGCTCGATTAGGAATGAGGTCAAGGGTTAACTCCCTACAATCGCCCCCTCGCAACCAAAGTCACAAGTGGCTTTGGTTGAGAAAGAATACGTAAAAATTTGCAATTTTGAAATAGAGCAATGATGACGTTTTGACTGGGTGGAAGTTACGTGATATTGGGAAGTGATGGGTCATAAATGATGATTCAGATGTATGTGATGGTTGTGTTTGAATACTCCCGTCCGTAATAAATGATGGCGCTTGGGAAAATATACCTGCATAATAAAGTTAGATTTATATAAAGAGTACCTTGATCAACTCTTTTGGAACAATTCTTGCATGCGTAACTTTATCTTAGATGGTGAAAACTCAGAGTATGGCTCTTGAAGAGAGGATTGCATCTGAAGCGCAAAGGTTGAAGTTGAAGTACTTTGGTGAACGTTCCTTAGAAATGGCGATCCCAGCCTCTATTCCTCCGACGTACCAAGGTTTGTCGGGAGAGGAAGCGGTTGAAGCTGAGGAAGATTTTTACTTTAAGTGGAGATTTTATGTCTTCGTCTTGACAGGCGTGAAACGTTGGGCCTGTCTCCGCACCCTTGCGGAAGACAGGGTTAAGGGGATATGCAGGGAAAGGTATATCTGTGGGGCAGATATGCTGATTTTCTATATTGCCAGGGATTCTAAGCTTAGGCCCTCTTCATCTCTACCAACTCTGCGGTGGTGGTGGTTATAGAAGAGGTGGTGATGGCAGTAGAGGAGGAGAACTGGAAAGGAGATCCTGCTGACGCATTTCCATCATGTTTTTGTGCTCAGAAGACCTTTCATCTTGTTTTGTGGGTGCCACACTGAGTCCACTGCTTGTATGGTTCTCGCTTGGAGTTCGACTGGGCTTCAACCAAGCCATGTGAGGATTTTTTTTTGTTGGTTCCACTGTCTTCTTTGCATCAGGGTAAAAAATTATTGAAGTAAGGAGAATTGGACAACATGATGCCTTGCCATGCCGGACTGACCTGTAGCTTTGAACAAACATGGAAAACTTATTATCTATAAAGTACCTAGAGTTCGGTGCTGAGCGGATAACATTCTATTGTATTCCTGTATGAAAACTTGTTATCTATAAATCGTATGTACTATGTTTGATATGAATAAAAGTTGATTTTCATGAAATTGTGGATAGAAAAACTTTTTGAATCGACCTGCAATGTATTAGATGTTAGTTGAATAATTGCTTGATAAGTGATGAAACAATGTTGCAATGTAGTTCGAACTGAGATAAATACGTACTGACATAAACGATTTATGTTTAACAGGTGTTGGATAGAATTTGTGGGAAATATGTAAACTCGAGCTTTTATAGGTCGAATACAGTAGTTATTTTGTATACTGGTGAGGGGATTTATTCAAATAGGTGATCTAAGGATTTGTGGGCCGGTTACGAGATGCTAGGTAAAAATCACGTATTTTGAGGGGTTGTTTTGTGAAACGTATATGTATGGGTGGGAGGAGGCTGGTTATGCACGGCTCGATCTCAGTGGATTCATCTGGCCGTGGAAGGACTATTGGGTAACAGATTGTTTGAAGCTCGTGAGAGGATCATGTGTTTGTTTGCCATAATATTGAACTATTTGGGGAATGAATGAGAGCTGGAAGGATTTTGAGATAAGGAGATCTTGTGAGGATGCTTGTTCTTTAATGAGGGATTCAGTAGATCAAGAGAAGTTGATTTGTTTATTTACTGAAGTTGAGCTCGAATTGGAAGACCTGAATATCGTTGAATAATATGTTTAGACGATGGTTGGTTAGGTTACCAGTGTTGTGAGGGACATTGTGTAAAGTGTGACTTTACGAATAATATAAATATTTTGAATATAACATAAATAATATAAGTCAATCGGATCCTCATATAGGGCAAATCTGTTTCGAGACTGTTTTAGCAAACAATTTGAATAAATTTGAATATCAGTACAGTTTAGAAAATGACACCAATCATTATATGTAAGATAAACAAGAACAGAGAAACAAAATATGTAAAGGCATAAGCCTCTAGTTTTGTTTTGTATGCAAAAGGAAATAAAGCTCTGACATTAAACAGTGTGAGTCATCATGAGTATAGGAAGGTCAGGGAATGATATTGAAATAAGGGAAAAAATATGTTAAAAAATAAGGGGGATTGTAATGATGGAAATGTAGTTTTATCGAAAAGGTACAAGGAAATTGACATGGAGAGTGGAAAGGATGCCTCGGTTCTGGAATCGAGGACGGTTTGTGCGAGGAGCAATAATTGCCAGCCACATGAGAGAGAAAGGATAAATAGTTCTTCTTCATCTCCAAACAAAGGCTTAATCACAAAAAACTTTGAGAGCTTTCATAGAGAAAGGCCAAAAATCAGGGGATTCAATAAAGAGTTATCCGAAGGCGAGAAATGGTTGAGAGGGCAAAAGACTCTGGATCTCATAGGTGGCAATACAGCAGTGTTGTGAGGGGAAAGCTTGACTCTACTGCCGATTCTCATTTGGATAGGGAAGGTTAGTAGAGATATATGCAATATATTTTGATTTTTTATAGTTAAAGATATGTGTATACGTGAATGATTGATCAGAGATATATGTTGAATATATATATATGTACACATAAATGGAAGAATGATAAATACCTTCACCTGTATGTAGGTCGAGCGTGAGAAGCATCCTTGTAGGTCAAAAACTTGCCTGTAAAGTCTATTTTTAAGATGTGTAGTCCGTCAATTAATGGGGTTTTGACCTATGGCCGGACGAATGAGTTCGATAACGAAGGGGAAGGAGGATTGGAACAATTCTTTGGTTTTCCTGGTCAGTTGGCGTCATATCCGCCGGGTTCTGATGCCTTTAGAGAATTTTGTAAAGCCAAGGCGGCTGTAGGAAGGAAGTTGGGTAAATGTGTAGAGTTTGCCGGTAGCCAGTTTAGGGGTTGTACGGTAGCGGATGGGCAAGAGTATTTGTATCTGTTGGTAGATTTAGAGGTAAAAAAATGAGATAGGTGTATAGATGAATCGATCTCGTTAGAGTATTTCGATGAGGATGTCCAAAGTGACCTCTCGAAGGGTTTACTGTGTTACCTATCTGAATGAAAGGTGAGAAAAGGAGGAAAAATTAAGGAGGATAACCCCTGAGGATGTTTTACAGTTTTATGGGGTGAAGAATTTTAAGGCTAGTGGGGGGTCATATTTCTGTGAGAGCATAACTCAGCATTATTTTTTTGATCTGAATTTAGCAGGTCGAACCTGGAATGACAACATTATATGGGTAAAGGGTAATTTCCTTTAAAGAGATGATGAAGAACCTTTGGACCATCGATTTAGATCTGCAAAGCAAAGTAAGTATAGACATGTATAAATATAATTATGGTTATGTTTTGTTGACAACTGTGGTTGATAGTAAAATGTGTTATTGCAGGTGTAAAGTCCGCAGTGGAAAGGAAAGAATCCCTGTTGACGAAGTTGCGGAGGAGGAGACTGAACTCGAACTCGTCTTGGGGGAACTCGGCCTGAGTAAAAAGAAGAGAATTGACAGTAGGTCGAAAAAGGTTCGAAAGGGTCAGTCTACTAGGTTAATGAAGGAAAAAGGAAAATAAGTGGTGAGGATGCTCGGCCGAATCCTTCCAAGACTCCTGGAACTTGCAGTTTGGCTCAGCCGAAACCTGTTAAGCCGAGCAAGGTAGCTCAACTCTTTCCGATGAAATGGATGCTAAAGACTATGCCAGCCCCGGACGCCACGGAAAGTGGTGAGGTTGCCAAAGAGAAATGGAGGCGGGTCAAATCCTCTAGGGAGAAGGTCGCTGGTGTATGACCTGCTACGGTGGATGACCTTTGGGAGGTCGAGGAAAGGGGTCGAGGAAAGGTCTGGGTTGGCGGGTCTTCACGGGGAGGAAGACACGAGCAAGATGGTAAGTGTTATATCATCAAAAAGAAATGTTTAATATACTTCGAGCTAATAATTGAAATCGATTCGTTTTATGTAGGTCGCTCGTATTGTGAAGGGAATTTGGCTCGGTATTGAAGAAGAGAAATCCGAGCTAAAGAAGGCGAAGAACAAGCTGGAGAAAGACCTAGCTCAAGCCAAGATTGAAGCTATAAAGGAAGTGAAGCGACTGAAAGCCTCTCATGCCGTGGCAATCGGCCAGCAACAGGTCGAGGCAAAGGCCAACCTAGACAAGATTGTTGAGGAGCGTGACAGGCTAGGTCATCACTTGATGCTGAATGGCTATTCTCAGGAGGAGGTGGATGCCATTAAGGCTGACACCTATACTGAGGAAGAAGGTGAGGAAACAGAAGTGCTTGGGGTCATGAACGGTTTGGATGGTGTTTCTCGCCAGACGGTACTCGGCAATCAAGGGGATGACGTCAAGCTCCCAGAAGGTGGTAATGAGGAGGTTGGGTTGACATGTGTTTTGTACAAGTATTTGTAAGTTGTATGACTTCCACGTGGAGAAGAAATTTCTGTATGGTGACTCTGTTTATAAATCGTTTGTAGGTAGTTAGAGAGACGAGTCTCAGGATATATGACTTAGAATCTAGACTTGCTAGGGAAAGAGAGACCTCAAAAGCCTTGTTGTCTGCACGAGTGGAGTTACAGGTTAGATTTGAATAGGTTATTCGACTTTCATGTTACACCAACATTAAGTTAACGAAATAGGGTAGAAATGTATTGCAAAAACCCAATGCTATTAATACAGAATAAAATATCAAAAGTGTGTACCTTGTACGCCGAAAGAAGATTCATGAAGTGTTCATCTGAGAATGGACTCCAAGCTTTAATCTAAAAGTACTTGGAAACAAATGTTTAGAAACCACATAGTCTCTTAGAATGTTGTATGTATATACTAGGAATTTGATTTCCTGAATCAAACTATACTAAAACTTGCTATATTTCCCAAGTCGAATTAGATTTATCTTGTGCACATGAGGACAACGTACTTTTGTGCAATCAGAAATTTGTAGAGCAGTTTGACATGATGAAAGAGGTGAACGAGAACAAAGAGGATCAATATGTAAAGTGCATTTCAGACTGGATAAGTTTAATCAGGCCATTTCCGACCTGACTCTCCAGGTCGAGGAGAAAGATTCTAAAATTGAGACGGGATAAAAAAATCTATCCGGGCCACAACACGTACCGAGAAACTCTAACGTCAGGTCGACGCATTGGCTGTGAAGAGTAAGCAGGCCGACATGGCTCAATACCGTATTCAGGTGCTGGAATGATCTGAGGAACAATGTCGATATGATCTCCAAAGATGCAGAAATGACCTGGAGCAAATGAGACAAAAATTCATCGAAAAGGATGACGAACTAAGGTCAGCTCGAGAAAATCTATCAACTTCGGAGGCTATAGCTGAACATTTGCAAACAGCTCTCTCTGCCAAGGATATAGAATTTATAGGAATGCAGCGCAGGTGAGATGACTTAAACGAGAGAGTTGCTCGACTTAAAGCCGAAAAGGATCAAGCCATTGCTCGTGCCAAGAAAGCCAAGACTAGAAAGCACTCTGGGGGTAGCAGAACTGAGGTTAACGCTCCTTTAGTTTGAGGGGATGTAGTTTGTCTCTCAGGTCACATTAGAGTTCTAGAAAGTAACGTATCTCGAATTTAGGGGCACGCTTAGAAAGGAAATAAGAATTTGAGGGACTGCCAGCATAAGTTGGATGCTGCTCTAATTAAGGAGAAAGTTCTGGAGGGGGAGATCAAAGCAAAGGACTTGCTGGTGAAGATGAAGGAAGAATTGTTGAAAGATCTGTCGGCTAAAGAAGAGTTGAACGCAGAAATTGTGAGACTTCGTGCTCGGGTTGTAGACTTAGAAGCCATAAACCTAGCTGAGTCGGCACAGTATATTGCCAAATTGAAAGAAGATGCCATTTATCATGATAGGGTCGATGCGGAAATAATTGAATGGAAGGATAATTGCGCTAGGTTAAAGGTACTCCTCGAGAGGTTGAAGGCGAGATTTACAACAGCGATAGTACCTGGTATATCTCGAAATGACCTGTTAAGGGTGATCGTTGCATATTTTGTAGAGGAAGTTAAAAGATTTGAGTCAGAACGAGATACCTTGCTCAAAACTCTGTCGGATAAGGGATGCACCTGTAGAGCTAAGGTAGATCGAGGGAACTGTCTAGGTGCAATGGAGACCCAACTCGGCCCTTGAATTACTGAATCAATAGATCAAGGTAAAGTTGTTGTAGCCCGCGAACTAAAAGATAGACCTCTTGATGATGTGGGGGAAAGCATTGTTGACACTCCATCCGCAGAAAAGAATCTTTTGTAGTATGATTTTGACCTAAAAATAAATAGAATTATCGCAGACACATTATTATAAATAAAAGCTAGTATAACTATTGCCTTATCTTATGTCTGGCGGGGTCTTTGATATGAAACAAAGTTTTTAAATTCGTTTTAATCGCAGAAGCTGGTTGAGTTAAACCAAGTTGAAACTTAATTTGAACTATAGAAATGTCACAAGCATATTGAAAGAGATGAAAGCTAGTATGACCTTTGCCTTATCTTATGTCTGGTTGAGTCTTTGATGTGAACAAAGTTTTTACACTTGCCACAGTCGTAGGGATGCAAAGATTCAACTGAAAAAAGTGTTATCCTTGATCCAGCCTACTGAAGTGAACCAAACAAGTTGTAAAAGATGAAGACAAGTATTATCTTTGTCTTATCTCTTGTTTGGCTTGAGTCGTTCATGTGGAACATGTTTATACACTTGCCACCATCGCAGAGATGTAAAAGCTCAGCTGGAAACACAAGTATTCCTCGATCCAGCTTCTTAAGTGATGCCAACAAGTTGGAAAAGATGAAGAATAGTATTACCTTGTATTATCTCTGTTTGGATGAGTCTTGATGTGAATAAGTTTTACACTTTCCACCTTCGCAGAGAGTAAAGTCCGTAGAAAACTAAGTGGTATCCTCGATCCAGCTACTGAACGTTCAACCAACAAGTTGTCAAGATGAAAAGTATTACTTTGTTTATCTCGTGTTGGATGAGCTTTGATGGGGAACAAGTTTTTATACTTGCAAACTGTGTAGAGATGTTAAAGATTCAGCTGAACCAAGTTTATCCCATCCAAACCTATTGACGTGGAACCAAACCCGTTTGAAACGCTGAAGCAGTATCTTTGTCTTATCTCTGTGGGGATGGTCCTGTGTGTGGACCAAGTTTTTACACTTGCCACCTTCACAGAGATGTAGTAACACAACCATTCACGTGTAAGCCTTGCTCGCCCTTCGCCCTCTTGCTTCTTCCGCTCGTCTGCTCTCCGTTTGCCTCTGTCGCTGTCGCCCGCCTGTTCGTTGCCACGCTGCACGCCCAAACCCCTTTCTTGATCCGTTCCGCATGTCCATCGATAGTGCTGCGCCTCTCACGTTTGTTTGCATTATACCCCCCGCACCGCCC
>JACGCM010001232.1:0-28102 GCA_014058105.1 Kingdonia uniflora
GATTTTTAGCAATAATTTGTTGCCTATAATATGAGACTAAATTGCCCATTTAATGTGTAAATACAAGCACATTTGGGTAGTTTGTGGGGTCAATAACAGATATTTTTGGACTCCACTATATTCACGGTGCCTATAGATGGAGTTTGATATGGAATTTTAATTTTAGGGATTTTTTTAGCAATAGTTATAGAGCCTATAAAATGAGATAAAATTGATCATTTTCATGAGTAAATACGAGCACATTAGGGTCGTTTAATGGATAAATAAGTGAGCACATTTGAGGCATTTGGGGGATCAATAAGAGATATTTATGGACACTACGATAGTCACAGAACCTATTCATTGAGTTTCATATGGCATTTCAATTTCACGGATTTTTTAGCAATAATTGTTGCCTATAATATGAGACTAATTGCCATTTTTATGTGTAAATACAAGCACATTTGGGTAGTTTGTGGGGTCAATAACAGATATTTTTGGACTCCACTATATTCACGGAGCCTATAGATGGAGTTTGATATGGAATTTTAATTTTAGGGATTTTTTTGCAATAGTTATAGAGCCTATAAAATGAGATAAAATTGATCATTTTTATGAGTAAATACAAGCACATTTGGGTCGTTTAAGGGATAAATATGTGAGCACATTTGAGGCATTTGGGGGATCAATTAGAGATATTTATGGACTCTACGATAGTCACAGAACCTATTCATAGAGTTTGATATGGAATTCCATTTTACGGATTTTTTAGCAATATATGTTGCCTATAATATGAGACTAAATTGCCATTTTAATGTGTAAATACAAGCACATTTGGGTAGTTTGTGGGGTCAATAACAGATATTTTTGGACTCCACTATATTCACGGAGCCTATAGATGGAGTTTGATATGGAATTTAATTTTAGGGATTTTTTTAGCAAGTTATAGAGCCTATAAAATGAGATAAAATGATCATTTCATGAGTAAATACAAGCACATTTGGGTCGTTTAAGGGATAAATAAGTGAGCACATTTGAGGCATTGGGGGATCAATTAGAGATATTTATGGACTCTACGATAGTCACAGAACCTATTCATAGAGTTTGATATGAAATTTCCATTTTACGGATTTTTTAGCAATAATTTTGTTGCCTATAATATGAGACTAAATTGCCATTTTATGTGTAAATACAAGCACATTTGGGTAGTTTGTGGGGTCAATAACAGATATTTTTGGACTCCACTATATTCACGGAGCCTATAGATGGAGTTTGATATGGAATTTTATTTTAGGGATTTTTTTAGCAATAGTTATAGAGCCTATAAAATGAGATAAAATTGATCATTTTCATGAGTAAATACAAGCACATTTGGGTCGTTTAAGGGATAAATAAGTGAGCACATTTGAGGCATTTGGGGGATCAATTAGAGATATTTATGGACTCTACGATAGTCACAGAACCTATTCATAGAGTTTGATATGGAATTTCCATTTTACGGATTTTTTAGCAATATTTTGTTGCCTATAATATGAGACTAAATTGCCCATTTTATGTGTAAATACAAGCACATTTGGGTAGTTTGTGGGGTCAATAACAGATATTTTTGGACTCCACTATATTCACGGAGCCTATAGATGGAGTTTGATATGGAATTTAATTTTAGGGATTTTTTTAGCAATAGTTATAGAGCCTATAAATGAGATAAAATTGATCATTTTCATGAGTAAATACAAGCACATTTGGGTCGTTTAGGGATAAATAAGTGAGCACATTTGAGGCATTTGGGGATTAATTAGTGATATTTATGGACTCTACGATAGTCACAGAACCTATTCATAGAGTTTGATATGAAATTTCCATTTTACGGATTTTTTAGCAATAATTTTGTTGCCTATAATATGAGACTAAATTGCCCATTTTAATGTGTAAATACAAGCACATTTGGGTAGTTTGTGGGGTCAATAACAGATATTTTTGGACTCCACTATATTCACGGAGCCTATAGATGGAGTTTGATATTGAATTTTAATTTTAGGGATTTTTTTAGCAATAGTTATAGAGCCTATAAAATGAGATAAAATTGATCATTTTCATGAGTAAATACAAGCACATTTGGGTCGTTTAAGTGATAAATAAGTGAGCACATTTGAGGCATTTCGGGGATCAATTAGAGATAATTATGGACACTACGATAGTCACAGAACCTATTCATAGAGTTTGATATGAAATTTCCATTTTACGGATTTTCTTAGCAATAATTTTGTTGCCTATAATATGAGACTAATTGCCCATTTTTATGTGTAAATACAAGCACATTTGGGTAGTTTGTGGGGTCAATAACAGATATTTTTGTACTCCACTATATTCACGGTGCCTATAGATGGAGTTTGATATTGAATTTTAATTTTAGGGATTTTTTTAGCAATAGTTATAGAGCCTATAAAATGAGATAAAATTGATCATTTTCATGAGTAAATACAAGCACATTTGGTCGTTTAAGGGATAAATAAGTGAGCACATTTGAGGCATTTGGGGGATCAATTAGAGATATTTATGGACTCTACGATAGTCACAGAACCTATTCATAGAGTTTGATATGAAATTTCCATTTTACGGATTTTTTAGCAATAATTTTGTTGCCTATAATATGAGACTAAATTGCCCATTTTAATGTGTAAATACAAGCACATTTGGGTAGTTTGTGGGGTCAATAACAGATATTTTGGACTCCACTATATTCACGGAGCCTATAGATGGAGTTTGATATTGAATTTTAATTTTAGGGATTTTTTAGCAATAGTTATAGAGCCTATAAAATGAGATAAAATTGATCATTTTCATGAGTAAATACAAGCACATTTGGGTCGTTTAAGGGATAAATAAGTGAGCACATTTGAGGCATTTGGGGGATCAATTAGAGATATTTATGGACTCTACGATAGTCACAGAACCTATTCATAGAGTTTGATATGGAATTTCCATTTTACGGATTTTTTAGCAATAATTTTGTTGCCTATAATATGAGACTAAATTGCCCATTTTTATGTGTAAATACAAGCACATTTGGGTAGTTTGTGGGGTCAATAACAGATATTTTTGGACTCCACTATATTCACGGAGCCTATAGATGGAGTTTGATATGGAATTTAATTTTAGGGATTTTTTTAGCAATAGTTATAGAGCCTATAAAATGAGATAAAATTGATCATTTTCATGAGTAAATACAAGCACATTTGGTCGTTTAAGGGATAAATAAGTGAGCACATTTGAGGCATTTGGGGGATCAATTAGAGATATTTATGGACTCTACGATAGTCACAGAACCTATTCATAGAGTTTGATATGAATTTCCATTTTACGGATTTTTTAGCAATAATTTTGTTGCCTATAATATGAGACTAAATTGCCCATTTTATGTGTAAATACAAGCACATTTGGGTAGTTTGTGGGGTCAATAACAGATATTTGGACTCCACTATATTCACGGAGCCTATAGATGGAGTTTGATATAGAATTTTAATTTTAGGGATTTTTTTAGCAATAGTTATAGAGCCTATAAAATGAGATAAAATTGATCATTTTCATGAGTAAATACAAGCACATTTGGGTCGTTTAAGGATAAATAAGTGAGCACATTTGAGGCATTTGGGGATCAATTAGAGATATTTATGGACTCTACGATAGTCACAGAACCTATTCAGAGAGTTTCATATGGAATTTCCATTTTACGGATTTTTTAAGCAATAGTTATGTTGCCTATAATATGAGACTAAATTGCCCATTTTTATGTGTAAATACAAGCACATTTGGGTAGTTTGTGGGGTCAATAACTGATATTTTAGGACTCCACTTTATTCACGGAGCCTATAGATTGAGTTTGATAAGGAATTTTAATTTAAAGATTTTTTTAGCAATAGTTATAGAACCTATAAAATGAGATAATATTGATCATTTTCATGTGTAAATACAAGCACATTTGGGTCGTTTAAGGGATAAATAAGTGAGCACATTTGAGGCATTTGGGGATCAATTAGAGATATTTATGGACTCTACGATAGTCACAGAACCTATTCATAGAGTTTGATATGAAATTTTACGGATTTCCATTTTAAATTGGATTTTTAGCAATAATTTTGTGCCTATAATATGAGACTAAATTGCCCATTTTCATGAGTAAATACAAGCACATTTGGGTCGTTTAAGGGATAAATAAGTGAGCACATTTGAGGCATTTGGGGAATCAATTAGAGATATTTATGGACTCTACGATAGTCACAGAACCTATTCATAGAGTTTGATATGAATTTCCATTTTACGGATTTTTTAGCAATAATTTTGTTGCCTATAATATGAGACTAAATTGCCCATTTTTATGTGTAAATACAAGCACATTTGGGTAGTTTGTGGGGTCAATAACAGATATTTTTGGACTCCACTATATTCACGGAGCCTATAGATGGAGTTTGATATGAATTTTAATTTTAGGGATTTTTTTAGCAATAGTTATAGAGCCTATAAAATGAGATAAAATTGATCATTTTCATGAGTAAATACAAGCACATTTGGGTCGTTTAAGGGATAAATAAGTGAGCACATTTGAGGCATTTGGGGGATCAATTAGAGATATTTATGGACTCTACGATAGTCACAGAACCTATTCATAGAGTTTGATATGGAATTTCCATTTTACGGATTTTTTGAGCAATAATTTGTTGCCTATAATATGAGACTAAATTGCCCATTTTATGTGTAAATACAAGCACATTTGGGTAGTTTGTGGGGTCAATAACAGATATTTTTGGACTCCACTATATTCACGGAGCCTATAGATGGAGTTTGATATTGAATTTTAATTTTAGGGATTTTTTTAGCAATAGTTATAGAGCCTATAAAATGAGATAAAATTGATCATTTTCATGAGTAAATACAAGCACATTTGGGTCGTTTAAGGGATAAATAAGTGAGCACATTTGAGGCATTTGGGGGATCAATTAGAGATATTTATGGACTCTACGATAGTCACAGAACCTATTCATAGAGTTTGATATGGAATTTCTATTTTACGGATTTTTTAGCAATAATTTGTTGCCTATAATATGAGACTAAATTGCCCATTTTTATGTGTAAATACAAGCACATTTGGGTAGTTTGTGGGGTCAATAACAGATATTTTTGGACTCCACTATATTCACGGTGCCTATAGATGGAGTTTGATATTGAATTTTAATTTTAGGGATTTTTTAGCAATAGTTATAGAGCCTATAAAATGAGATAAAATTGATCATTTTCATGAGTAAATACAAGCACATTTGGGTCGTTTAAGGGATAAATAAGTGAGCACATTTGAGGCATTTGGGGGATCAATTAGAGATATTTATGGACTCTACGATAGTCACAGAACCTATTCATAGAGTTTGATATGAAATTTCCATTTTACGGATTTTTTAGCAATAATTTTGTTGCCTATAATATGAGACTAAATTGCCCATTTTAATGTGTAAATACAAGCACATTTGGGTAGTTTGTGGTGTCAATAACAGATATTTTTGGACTCCACTATATTCGCGGAGCCTATAGATAGAGTTTGATATTGAATTTTAATTTTAGGGATTTTTTTAGCAATAGTTATAGAGTAAATACAAGCACATTTGGGTCGTTTAAGGGATAAATAAGTGAGCACATTTGAGGCATTTGGGGGATCAATTAGAGATATTTATGGACTCTACGATAGTCACAGAACCTATTCATAGAGTTTGATATGGAATTTCCATTTTACGGATTTTTTTAGCAATAATTTTGTTGCCTATAATATGAGACTAAATTGCCCATTTTTATGTGTAAATACAAGCACATTTGGGTAGTTTGTGGGGTCAATAACAGATATTTTAGGACTCCACTATATTCACGGAGCCTATAGATGGAGTTTGATATTGAATTTTAATTTTAGGGATTTTTTAGCAATAGTTATAGAGCCTATAAAATGAGATAAAATTGATCATTTTCATGAGTAAATACAAGCACATTTGGGTCGTTTAAGGGATAAATAAGTGAGCACATTTGAGGCATTTGGGGGATCAATTAGAGATATTTATGGACTCTACGATAGTCACAGAACCTATTCATAGAGTTTGATATGGAATTTCCATTTTACGGATTTTTTGAGCAATAGTTTTGTTGCCTATAATATGAGACTAAATTGCCCATTTTATGTGTAAATACAAGCACATTTGGGTAGTTTGTGGGGTCAATAACAGATATTTTTGGACTCCACTATATTCACGGAGCCTATAGATGGAGTTTGATATTGAATTTTAATTTTAGGGATTTTTTTAGCAATAGTTATAGAGCCTATAAAATGAGATAAAATTGATCATTTTCATGAGTAAATACAAGCACATTTGGGTCGTTTAAGGGATAAATAAGTGAGCACATTTGAGGCATTTGGGGGATCAATTAGAGATATTTATGGACTCTACGATAGTCACAGAACCTATTCATAGAGTTTGATATGGAATTTCGATTTTACGGATTTTTTAGCAATAGATTTGTTGCCTATAATATGAGACTAAATTGCCCATTTTTATGTGTAAATACAAGCACATTTGGGTAGTTTGTGGGGTCAATAACAGATATTTTGGACTCCACTATATTCACGGAGCCTATAGATGGAGTTTGATATGGAATTTTAATTTTAGGGATTTTTTAGCAATAGTTATAGAGCCTATAAAATGAGATAAAATTGATCATTTTCATGAGTAAATACAAGCACATTTGGGTCGTTTAAGGGATAAATAAGTGAGCACATTTGAGGCATTTGGGGGATCAATTAGAGATATTTATGGACTCTACGATAGTCACAGAACCTATTCATAGAGTTTGATATGGAATTTCCATTTTACGGATTTTTTAGCAATAATTTGTTGCCTATAATATGAGACTAAATTGCCCATTTTATGTGTAAATACAAGCACATTTGGGTAGTTTGTGGGGTCAATAACAGATATTTTTGGACTCCACTATATTCACGGAGCCTATAGATGGAGTTTGATATTGAATTTTAATTTTAGGGATTTTTTTAGCAATAGTTATAGAGCCTATAAAATGAGATAAAATTGATCATTTTCATGAGTAAATACAAGCACATTTGGGTCGTTTAAGGGATAAATAAGTGAGCACATTTGAGGCATTTGGGGATCAATTAGAGATATTTATGGACTCTACGATAGTCACAGAACCTATTCATAGAGTTTGATATGGAATTTCCATTTTACGGATTTTTTGAGCAATAATTTTGTTGCCTATAATATGAGACTAAATTGCCCATTTTATGTGTAAATACAAGCACATTTGGGTAGTTTGTGGGGTCAATAACATATTTTTGGACTCCACTATATTCACGGAGCCTATAGATGGAGTTTGATATGAATTTTAATTTTAGGGATTTTTTTAGCAATAGTTATAGAGCCTATAAAATGAGATAAAATTGATCATTTTCATGAGTAAATACAAGCACATTTGGGTCGTTTAAGGGATAAATAAGTGAGCACATTTGAGGCATTTGGGGGATCAATTAGAGATATTTATGGACTCTACGATAGTCACAGAACCTATTCATAGAGTTTGATATGAAATTTCCATTTTACGGATTTTTTAGCAATAATTTTGTTGCCTATAATATGAGACTAAATTGCCCATTTTTATGTGTAAATACAAGCACATTTGGGTAGTTTGTGGGGTCAATAACAGATATTTTTGGACTCCACTATATTCACGGAGCCTATAGATGGAGTTTGATATGAATTTTAATTTTAGGGATTTTTTTAGCAATAGTTATAGAGCCTATAAAATGAGATAAAATTGATCATTTTCATGAGTAAATACAAGCACATTTGGGTCGTTATAGGGATAAATAAGTGAGCACATTTGAGGCATTTGGGGGATCAATTAGAGATATTTATGGACTCTACGATAGTCACAAAACCTATTCATAGAGTTTGATATGAAATTTCCATTTTACGGATTTTTTAGCAATAATTTTGTTGCCTATAATATGAGACTAAATTGCCCTTTTTATGTGTTAATACAAGCGCATTTGGGTAGTTTGTGGGGTCAATAACAGATATTTTTGGACTCCACTATATTCACGGAGCCTATAGATGGAGTTTGATATGGAATTTTAATTTTAGGGATTTTTTTAGCAATAGTTATAGAGCCTATAAAATGAGATAAAATTGATCATTTTCATGAGTAAATACAAGCACATTTGGGGGATCAATTAGAGATATTTATGGACTCTACGATAGTCACAGAACCTATTCATAGAGTTTGATATGGAATTTCTATTTTACGGATTTTTTGGGAGATAGTTTTGTTGCCTATAATATGAGACTAAATTGCCCATTTTATGTGTAAATACAAGCACATTTGGGTAGTTTGTGGGGTCAATAACAGATATTTTTGGACTCCACTATATTCACGGAGCCTATAGATGGAGTTTGATATGGAATTTTAATTTTAGGGATTTTTTAGCAATAGTTATAGAGCCTATAAAATGAGATAAAATTGATCATTTTCATGAGTAAATACAAGCACATTTGGGTCGTTTAAGGGATAAATAAGTGAGCACATTTGAGGCATTTGGGGGATCAATTAGAGATATTTATGGACTCTACGATAGTCACAGAACCTATTCATAGAGTTTGATATGAATTTCCATTTTACGGATTTTTTAGCAATAATTTTGTTGCCTATAATATGAGACTAAATGCCCATTTTATGTGTAAATACAAGCACATTTGGGTAGTTTGTGGGGTCAATAACAGATATTTTTGGACTCCACTATATTCACGGAGCCTATAGATGGAGTTTGATATGGAATTTTAATTTTAGGGATTTTTTAGCAATAGTTATAGAGCCTATAAAATGAGATAAAATTGATCATTTTCATGAGTAAATACAAGCACATTTGGGTCGTTTAAGGGATAAATAAGTGAGCACATTTGAGGCATTTGGGGATCAATTAGAGATATTTATGGACTCTACGATAGTCACAGAACCTATTCATAGAGTTTGATATGAAATTTCCATTTTACGGATTTTTTAGCAATAATTTTGTTGCCTATAATATGAGACTAAATTGCCCATTTTTATGTGTAAATACAAGCACATTTGGGTAGTTTGTGGGGTCAATAACAGATATTTTTGGACTCCACTATATTCACGGAGCCTATAGATGGAGTTTGATATTGAATTTTAATTTTAGGGATTTTTTTAGCAATAGTTATAGAGCCTATAAAATGAGATAAAATTGATCATTTTCATGAGTAAATACAAGCACATTTGGGTCGTTTAAGGGATAAATAAGTGAGCACATTTGAGGCATTTGGGGGATCAATTAGAGATATTTATGGACTCTACGATAGTCACAGAACCTATTCATAGAGTTTGATATGAAATTTCCATTTTACGGATTTTTTAGCAATAATTTTGTTGCCTATAATATGAGACTAAATTGCCCATTTTTATGTGTAAATACAAGCACATTTGGGTAGTTTGTGGGGTCAATAACAGATATTTTTGGACTCCACTATATTCACGGAGCCTATAGATGGAGTTTGATATGAATTTTAATTTTAGGGATTTTTTTAGCAATAGTTATAGAGCCTATAAAATGAGATAAAATTGATCATTTTCATGAGTAAATACAAGCACATTTGGGTCGTTTAAGGGATAAATAAGTGAGCACATTTGAGGCATTTGGGGGATCAATTAGAGATATTTATGGACTCTACGATAGTCACAGAACCTATTCATAGAGTTTGATATGGAATTTCCATTTTACGGATTTTTTAGCAATAATTTTGTTGCCTATAATATGAGACTAAATTGCCCATTTTAATGTGTAAATACAAGCACATTTGGGTAGTTTGTGGGGTCAATAACAGATATTTTTGGACTCCACTATATTCACGGAGCCTATAGATGGAGTTTGATATGAAATTTTAATTTTAGGGATTTTTTTAGCAATAGTTATAGAGCCTATAAAATGAGATAAAATTGATCATTTTCATGAGTAAATACAAGCACATTTGGGTCGTTTAAGGGATAAATAAGTGAGCACATTTGAGGCATTTGGGGGATCAATTAGAGATATTTATGGACTCTACGATAGTCACAGAACCTATTCATAGAGTTTGATATGGAATTTCCATTTTACGGATTTTTTAGCAATAATTTTGTTGCCAATAATATGAGACTAAATTGCCCATTTTATGTGTAAATACAAGCACATTTGGGTAGTTTGTGGGGTCAATAACAGATATTTTTGGACTCCACTATATTCACGGAGCCTATAGATGGAGTTTGATATGGAATTTTAATTTTAGGGATTTTTTTAGCAATAGTTATAGAGCCTATAAAATGAGATAAAATTGATCATTTCATGAGTAAATACAAGCACATTTGGGTCGTTTAAGGGATAAATAAGTGAGCACATTTGAGGCATTTGGGGGATCAATTAGAGATATTTATGGACTCTACGATAGTCACAGAACCTATTCATAGAGTTTGATATGAAATTTCCATTTTACGGATTTTTTAGCAATAATTTTGTTGCCTATAATATGAGACTAAATTGCCCATTTTAATGTGTAAATACAAGCACATTTGGGTAGTTTGTGGGGTCAATAACAGATATTTTTGGACTCCACTATATTCACGGAGCCTATAGATGGAGTTTGATATGAATTTTAATTTTAGGGATTTTTTTAGCAATAGTTATAGAGCCTATAAAATGAGATAAAATTGATCATTTTCATGAGTAAATACAAGCACATTTGGGTCGTTTAAGGGATAAATAAGTGAGCACATTTGAGGCATTTGGGGGATCAATTAGAGATATTTATGGACTCTACGATAGTCACAGAACCTATTCATAGAGTTTGATATGGAATTTCCATTTTACGGATTTTTTTAGCAATAATTTTGTTGCCTATAATATGAGACTAAATTGCCCATTTTATGTGTAAATACAAGCACATTTGGGTAGTTTGTGGGGTCAATAACAGATATTTTTGGACTCCACTATATTCACGGAGCCTATAGATGGAGTTTGATATGAATTTTAATTTTAGGGATTTTTTTAGCAATAGTTATAGAGCCTATAAAATGAGATAAAATTGATCATTTTCATGAGTAAATACAAGCACATTTGGGTCGTTTAAGGGATAAATAAGTGAGCACATTTGAGGCATTTGGGGGATCAATTAGAGATATTTATGGACTCTACGATAGTCACAGAACCTATTCATAGAGTTTGATATGAAATTCCATTTTACGGATTTTTTAGCAATAATTTTGTTGCCTATAATATGAGACTAAATTGCCCATTTTAATGTGTAAATACAAGCACATTTGGGTAGTTTGTGGGGTCAATAACAGATATTTTGGACTCCACTATATTCACGGAGCCTATAGATGGAGTTTGATATTGAATTTTAATTTTAGGGATTTTTTAGCAATAGTTATAGAGCCTATAAAATGAGATAAAATTGATCATTTTCATGAGTAAATACAAGCACATTTGGGTCGTTTAAGGGATAAATAAGTGAGCACATTTGAGGCATTTGGGGATCAATTAGAGATATTTATGGACTCTACGATAGTCACAGAACCTATTCATAGAGTTTGATATGAAATTTCCATTTTACGGATTTTTTAGCAATAATTTTGTTGCCTATAATATGAGACTAAATTGCCCATTTTATGTGTAAATACAAGCACATTTGGGTAGTTTGTGGGGTCAATAACAGATATTTTGGACTCCACTATATTCACGGAGCCTATAGATGGAGTTTGATATGGAATTTTAATTTTAGGGATTTTTTTAGCAATAGTTATAGAGCCTATAAAATGAGATAAAATTGATCATTTTCATGAGTAAATACAAGCACATTATGGTCGTTTAAGGGATAAATAAGTGAGCACATTTGAGGCATTTGGGGGATCAATTAGAGATATTTATGGACTTTACGATAGTCACAGAACCTATTCATAGAGTTTGATATGGAATTTACATTTTACGGATTTTTTGAGCAATAGTTTTGTTGCCTATAATATGAGACTAAATTGCCCATTTTTATGTGTAAATACAAGCACATTTGGGTAGTTTGTGGGGTCAATAACAGATATTTTGGACTCCACTATATTCACGGAGCCTATAGATGGAGTTTGATATGGAATTTTAATTTTAGGGATTTTTTTAGCAATAGTTATAGAGCCTATAAAATGAGATAAAATTGATCATTTTCATGAGTAAATACAAGCACATTTGGGTCGTTTAAGGGATAAATAAGTGAGCACATTTGAGGCATTTGGGGGATCAATTAGAGATATTTATGGACTCTACGATAGTCACAGAACCTATTCATAGAGTTTGATATGGAATTTCCATTTTGCGGATTTTTTGAGCAATAACTTTGTTGCCTATAATATGAGACTAAATTGCCCATTTTATGTGTAAATACAAGCACATTTGGGTAGTTTGTGGGGTCAATAACAGATATTTTTGGACTCCACTATATTCACGGAGCCTATAGATGGAGTTTGATATGGAATTTTAATTTAGGGATTTTTTAAGCAATAGTTATAGAGCCTATAAAATGAGATAAAATTGATCATTTTCATGAGTAAATACAAGCACATTTGAGTCGTTTAAGGGATAAATAAGTGAGCACATTTGAGGCATTTGGGGGATCAATTAGAGATATTTATGGACTCTACGATAGTCACAGAACCTATTCATAGAGTTTGATATGAAATTTCCATTTTACGGATTTTTTAGCAATAATTTTGTTGCCTATAATATGAGACTAAATTGCCCATTTTATGTGTAAATACAAGCACATTTGGGTAGTTTGTGGGGTCAATAACAGATATTTTGGACTCCACTATATTCACGGAGCCTATAGATGGAGTTTGATATTGAATTTTAATTTTAGGGATTTTTTTAGCAATAGTTATAGAGCCTATAAATGAGATAAAATTGATCATTTTCATGAGTAAATACAAGCACATTTGAGTCGTTTAAGGGATAAATAAGTGAGCACATTTGAGGCATTTGGGGGATCAATTAGAGATATTTATGGACTCTACGATAGTCACAGAACCTATTCATAGAGTTTGATATGGAATTTCCATTTTCGGATTTTTTTAGCAATAATTTGTTGCCTATAATATGAGACTAAATTGCCCATTTTAATGTGTAAATACAAGCACATTTGGGTAGTTTGTGGGGTCAATAACAGATATTTTTGGACTCCACTATATTCACGGAGCCTATAGATGGAGTTTGATTTCGAATTTTAATTTTAGGGATATTTTTAGCAATAGTTATAGAGCCTATAAAATGAGATAAAATTGATCATTTTCATGAATAAATACAAGCACATTTGAGTCGTTTAAGGGATAAATAAGTGAGAACATTAGAGGCATTTGGGGGATCAATTATAGATATTTATGGACTCTTCGATAGTCACAGAACCTATTCATAGAGTTTGATATGAAATTTCCATTTTACGGATTTTTAGCAATAATTTTGTTGCCTATAATATGAGACTAAATTGCCCATTTTAATGTGTAAATACAAGCACATTTGGGTCGTTTAAGGGATAAATAAGTGAGCACATTTGAGGCATTTGGGGAATCAATTAGAGATATTTATGGACTCTACGATAGTCACAGAACATATTCATAGAGTTTGATATGAAATTTCCATTTTACGGATTTTTTAGCAATAATTATGTTGCCTATAATATGAGACTAAATTGCCCATTTTAATGTGTAAATACAAGCACATTTGGGTAGTTTGTGGGGTCAATAACAGATATTTTTGGACTCCACTATATTCTCGGAGCCTATAGATGGAGTTTGATTTTGAATTTTAATTTTAGGGATTTTTTTAGCAATAGTTATAAAGCTTATAAAATGAGATAAAATTGATCATTTTCATGAGTAAATACAAGCGCATTTGAGTCGTTTAAGGGATAATTAAGTGAGCACATTAGAGGCATTTGGGGTTCAATTATAGATATTTATGGACTCTACGATAGTCACAGAACCTATTCATAAAGTTTAATATGAAATTTCCATTTTACGGATTTTTTAGCAATAATTTTGATGCCTATAATATGAGACTAAATTGCCCATTTTAATGTGTAAATACAAGCACATTTGGGTAGTTTGTGGGGTCAATAACATATATTTTTGGACTCCACTATATTCACGGAGCCTATAGATGGAGTTTGATATTGAATTTTAATTTTAGGGATTTTTTTAGCAATAGTTATAGAGCCTATAAAATGAGATAAAATTGATCATTTTCATGAGTAAATACAAGCACATTTGGGTCGTTTAAGGGATAAATAAGTGAGCACATTTGAGGCATTTGGGGGATCAATTAGAGATATTTATGGACTCTACGATAGTCACAGAACCTATTCATAGAGTTTGATATGGAATTTCCATTTTACGGATTTTTTAAGCAATAATTTTGTTGCCTATAATATGAGACTAAATTGCCCATTTTATGTGTAAATACAAGCACATTTGGGTAGTTTGTGGGGTCAATAACAGATATTTTTGGACTCCACTATATTCACGGAGCCTATAGATGGAGTTTGATATTGAATTTTAATTTTAGGATTTTTTTAGCAATAGTTATAGAGCCTATAAAATGAGATAAAATTGATCATTTTCATGAGTAAATACAAGCACATTTGGGTCGTTTAAGGGATAAATAAGTGAGCACATTTGAGGCATTTGGGGGATCAATTAGAGATATTTATGGACTCTACGATAGTCACAGAACCTATTCATAGAGTTTGATATGGAATTTCCATTTTACGGATTTTTTAGCAATAATTTTGTTGCCTATAATATGAGACTAAATTGCCCATTTTTATGTGTAAATACAAGCACATTTGGGTAGTTTGTGGGGTCAATAACAGATATTTTTGGACTCCACTATATTCACGGAGCCTATAGATGGAGTTTGATATTGAATTTTAATTTTAGGGATTTTTTTAGCAATAGTTATAGAGCCTATAAAATGAGATAAAATTGATCATTTTCATGAGTAAATACAAGCACATTTGGGTCGTTTAAGGGATAAATAAGTGAGCACATTTGAGGCATTTGGGGGATCAATTAGAGATATTTATGGACTCTACGATAGTCACAGAACCTATTCATAGAGTTTGATATGGAATTTCCATTTTACGGATTTTTTGAGCAATAATTTTGTTGCCTATAATATGAGACTAAATTGCCCATTTTATGTGTAAATACAAGCACATTTGGGTAGTTTGTGGGGTCAATAACAGATATTTTTGGACTCCACTATATTCACGGAGCCTATAGATGGAGTTTGATATGGAATTTTAATTTTAGGGATTTTTTTAGCAATAGTTATAGAGCCTATAAAATGAGATAAAATTGATCATTTTCATGAGTAAATACAAGCACATTTGGGTCGTTTAAGGGATAAATAAGTGAGCACATTTGAGGCATTTGGGGGATCAATTAGAGATATTTATGGACTCTACGATAGTCACAGAACCTATTCATAGAGTTTGATATGAAATTCCATTTTACGGATTTTTTGAGCAATAATTTTGTTGCCTATAATATGAGACTAAATTGCCCATTTTTATGTGTAAATACAAGCACATTTGGGTAGTTTGTGGGGTCAATAACAGATATTTTTGGACTCCACTATATTCACGGAGCCTATAGATGGAGTTTGATATGAATTTTAATTTTAGGGATTTTTTTAGCAATAGTTATAGAGCCTATAAAATGAGATAAAATTGATCATTTTCATGAGTAAATACAAGCACATTTGAGTCGTTTAAGGGATAAATAAGTGAGCACATTTGAGGCATTTGGGGGATCAATTAGAGATATTTATGGACTCTACGATAGTCACAGAACCTATTCATAGAGTTTGATATGAAATTTCCATTTTACGGATTTTTTAGCAATAATTTTGTTGCCTATAATATGAGACTAAATTGCCCATTTTAATGTGTAAATACAAGCACATTTGGGTAGTTTGTGGGGTCAATAACAGATATTTTTGGACTCCACTATATTCACGGAGCCTATAGATGGAGTTTGATATTGAATTTTAATTTTAGGGATTTTTTTAGCAATAGTTATAGAGCCTATAAAATGAGATAAAATTGATCATTTTCATGAGTAAATACAAGCACATTTGGGTCGTTTAAGGGATAAATAAGTGAGCACATTTGAGGCATTTGGGGATCAATTAGAGATATTTATGGACTCTACGATAGTCACAGAACCTATTCATAGAGTTTGATATGGAATTTCCATTTTACGGATTTTTTTAGCAATAATTTTGTTGCCTATAATATGAGACTAAATTGCCCATTTTATGTGTAAATACAAGCACATTTGGGTAGTTTGTGGGGTCAATAACAGATATTTTTGGACTCCACTATATTCACGGAGCCTATAGATGGAGTTTGATATGGAATTTTAATTTTAGGGATTTTTTAAGCAATAGTTATAGAGCCTATAAAATGAGATAAAATTGATCATATTCATGAGTAAATACAAGCACATTTGGGTCGTTTAAGGGATAAATAAGTGAGCACATTTGAGGCATTTGGGGGATCAATTAGAGATATTTATGGACTCTACGATAGTCACAGAACCTATTCATAGAGTTTGATATGAAATTTCCATTTTACGGATTTTTTAGCAATAATTTTGTTGCCTATAATATGAGACTAAATTGCCCATTTTATGTGTAAATACAAGCACATTTGGGTAGTTTGTGGGGTCAATAACAGATATTTTTGGACTCCACTATATTCACGGAGCCTATAGATGGAGTTTGATATTGAATTTTAATTTTAGGGATTTTTTTAGCAATAGTTATAGAGCCTATAAAATGAGATAAAATTGATCATTTTCATGAGTAAATACAAGCACATTTGGGTCGTTTAAGTGATAAATAAGTGAGCACATTTGAGGCATTTGGGGATCAATTAGGGATATTTATGGACACTACGATAGTCACAGAACCTATTCATAGAGTTTGATATGAAATTTCCATTTTACGGATTTTTTTAGCAATAATTTTGTTGCCAATAATATGAGACTAATTGCCCATTTTAATGTGTAAATAGAAGCACATTTGGGTAGTTTGTGGGATCAATAATAGATATTTTTGGACTCCACTATATTCACGGAGCCTATAGATGGAGTTTGATATTGAATTTTAATTTTAGGGATTTTTTTAGCAATAGTTATAGAGCCTATAAAATGAGATAAAATTGATCATTTTCATGAGTAAATACAAGCACATTTGGGTCGTTTAAGGGATAAATAAGTGAGCACATTTGAGGCATTTGGGGGATCAATTAGAGATATTTATGGACTCTACGATAGTCACAGAACCTATTCATAGAGTTTGATATGGAATTTCCATTTTACGGATTTTTTAGCAATAATTTTGTTGCCTATAATATGAGACTAAATTGCCCATTTTAATGTGTAAATACAAGCACATTTGGGTAGTTTGTGGGGTCAATAACAGATATTTTTGGACTCCACTATATTCACGGAGCCTATAGATGGAGTTTGATATCGAATTTTAATTTTAGGGATTTTTTTAGCAATAGTTATAGAGCCTATAAAATGAGATAAAATTGATCATTTTCATGAGTAAATACAAGCACATTTGGGTCGTTTAAGGGATAAATAAGTGAGCACATTTGAGGCATTTGGGGGATCAATTAGAGATATTTATGGACTCTACGATAGTCACAGAACCTATTCATAGAGTTTGATATGGAATTTCCATTTTACGGATTTTTTGAGCAATAATTTTGTTGCCTATAATATGAGACTAAATTGCCCATTTTAATGTGTAAATACAAGCACATTTGGGTAGTTTGTGGGGTCAATAACAGATATTTTTGGACTCCACTATATTCACGGAGCCTATAGATGGAGTTTGATATTGAATTTTAATTTTAGGGATTTTTTTAGCAATAGTTATAGAGCCTATAAAATGAGATAAAATTGATCATTTTCATGAGTAAATACAAGCACATTTGGGTCGTTTAAGGGATAAATAAGTGAGCACATTTGAGGCATTTGGGGGATCAATTAGAGATATTTATGGACTCTACGATAGTCACAGAACCTATTCATAGAGTTTGATATGGAATTTCCATTTTACGGATTTTTTTAGCAATAATTTTGTTGCCTATAATATGAGACTAAATTGCCCATTTTTATGTGTAAATACAAGCACATTTGGGTAGTTTGTGGGGTCAATAACAGATATTTTTGGACTCCACTATATTCACGGAGCCTATAGATGGAGTTTGATATGGAATTTTAATTTTAGGGATTTTTTTAGCAATAGTTATAGAGCCTATAAAATGAGATAAAATTGATCATTTTCATGAGTAAATACAAGCACATTTGGGTCGTTTAAGGGATAAATAAGTGAGCACATTTGAGGCATTTGGGGGATCAATTAGAGATATTTATGGACTCTACGATAGTCACAGAACCTATTCATAGAGTTTGATATGAAATTTCATTTTACGGATTTTTTTGCAATAATTTTGTTGCCTATAATATGAGACTAAATTGCCCATTTTAATGGGAAAATACAAGCACATTTGGGTAGTTTGCGGGGTCAATAACAGATATTTTTGGACACCACTATATTCACGGAGCCTATAGATGGAGTTTGATATTGAATTTTAATTTTAGGGATTTTTTTAGCAATAGTTATAGAGCCTATAAAATGAGATAAAATTGATCATTTTCATGAGTAAATACAAGCACATTTGGGTCGTTTAAGGGATAAATAAGTGAGCACATTTGAGGCATTTGGGGGATCAATTAGAGATATTTATGGACTCTACGATAGTCACAGAACCTATTCATAGAGTTTGATATGGAATTTCCATTTTACGGATTTTTTTAGCAATAATTTTGTTGCCTATAATATGAGACTAAATTGCCCATTTTTATGTGTAAATACAAGCACATTTGGGTAGTTTGTGGGGTCAATAACAGATATTTTGGACTCCACTATATTCACGGAGCCTATAGATGGAGTTTGATATTGAATTTTAATTTTAGGGATTTTTTTAGCAATAGTTATAGAGCCTATAAAATGAGATAAAATTGATCATTTTCATGAGTAAATACAAGCACATTTGGGTCGTTTAAGGGATAAATAAGTGAGCACATTTGAGGCATTTGGGGTTCAATTAGAGATATTTATGGACTCTACGATAGTCACAGAACCTATTCATAGAGTTTGATATGAAATTTCCATTTTACGGATTTTTTAGCAATAATTTTGTTGCCTATAATATGAGACTAAATTGCCCATTTTAATGTGTAAATACAAGCACATTTGGGTAGTTTGTGGGGTCAATAACAGATATTTTTGGACTCCACTATATTCACGGAGCCTATAGATAGAGTTTGATATGGAATTTTAATTTTAGGGATTTTTTTAGCAATAGTTATAAAGCCTATAAAATGAGATAAAATTGATCATTTTCATGAGTAAATACAAGCACATTTGGGTCGTTTAAGGATAAATAAGTGAGCACATTTGAGGCATTTGGGGGATCAATTAGAGATATTTATGGACTCTACGATAGTCTCAGAAACCTATTCATAGAGTTTCATATGGAATTTCCATTTTACGGATTTTTTAGCAATAGTTATGTTGCCAATAATATGAAACTAAATTGCCCATTTTTATGTGTAAATACAAGCACATTTGGGTAGTTTGTGGGGTCAATAACAGATATTTTTGGACTCCACTATATTCACGGAGCCTATAGATGGAGTTTGATATGGAATTTTATTTTTGGGATTTTTTTAGCAATAGTTATAGAGCCTATAAAATGAGATAAAATTGATCATTTTCATGAGTAAATACAAGCACATTTGGGTCGTTTAAGGGATAAATAAGTGAGCACATTTGAGGCATTTGGGGGATCAATTAGAGATATTTATGGACTCTACGATAGTCACAGAACCTATTCATAGAGTTTGATATGGAATTTCCATTTTACGGATTTTTTAGCAATAGATTTGTTGCCTATAATATGAGACTAAATTGCCCATTTTTATGTGTAAATACAAGCACATTTGGGTAGTTTGTGGGGTCAATAACAGATATTTTGGACTCCACTATATTCACGGAGCCTATAGATGGAGTTTGATATTGAATTTTAATTTTAGGGATTTTTTTAGCAATAGTTATAGAGCCTATAAAATGAGATAAAATTGATCATTTTCATGAGTAAATACAAGCACATTTGGGTCGTTTAAGGGATAAATAAGTGAGCACATTTGAGGCATTTGGGGGATCAATTAGAGATATTTATGGACTCTACGATAGTCACAGAACCTATTCATAGAGTTTGATATGGAATTTCCATTTTACGGATTTTTTTAGCAATAATTTTGTTGCCTATAATATGAGACTAAATTGCCCATTTTTATGTGTAAATACAAGCACATTTGGGTAGTTTGCGGGGTCAATAACAGATATTTTTGGACTCCACTATATTCACGGATCCTATAGATGGAGTTTGATATAGAATTTTAATTTCAGGGATTTTTTAGCAATAGTTATAGAGCCTATAAAATGAGATAAAATTGATCATTTTCATGAGTAAATACAAGCACATTTGGGTCGTTTAAGGAGTAAATAAGTGGGCACATTTGCGGCATTTGGGGATCAATTAGAGATATTTATGGACTCTACGATAGTCACAGAACCTATTCATAGAGTTTGATATGAAATTTCCATTTTACGGATTTTTTAGCAATAATTTTGTTGCCTATAATATGAGACTAAATTGCCCATTTTATGTGTAAATACAAGCACATTTGGGTAGTTTGTGGGGTCAATAACAGATATTTTGGACTCCACTATATTCACGGAGCCTATAGATGGAGTTTGATATGGAATTTTAATTTAGGGATTTTTTTAGCAATAGTTATAGAGCCTATAAAATGAGATAAAATTGATCATTTTCATGAGTAAATACAAGCACATTTGGGTCGTTTAAGGGATAAATAAGTGAGCACATTTGAGGCATTTGGGGGATCAATTAGAGATATTTATGGACTCTACGATAGTCACAGAACCTATTCATAGAGTTTGATATGAAATTTCCATTTTACGGATTTTTTTAGCAATAATTTTGTTGCCTATAATATGAGACTAAATTGCCCATTTTAATGTGTAAATACAAGCACATTTGGGTAGTTTGTGGGGTCAATAACATATATTTTTGGACTCCACTATATTCACGGAGCCTATAGATGGAGTTTGATATTGAATTTTAATTTTCGGGATTTTTTTAGCAATAGTTATAGAGCCTATAAAATGAGATAAAATTGATCATTTTCATGAGTAAATACAAGCACATTTGGGTCGTTTAAGGGATAAATAAGTGAGCACATTTGAGGCATTTGGGGGATCAATTAGAGATATTTATGGACTCTTCGATAGTCCAGAACCTATTCATAGAGTTTGATATGAAATTTCCATTTTACGGGTTTTTAACAATAATTTGTTGCCTATATATGAGACTAAATTGCCATTTTAATGTGTAAATACAAGCACATTTGGGTCGTTTAAGGGATAAAAAGTGAGCACATTTGAGGCATTTGGGGAATCAATTAGAGATATTTATGGACTCTACGATAGTCACAGAACCTATTCATAGAGTTTGATATGAAATTTCCATTTTACGGATTTTTAGCAATAATTATGTTGCCTATAATATGAGACTAAATGCCCATTTTAATGTGTAAATACAAGCACATTTGGGTAGTTTGTGGGGTCAATAACATATTTTTGGACTCCACTATATTCACGGAGCCTATAGATGGAGTTTGATATTGAATTTTAATTTAGGGATTTTTTTAGCAATAGTTATAGAGCCTATAAAATGAGATAAAATTGATCATTTTCATGAGTAAATACAAGCACATTTGGGCGTTTAGGGATAAATAAGTGAGCACATTTGAGGCATTTGGGGATCAATTAGAGATATTATGGACTCTACGATAGTCACAGAACCTATTCATAGAGTTTGATATGGAATTTCCATTTTACGGATTTTTAGCAATAATTTGTTGCCTATAATATGAGACTAAATTGCCCATTTTTATGTGTAAATACAGCACATTTGGGTAGTTTGTGGGGTCAATAACAGATATTTTGGACTCCACTATATCACGGAGCCTATAGATGGAGTTTGATATGGAATTTTAATTTAGGGATTTTTTTAGCAATAGTTATAGAGCCTATAAAATGAGATAAAATTGATCATTTTCATGAGTAAATACAAGCACATTTGGGTCGTTTAAGGGATAAATAAGTGAGCACATTTGAGGCATTTGGGGGATCAATTAGAGATATTTATGGACTCTACGATAGTCACAGAACCTATTCATAGAGTTTGATATGGAATTTCCATTTTACGGATTTTTTTAGCAATAGTTTTGTTGCCTATAATATGAGACTAATTGCCCATTTATATGTGTAAATACAAGCACATTTGGGTAGTTTGTGGGGTCAATAACAGATATTTTTGGACTCCACTATATTCACGGAGCCTATAGATGGAGTTTGATATGGAATTTTAATTTTAGGGATTTTTTTAGCAATAGTTATAGAGCCTATAAAATGAGATAAAATTGATCATTTTCATGAGTAAATACAAGCACATTTGGGTCGTTTAAGGGATAAATAAGTGAGCACATTTGAGGCATTTGGGGGATCAATTAGAGATATTTATGGACTCTACGATAGTCACAGAACCTATTCATAGAGTTTGATATGGAATTTCAATTTTACGGATTTTTTGAGCAATAGATTTGTTGCCTATAATATGTGACTAAATTACCCATTTTTATGGGTAAATACAAGCACATTTGGGTAGTTTGTGGGGTCAATAACAGATATTTTTGGACTCCACTATATTCGCGGAGCCTATAGATAGAGTTTGATATTTAATTTTAATTTTAGGGATTTTTTTAGCAATAGTTATAGAGCCTATAAAATGAGATAAAATTGATCATTTTCATGAGTAAATACAAGCACATTTGGGTCGTTTAAGGGATAAATAAGTGAGCACATTTGAGGCATTTGGGGATCAATTAGAGATATTTATGGACTCTACGATAGTCACAGAACCTATTCATAGAGTTTGATATGGAATTTCCATTTTACGGATTTTTTAGCAATAATTTTGTTGCCTATAATATGAGACTAATTGCCCATTTTTATGTGTAAATACAAGCACATTTGGGTAGTTTGTGGGGTCAATAACAGATATTTTTGGACTCCACTATATTCACGGAGCCTATAGATGGAGTTTGATATGGAATTTTAATTTTAGGGATTTTTTTAGCAATAGTTATAGAGCCTATAAAATGAGATAAAATTGATCATTTTCATGAGTAAATACAAGCACATTTGGATCGTTTAAGGGATAAATAAGTGAGCACATTGAAGCATTTGGGGGATCAATTAGAGATATTTATGGACTCTACGATAGTCACAGAACCTATTCATAGTATTTGATATGGAATTTCTATTTTACGGATTTTTTGAGCAATAGTTTTGTTGCCTATAATATGAGACTAAATTGCCCATTTTTATGTGTAAATACAAGCACATTTGGGTAGTTTGTGGGGTCAATAGCAAATATTTTAGGACTCCACTATATTCACGGAGCCTATAGATGGAGTTTGATATGGAATTTTAATTTTAGGGATTTTTTTAGCAATAGTTATAGAGCCTATAAAATGAGATAAAATTGATCATTTTCATGAGTAAATACAAGCACATTTGGGTCGTTTAAGGATAAATAAGTGAGCACATTTGAGGCATTTGGGGGATCAATTAGAGATATTTATGGACTCTACGATAGTCACAGAACCTATTCATAGAGTTTGATATGGAATTTCCATTTTACGGATTTTTTGAGCAATAGTTTAGTTGTCTATAATATGAGACTAAATTGCCCATTTTAATGTGTAAATACAAGCACATTTGGGTAGTTTGTGGGGTCAATAGCAGATATTTTTGGACTTTACCATATTCACGGAGCCTATAGTTGGAGTTTGATATGAAATTTTATTTTTAGGGATTTTTTAGCATTAGTTATAGAGCCTATTAAATGAGACAAAATTTATTATTTTCATGAGTAAATACAAGCACATTTGGGTCGTTTAAGGGATAAATAAGTGAGCACATTTGAGGCATTTGGGGGAAAAATTAGAGATATTTATGGACTCTACGATAGTCACAGAACTAATTCATAGAGTTTGATATGACATTTTAATTTACCGATTTTTTGAGCAATAATTTTGTTGCCTATAATATGAGACTAAATTGCCCATTTTTATCTGTAAATAAAAGCATATTTGGGTAGTTTGTGGGGTCAATAACAGATATTTTTGGACTCCACTATATTCACGGAGCCTATAGATGGAGTTCGATATGGAATTTTAATTTTAGGGATTTTTTTAGCAATAGTTATAGAGCCTATAAAATGAGATAAAATTGATCATTTCATGAGTAAATACAAGCACATTTGGGTCGTTTAAGGATAAATAAGTGAGCACATTTGAGGCATTTGGGGGATCAATTAGAGATATTTATGGACTCTACGATAGTCACAGACCTATTCATAGAGTTTGATATGAAATTTCCATTTTACGGATTTTTTAGCAATAATTTGTTGCCTATAATATGAGACTAATTGCCCATTTTAATGTGTAAATACAAGCACATTGGGTAGTTTGTGGGGTCAATAAAATATTTTTGGACTCCACTATATTCACGGAGCCAATAGATGGAGTTTGATTAGGAATTTTAATTTTAGGGATTTTTTTAGCAATAGTTATAGAGCCTATAAAATGAGATAAAATTGATCATATTCATGAGTAAATACAAGCACATTTGAGTCGTTTAAGGGATAAATAAGTGAGCACATTTGAGGCATTTGGGGGATCAATTAGAGATATTTATGGACTCTACGATAGTCACAGAACCTATTCATAGAGTTTGATATGGAATTTCCATTTTAGGATTTTTTTAGCAATAATTTTGTTGCCTATAATATGAGACTAAATTGCCCGTTTTAATGTGTAAAATACAAGCACATTTGGGTAGTTGTGGGGTCAATAACAGATATGTTTGGACTCCACTATATTCACGGAGCCTATAGATGGAGTTGATATGGAATTTTAATTTAGGATTTTTAGCAATAGTTATAGAGCCTTAAAATGAGATAAAATTGATCATATTCATGAGTAAATACAAGCACATTTGGGTCGTTTAAGGGATAAATAAGTGAGCACATTTGAGGCATTTGGGGGATCAATTAGAGATATTTATGGACTCTACGATAGTCACAGAACCTATTCATAGAGTTGATATGGAATTTCCATTTTACGGATTTTTTTAGCAATAATGTTATGCTTCTATATAGAGACTAAATTGCCCATTTTAATGTGTAAATACAAGCAATTTGGGTAGTTTGTGGGTCAATAACAGATATTTTTGGACTCCACTATATCACGGAGCCTAAGATGGAGTTTGATAGAATTTTAATTTAGGGGATTTTTTAGCAATAGTTATAGAGCCTATAAAATGAGATAAATTGATCATTCATGAGTAAATACAAGCACATTGGGTCGTTTAAGGGATAAATAAGTGAGCACATTTGAGGCATTTGGGGATCAATTAGAGATATTATGGACTCTACGATAGTCACAGAACCTTTCATAGAGTTTGATATGGAATTTCCATTTTACGGATTTTTAGCAATAATTTTGTTGCCTATAATATGAGACTAATTGCCCATTTTTATGGGTAAATACAAGCACATTTGGGTAGTTTGTGGGGTCAATAACAGATATTTTTGGACTCCACTATATTCGCGGAGCCTATAGATAGAGTTTGATATTTAATTTTAATTTTAGGGATTTTTTTAGCAATAGTTATAGAGCCTATAAAATGAGATAAAATTGATCATTTTAATGATTAAATACAATCACATTTGGGTCGTTTAAGGGATAAATAAGTGAGCACATTAGATGCATTTTGGGGATCAATTAGAGATATTTATGGACTCTACGATAGTCACAGAACCTATTCATAGAGTTTGATATGGAATTTCAATTTTACGGATTTTTTGAGCAATAGTTTTGTTGCCTATAATATGAGACTAAATTGCCCATTTTTATGTGTAAATACAAGCACATTTGGGTAGTTTGTGGGGTCATAACAGATATTTTTGGACTCCACTATATTCACGGAGCCTATGATGGGAGTTTGATATTGAATTTTATTTTGGGATTTTTTTAGCAATTAGTAAAAGAAGCCTATAAAATGAGACAAAATTGATCATTTTCAGAGTAAATACAAGCACATTTGGGTCGTTTAAGGGATAAATAAGTGAGCACATTGAGTCATTTGTGGGTCAATTAGAGAGATTTATGGACTTCGAATGTCACGAACCTATTCATAGAGTTTACATAGGAATTTCATATTTCGGATTTTTGAGCAATAGTTTAGTTGCCTATAATATGAGACTAAAATTGCCATTTTTATGTGTAAATAAGCACATTTGGTAGTTTGTGGGGTCAAAAACAGATATTTTTGGACTCCACTATATTCACGAGCCTATAGAGAGTTTGATATGAATTAATTTTAGGATTTTTTTTAGCAATAGTTATAGAGCCTATAAAATGACGAAAATTGATCATTTTCATGAGTAAATACAAGCACATTTGGGTCGTGTAAGGATAAATAAGTGAGCACATTTGAGGCATTGTGGGGATCAATTAGAGATATTTATGGACTCTACGATAGTCACGAAACCTATTCATAGAGTTGACATGAATCTTCATTTACGGATTTTTTGAGCAATTGTTTTGTGTATAATATGACTAAATTGCCTTTTATGAAATAAAGCACATTTGGGTAGTTTGTGGGGTCAATAACAAGATTTTTGGACTCCATATCACGGAGCCTATAGATGGAGTTTGATATGGAATTTAATTTTAGAGATTTTTTAGCAATAGTTATAGAGCCTATAAATGAGATAAAATTGATCATTTTATGAGTAAATACAAGCACATTGGGTCTTTGTTTAGGGATAAATGTGGCACATTTGAGTATTGGGTCAATTAGAGATATTGGACTACGATAGTCACAGAACCTATTCATGAGTTTGTATATGGAATTTCAATTTACGGATTTTTTGAGCAATAGTTTGTTGTTGCCTATAATATGAACTAAATTGCCCATTTTATGTGAAACAAAGACATTTGGGGTTTGTGGGGTCAATAACAGATATTTTTGGACTCCACTATATTACGGAGCCTTAGAAGGATAGTTAGTTTGAATTTAATTTAGGGATTTTTTAGCAATAGTTATAAGCGCTATAAAATGAGGACAAAATGATCATTTTCATGAGTAAATAAAAGCAATTCTTGCGTTTAATGGATAAATAAGTGAGCACATTGAGGTCATTTGTGGGGATCAATTAGAGATATTATGGACTTACGATAGTCACAGAACCTATTCATAGAGTTTACATAGGAATTTCATTTTACGGAATTTTTTGAGCAATAGTTTTGTTGTATGCTAATATAGACAAAATGCTCCATTTTTGTGTAAATACAAGCACATTGGTAGTTTGTGGGGTCAAAACATATTTTAGGACTCCACTATATACGGAGCCTATAGATGGGTTTGATATGGAATTTTAATTTTAGGATTTTTTAGCAATAGTTATAGAGCCTATAAAATGAGATAAATGATCATTTTAATGAGTAAATACAAGCACATGGGGCGTTAAGACGTAAACAAGTGAGACTTTGAGGTATTTGGTGGTCAGATTCAGAAGATATTTACGGACTATCGATATGTCACAGAAACCTATTCATAAGTTGATTAGGGAATTTCAATTTACGGGATATTTGAGCAATAGTTTGTTGTTTTGCCTTA
>JACGCM010000045.1:0-337243 GCA_014058105.1 Kingdonia uniflora
TTGTGACGACCTACCGAACGCGGCCAAATTTACCCGAGCGTTTTGAGTTCTGTCCGAATGTATTTGTTCTCTATATCCTAATATAGCAGCACGCCAAGTTTCGTCGCAATCGGATTCAGTTAAGGGGGCGAAAAGGTCAGTACGCTTCGTCTCATGTTTTAACGTTCCTTTTGGAAGTTGACTATTTACTTAGTAGCTATATTAAGGAGGAACCTTGGTCCGATCCTCCCCATGACTAAAAGAGCTTTAATGCTTGGTCATCAAGGGCCCCGGCTCATGGACTATCTACAAGGGATAGTTATGAGTTCTCCTAGGCCTAGGGTAGGCTAGGGGACATTGCCTCGCAATGCGGGCCGGTTTTCATTAGAGGGCTTCATATGGCGCCGCTATGCCCCGCGGGCTATCCGAGATGCACCGCCCCTTTCAGATGGACAGTATAATTAGTCCAGGCTCGCGCCCCTTGAGATATGAGTCCCTAAGGTGGAAACCGGCATATTGAGCTACCCTGATCCGCTACAGGACAGGTGTGCTTCCGTATCTCGCGCGCGTCGTGAGAGATTACGCTGTAGGGATTATTGAGGGAACCTTCAGCGTTGTTGCCTTTACTGAATACATATTCAATGACCCCTCACGAGTATCCAGGATAATCCGGATGTCGCTCTAGCATCCGTGGGTTGTATGCCACTGGCGCGCCGCGCCGTGAAGATGGCTGGTACACGCCGACTCGCGTCCGTGTACGCCGCACGGTCCCTTATTCCGCTGCACTCCGGGCACTGTAGAGTCGGTCCCGGCTAGGGCCGTGTCAGTTGGTATCAGAGCGAGAATAGCTTGTTGAAGCTTAGCTCTTGAGTTGGTAGAGCGTAGATGGATTGTGCCTACGTCTGCCAGAGCTAGACAGAGTTGGGTCTAGGCTTATCCGAGCAAGGCTTGCTGGGAGTTGCTTGTCAGAGCGTAGATGGGTTGTGCCTACGTCCGTCGGAGTAAACGGAGAGTAATGATTCCCGAGTTGGTAGTATGGGTTACCCATTTGGCTGTTGTTCTCTCCAGAGCCGTAGTTGCTCCCTAGAGATGTTCCATGCACCGTTGTGAACGCTTGTAGAGTGTGTTGCCTACATGTCAGTCGATATTGGACGCAAGAGAAAGGCTCCATATCCGAGCGCGAGATTGCTCAAGTTAAATGTGCTTTGGACAGTGACGCTAAGAGGAGGATTGAGATTGTGTTGGACGCGATGATCTATATCGTTGGTTGTCTCTAGAAGGCTGATCAGTGTCGCAGATGCTCTATGAAGAATAGTAATAGAGCGATCTAGCAGGTTGTTATTGCATTCGGTCCGTATCCGCGCTGCGAAGTTTAGTAACAGTGTGATCAAGGACGATGCCCTCAGCAGAGATCGATATGGTCAGTGTCAGTTACCGAGTACTTTCGTGTGGAAGCCGCGATGCTTGGTTTTGTTGGAATTCCTTAGTGTCTAAAAGATTGAAGAATCCTGAGAGATACTCGTTGTGATTGTCCTGAGTTGGACATTGAGACATTCCGGAGGTGAATGTCATGAGCCGAAGATGAAGCGGCATGAAGTAAGAGATGAAGACATGGTTTGGGTCCCGAGTTTACACAGTGATGTCGTCAGGTAGACGTCGAGGGCAGAGTGATTCGTTATGACGCGACATGAACTGCGACCTCCCAGATGGGTTGTCGCTTGTCCGCAGTTGGTCCCCAGATACATGGGACCCTGCTTATCACTCCAAGAAGGCAAGTTGCGAGTGATGTTTGTTTTCTGGCTCCGAGGTGAGTTTCAGGTTTGTCGGCGTTCGAGTGCTCTAGCCGAGTTGATCCATGTTGTTCCACATGATGGTTTGGGTCATTTTAAGCTCTCAGATGGAAGACTCACGTTTCCGAAGGTTAGTAAGTTACGTGGTTGTCGCAGAACAGAGTTGAGCTTCAGTCAGTTGTGCGGGTTACCTCAGACATGATCTCAGATGGAAGATTGCTCTAGGATGAAAGATCCTGAGCGGAATTGGATGTTAGTTTCCCAATTCCTTATCACTGGTGGTTGGCGGTAGGGATAGAGTTCCCGCGCCTCGTTCTTGTTTGTATCGATGGAGTGTCTTTAGAAGACCACATCTCAGTGACCGGTTTGAGTTGGCTGCGTTTTGAAGCTAGTTCAAGAGACAGAGAATGGCTACGCTTCAGTTCAAAGATGATTGCGACAGTATGAAGGTTGGTCTCCGCGAGTTTGATAGCAGTTGGACATGGCAAGCCAACGAGCTCAGGGCGATAGGTACAGTGACAGTATCTTGTTCCCAAGTTCCCAAGTACTCAGGTTGGAGTAGGGATGTAGAGATGGAGAAACGCTTCAGTAGTCCGTCAGTTATATGTCACAGCTTTGTTCTCGACGCGGACGTCGAGCTTATCGAGTGTGGAAGAGCTGTAAGTTGTGACGCAGATGTACGCAGGTTCCAGCATGGGTCATTACCACCAGAGTTTGGCAAGTACAGATGCCAATGTTAAGTCCTCGTTAGAGAAGAGGCATTGAGAAGTCCTCGTAGAGAAGAGCATTGAGAAGTCCTCGTCAGAGAAGAGGCATTGGAAGTCCTCCTTGGAGAGTGAGGCAGATTGAGTCCTCCGGAGTGGAGAGACCTTTGGGGACGCCGGAGTGGCGATCACCCTTCCTGCAGCCAAGTTAGGTGCAGATGCCATCTAGCGTTACATGGGTTAGATGATGGCCTACTACGAAGTGGTAGAGCAGAAACGCGGCTGCACAGATAGATGTCTCATGGTTTTAGAAGTTCACACAGAACGCCTTTATGGCGGACCTCGATGGTTAGCTGGCGGTA
This sequence comes from Kingdonia uniflora, assembly GCA_014058105.1. Lineage (NCBI taxonomy): Eukaryota > Viridiplantae > Streptophyta > Magnoliopsida > Ranunculales > Circaeasteraceae > Kingdonia > Kingdonia uniflora. Next base: position 2,836 of record JACGCM010000045.1, read on the forward strand.
GGGAATAGAGTACCCGCGCCTAGATAGGTGCCTCGATGGTTTTGTTGGCGGTAGGGAACAGAGTACCCGCGCCTCGTTGAGAGTATGCTACCTTCTAGGAGCTACCCTCCCTCGCCCAAGTGAACAATGAGTACCAGTTCAGTTCTATACTGGTAAGGCTAGAGTGCCGCATCTTGATGTTGTATCCCCGATGGTCCGTAAGAAGGGCGGACATGGTTGGAAGACCTTCGCAGAGTTGATTGAAGGGCAGTCAGGCAGTTCAGTATGGGCGCAGATGTTCCGTGCAGTTGGGGTGAGTTACCCCTTTGTTTTAGAAGACTTGCTCCTTACCACTCGCAGATGAAGAGTGAAGTTTGAAGCCGAGATTCACAGAAGATTGAACTCTCGAGCAGCGAAGGCATTGTGCGACTCGGAAGTGAGCGCACTTTTGGACGGGATTGGAGATATCCTCGTCGGGCTGTCCGGAGGAGGAGCCCTTGGTTTGTCGAGAAGAGCGACATTCCACAGTGTCAGGGGAGAAGGCGCTTGCAGCAGGATGCAGCGCATTTCAGAGGGCGCGATGCTAGAGTGCACCGCCCATACATTTTTTTTCAGAAGGTTCGAGACCAAGAGACAATACCCAGAGGAGAAGGAAGACTCCAGTCGTATGAAGGTTCGGTCACTACGCACTTCAGTTGGAATGGGCGAAGTTAAGGTTCAGTTCTGAAGACACAGTTGTCAGCATCGAGACTAGCAGTTTGGCTCAGTATCCGCTAGTACAGAAGAAGATATAGTACTCTGAACTAAGTGCGGGAGAGTTGTTGGTTTCTTGAAGATGCAGAAGATTGAATCCTTGCAGAGCCGTGTTGGCGATGGTCCTCGACGAGGACGTCGAGATTATTTTAAGTGCGGGAGGGTGTGACGACCTACCGAACGCCGGCCAAATCCCCGAGCGTTTGAGTTCTGTCCGAATGTATTTGTTCTCTATATCCTAATATAGCAGCACGCCAAGTTTCGTCGCAATCGGATTCAGTAAGGGGGCGAAAAGGTCCAGTACGCTTCGTCTCATGTTTTAACGTTTCCTTTTGGAAGTTGACTATTTACTTAGTAGCTATATTAAGGAGGAACCTTGGTCCGATCCCCCCATGACTAAAAGAGCTTTAATGCTTGGTCATCAAGGACCCGCTCATGGACTATCTACAAGGGATAGTTATGAGTTCTCCTAGGCCTAGGGTAGGCTAGGGGACATTGCCTCGCAATGCGGGCCGGTTTCATTAGAGGGCTTCATATGGCGCCGCTATGCCCCGCGGGCTATCCGAGATGCACCGCCCCTTTCAGATGGACAGTATAATTAGTCCAGGCTCGTCGCCCCTTGAGATATGAGTCCCTAAGGTGGAAACCGGCATATTGAGCTACCCTGATCCGCTACAGGACAGGTGTGCTTCCGTATCTCGCGCGCGTCGTGAGAGATTACGCTGTAGGGATTATTGAGGGAACTTCAGCGTTGTTGCCTTTACTGAATACATATTCAATGACCCCTCACGAGTATCCAGGATAATCCGGATGTCGCTCTAGCATCCGTGGGTTGTATGCCACTGGCGCGCCGCGCCTGTGAAGATGGCTGGTACACGCCGACATCGCGTCCGTGTACGCCGCACGGTCCCTTATTCCGCTGCACTCCGGGCACTGTAGAGTCGGTCCCGGCTAGGGCCGTGTCACAATGTTGGTGAGTGTACTCGCCACAACTGATAGCAACTGCGAGGTTGATTCAAATGGAATGTTATTGCTAAAGATGAACTAGGCCCAGCCAAGTAGGGGATGGAGAACTAAAAATAAATAAGCTAGTAGTAGTACTAGGGCTAGTGTGACTGAACTTGTACTCGTAGAGAATGTCGTTAAAGAACTCGATCCGAAGACCGAGCCTGAACCAAACTTTACAGCAGGTACTAAATCCCCAGATTAGAGCAGTACCAGTAGAGCTAAGAAGACATGCGTAGAATGGTGAAGGTCTGCAACTTCGCTCTTTTGATAAGACGGAAGACCTAAAACGTAGAATGGTTGAAGGTATGGTCTCCACATTTTAACAGACGTCATACGCAACTCGTCATGATGATGCCCTTAAACACTAGAGCCAAGATTACAGTCAGCTGATAGACAAACCGAGAGCATCATAGAAGTCAGTCCACATATCAAAATCAGGACCTGACTCCTAAGTTAGAAGCAATAAGTCTGAACCGATCAGTAGATGATGGACACAAAGGTAAGTAAAGCATTAGTAACGCAACGTCATGAAATGCCTAAACGGTCTGCTCCACCAAAGGTGTCATAACATGTATCAAAGATAGGGATAACGCTCTTGCCAAGACAGGATCAAGAGAGAATTAGCCAATCAGTACTAGACCCTTTGAGCGCTCAAGTTCTAAGTGAAACGAGACCAAAGTTGGACCTGTAAGAGCCTGAGATATATATATATCCAAAATCAGAATCGGCATCGCCAAGTCTTCCAGATGCGGGGAGGAACATGGATACCAAGCAGCAGCAAAAGGTTATCTCTCTGCGCTAAAAACTGCAGTTTCTTCAGAAGTTCATCAACGATGAATCTGTGCTCTAAATGTTTTCCGTAATTTTCTCTTAATGAATAACGAAACTCCTCTGCTAAGACCGCTGTCAAGAAACCTCTCGTTGATCCATCATCGTCTTCGTCGTTGCTTTTTAGATTTGTAGATGGTCATGATGATTCGATCATCAACGCTACTGTAACAATAACAGAATTGCTGGAACCGTTGGCGGTGGCAATTTCAATTGTGCAATCCTAACCAAAGAATTGATTCTTTCCAAACGGATCATACATGATAGAGCTCCGTATTGAGACAAAGCGGGGAAAGGTTGAATGGTGGTGTTGTTGCCAAAAATCTGAATCTGAATCTGATGGTGGAGAGAGGTTCAGGATTTTCGATGCCATTAAATATGAATTAAAGCTAAAGTTGAAATGGCGAATCTGAAGAGAAAGATCGCGAGAGAGTTGCAGAGATGGGAGCGATGGAGATCGAGCGAGAAAGGGAGATTTCGTTTATTACGTTTCTCCTCTGATATGATATTACAAGTTTTTTAGTAGTTCTGTCATCCCCACTAGAAGATTGTCTTGGGATCGGCCTTTCGTAACAATGAAATGATATCTAGTACTTCGAGAATCGTGGCTAGCTATCTTGATTCCCATAGCCTAGAAGCGTACTCTAGTCTCGAACCATCATTATGTGGAGGGATAATCAGATGTTTCTGAGATAATTATTTTGAGAACTTCATTCCCACAGACGGCGTTAAATGTAATAGCCTAATTTCGTATCTCAAACTTTTCTTTTACACCAAAGATATCCAGAGCGTCTTTAAAGATAATAAACGAATGCTAGCACAAAGTTTAGCATAGAAAACCTTTAAATAGGTTAAAAACTACGATCTCTCTTGAGGATTTAGAAAAAGAGTGTAATAGCCAAATTTCGTATCTCAAACTTTGCCTTTACACCAATGATATTTAGAGCGTCTATATGGATAATAAATAAATGCTAGCACAAAGTTTAGCCTGGAAAACCTTTGAATAGATTAAAAACCAGGACTTCTTTTGAGAATTTAGAAAGATAGTAGTTTATTGATAGCTGCTAGATATTACAATCGAAGCTCTGAGTATTTTTATATAGAGTTTGAGTGAGCATTCCTCTTTCTTTCGTTCCCTCACCTTGGATTCTCTGGTACTATTTATAAGTCTTATAATATGGCTATTTGATGACTATTATTATCCTTAATGATGGACATTACAATATGTATTTGATAATCTTTGATTTGATTGGGTAGCATTCTGATATTTGTTATTTTGTAACGGCTTTATTGATGACGGTGTGTTTGCTTAACTCGAACTGTGCTATAAAGGTCGAAAGTGACGACTAGAACTTTGTAACTGTAATATGTCTACAATAGTGCCATGTGTTATGTTGTTAAGGTCGAGTGGTCATATGATGGTCGAAGATGAAATATGAGTCTGAAATGCGGAATAAGCCACTACAACTGCCATCTTTCAGCCAATAGTACGAGAACATTATGGGCGAGTAGTGTTGGTTGAGAAGCTTCATTTAATACTGCAGTTAATACTGGGGAATCATTTCCAAAGCATCTTCATAAATATCTATTTGTGGCTTTTTGGTTTTCTAGAACCAATGGTTCTAGTCAATTTTGCTGCATGGGAAATCCTCCTAACGTTGGGAATTTAGAGAGTCAGCTTTATTGCAGACCATAGTATAAAGAGTACTCTGATTAGTGTATGATGAACCAAGTCTTCTTCCCTGAATTGTTTCTTTTGTGTTCTGGTTTATGTACTTGAAACTTTTTGACGGTTGAGAGTATGGTAATGACAAGGCAACAGTCTCAGGAGGCTAGGATTCGAATGAAGATAACAAAATTCCACGTCAGGTACTTTGGTTACTAGTCTTTGTACCTGCCGATGCTAATTTTCCTGTCTCTTATATTTTACGGGATGTCCTTTGAGGAGGTGTTGGAGGCAGAAGATGACCATTTCCAAATGGTACATATTTACTATCGGTTGATATCAGAGGCAGATCGTCGAAATGGGCTGCGGCTACTGGCGGAGGAGGCTATTACAACTAAAGATGAAGCGATAGGCATTTCTCTAAGGGAGTTTCCTCGGTACCCTACTGGTGAGTGGGTCATGTCTAAGAAATAAGGCCCTTCTTCCTTCTCTGTCACCGGGGGGTGGGGGTTGTGGTAGAAGAGATGGTGGTGGAGGAGACTTTTCTTCCAAGGACCATAGATATTGGCCCTGAAGAAGATCCTTCTGCTAGTACCGTAATTCTTGGGTGATTTCCAGTTCTATTGTTTCCTAACCCATTCCTGCAGGGGATCAGAGTTTAGAAGTTGCTTCAATTTTGCATATTCTTCATTGTTGGTTGCTGAGAAGTATTTCAAACTTTAATTTAATGTAGGTTGTAAAGTAATTTGCAAATTGTCTGGAATACTTGTTATCTGTAAAGTAATCTGTATGGAATTTATCAAACTAATGAAATGTCTCCGTTCTGTCATTTTGATGCTGTGTTTTGAACTTCTCAACTTATATATGTCGCTTTCTGCTTCTAAATAGAAGTCTGCTAAATAGGGTATTACTGGACAAATCAAACTGTAAAGATCTTAGTGTGTACATCTGTAAAGGGTAGCAGAAGTTTAGGTTTGAAAAAAATAGGGGAGCTCGAAAATGTAAAGAGGTCGTGTGGTGAGAGTAAGTAAACAATTGATTTAAGATGATTTGGTGGTTGTAAAGGTATGTGTATGTCTGTGAGCTACTGATTTAAACTGACTAGAAAGTATCTGGCCGTATGGAAGTAACTGATATCATCCTGTAGGTATTAATGTTGGATATGGCTGATTTGTAAGTTGCGATCTCCATATTTGTACGTATAAAATCTGAGGAGATATGTTATAACATGGAAAGTATGACCTGTCATAATATTTTATGGTTTCTGTGGATATTTGTGTTTCCAAAAATTTGTACAATATATCTTTTAACAAAATCTGTGGGGCGACTTAGATTTTCAGAGATCTTCATCTTGGCTATATAAAGTAGTGAACCTTGGTTGCTATGTCTTATATCTTCTGTCAGAGATTATTTTTATGTTAAGGTTGAGTGAACAATCATGGTGAGGACATGCTCTCAGTGTATACGTCATGCAGTAGAAGGTAGGTTCCATATCAAGGTCGTTGAACTTTGCGAACGATACTTCCGTCATTTGCCTTATGATGTTGTGCTACCCAAATGGTCGTTGAAATTAGATGGTTTAGATGATGAAGGTAGGCGTGCAGAGTTTGATCGATTTTTCTGGTGTGATATGTTTCATGAGTTGCTGTTGGATACAACTTTATGAGAAGATGCTTTTTGAGAAATTGCACGTGACAAGCTTGTTGAAGAAGATGAGAGAGCAGCAGGAGGGGAAATAATACCATGTGATATGATGAATCATCCAGGTTGTTTTAAATATAACTATATGTGACTGTTATTTCGAACTGCGAGAGGTCAAAAATGAATAAGTAATTTGTTTTTAGTATTTACTTTTCGTACTCTGTTAAATGTAGAACGAGACATGTTGATGCTGCGAACTAAAATAAATAAGAATAAAATGTTCTGTTTTACTGTTTGTATGGCAGATATTGTAGATGACAGCTGTGTGATTTTAACAACTGTGTAGATATTTTTGAATTTTGAATATTGAGCTATTTTAGGAATGCCGTACGATCTTGGTATGGTATTAAAGTAAGGTGAATAATCATGTATACTACTTTGGGAAAAAAAGGGTAGAGTTTTTTAATGGCAGGCAATAGAGATAGATGTGATAACAATAGACGTTATCATAGAAGTCATGATGATGCTGTTAGACGAAAAGACGTACCTATGGAGACAGTAGAGGTGACTGACACGTGTCTGAAGGAGACGTCATTTCATAAACCGAGGGTGTGTATAAAAACTTGCATCTCTCTCCCTCATAAATTATCAATAGTTATAGAGAGAAAAAAGTGCTGTAACCCATATCTCCGTAGAGAAAAGATGCTTGAGTTATGAGTGGGATTTGTTAGGGAAGGCTGCATCAATTGAGAAAAAATTATTAGATAAACGACAGGAGCGGTCAATCTCTGTGAAATGTTCAGGTAAAGCAGAAGATTGTGATTCTTCGAGTACAGGTTAGTGATAGATACTGCTATTTTGTTTCTGTATGCTGTAATCTATATTTGATATTGTATATTAATTACTTTTGATTTAGGGAGAACAAAGTTGAGAATGTAGGGGATTTGAGTAATTGCCTGTAATGTTATGTATTACACAAGGTTTAGGTAGATGAATAGAATGTAGAGAGAGAAAATGCATTTTTGGAGTAGAAGAGGGAAAATTGAAATGATTGTTAATTTGTTTTAGAAAATTAGAAAATAAACGTGTTGACTGGGTAGAGACCTGGGTGGGGTTGTTTTTATTGTGTATAGGGTGTAACATGTAGGTCCAGTATGCGTTCAAAACCTTTAAATCCCATGAGTAAATTTGTAGTAGCATTAAGTGCAGGGCAAACATCATCGTCGGGGAGGGAGGACGATTGTAATTTAATAGAAGAGACTATAGATAAGATAGATGTTACTGTAGGTGTAGAGGTTGGGGAATCAAGTAAAGTTGAGAAATTTATAGAGAAAGAGGATACAAAAGAGAAAGATAAATTGTTTTTCATATATCCTGAGGGAGTAGATGTAGGAAATGAATTTTTGAAATATAAAAAATTTTTGCAGGGAGAATGGGGAAATTATATGACAGACCAAGGTCATTGGTTTAGGGCCTATGCACCAGGAAAAGGGGAGGAAGCGGTATACTATCAAGTCCTTTCTTTGGATAAGTAGAAAAGAGAGGAAGGGATTAATGAAGATGTTAAAATCTCGTACTATAATGGTATTAGGTTGGCAAGCCCGAATGATGGGTTTTTATGTTATCTAAATTAGGTCGTTTATGGCCTTAGAATTCACCTGACCTTCTTTCAAAAAGGGGTTATAAATGTATTGCAGTGCTGCCCTGCCCAACTAAATAGGAATGTGTATGAGATGATGAGGGTATGTAAGGCTCTGATTGAAAAATGGAGAAGTGAAGGGATTGCCAAGCAATTCGAAGCAGATGACATCCTGAAATTTTATAAATGGAAGTTCGTCAAAGGTCGCAATAGTGGTTACCTGTATAGTGATTCTTCTAGGCCAAATTTTTTTGACTTTGAATCGTCGGGTAGACCTTGGAATGACCACCTTGTATGGGTAGGGGGCAACTCTATGCAGGTTCCAGATGTACCAGCGCTCGTCCTGAACTATAAATATTTTATTCCGAGTAAGTAATATTTGTCAGCATTTGTCTTCGAGCTGTTAAACATTGTCATGTTTTTTGTTTATCAGGTTCTAATCCTACATCGACTCCTGATAATACCTGATTGTTCGATTGCATAGCGCATGAGTACGTTGAGTTAAAACAAGTACTTGGTGAGCTAGGTATCCGAAGGGATAAGAGGGTAGATTCCATAGTGTCCAAAGTTCAGCGAGCTCACGTGAATTAAACTATGGCTTAGAAGAAAGCCTATTTAACTGTAAATGATTCCACTAGTCTTTCTTTGCCTGTGCCATAAAATAGGAACGTGAAACAGTCTACTCGGAGGTTGAGAAAACTAGCTCCAAAAACAACGCCTGCTACTGTGGTGGTAATCTCAGACAAAGAGATCGTTAAACTTGCTGCTAGAGATGTGGTGGAGGGGCAGGAAGTGAGTAAAGTTACTCATTCGGAGACAGAGAAGAGTTTGTTGAAAAGAAAAAGGCACGAGGATGAGGGTTGTGCTCGGACGAATACCAAGGCTATGACTAAGATGAAGGAGCTAGAGCAACAATACTGTACGATAGTAGGGACCAATCAACAGTAGCTCAATGAGGTGTATCAAGAACATACTTTTGCGGTATGTATTGAAATCTTTGATGTGTTGTATTTGGAATATGATATGTTGTTCTAAACTTGTATTTTTGTATTGACAACTCTCGATGCTGATGAAGGGGGCGACGAAGTTCATTGACATGAGGAGCCAGGAGTTCAGAGATCTTTCTCTGAGGTTGGATGCTCAATCGGCTCAGATGAAGGAGCTCAAAACTAAGCTCGAGATAGAGAAAAAGAAAGAGGGCTGAAGATGCCAAGGTTGTTGAAGAGCGGTATACATTATTATCCAAGCATGATGATGTTATGTCGCGATCATGTGAGGCAATGCGGGTGGAATGAAATAACTTTATCCAATCTTTTTAAAGCTTTGTGTTGACTGTTGCTAATGTAGAGTTGGGCCGAACTGGAAAATATGATGACATAGTCTTCCCTTTGGATGTAGATGACAAAGTGGCGGCTGGTGCTGCTGGTCCAGCCAATGTGTCTACTTCACCCACTGAACCAGTTCTAGCAGCTGATAAGACATTGAATCTTCCATCTGAGGTAAAAATTAGCAAGAATCTTTAATCACTCTGTGGTATTTTGTGTCAAACTATTATGTTCGTTTGACTTTGATGGGATTGTACTCTGTATGGTCGTAAAACTGTTAAGTTGATAAAAGCTTTTTAATATGTTCTCCTTGGATGTTTGTATGATAAAAAGATATTTGTAATCTGTGTAGGAGGTAAATCAATTGAGAAAAACTATTTATGACCTGGAGAGATCGTTGGGCAGAGCGAGGGATTCAGTGGCTCGTATTCAACAGGTATTAAATAAAATTGAGTATGAAAGAAGGTAGTTTAAATTTAACCCGGACAAAAACTATAAATAATTATATGACCTCCAGTGTAGATATGCTAAGATAAAATAGAAATGGATGAGGTATTAAGAAAGGAATAGGAAAGGGGGATGTTAGTTTAAAAACTTAAAGAGTTGACCTGTTTTTACGACCCGAGTGATTTGGCTAGGTGTCAAAGTCTATTGATAACTCTGACATTATATTTTGAGGTCGAAGTAGATAGTGAACAGAGTTTAAAAGAAGCCTATATAGAGGTTTTGAAGGGAAAGGGTGTAGTACCTGACCCAACTCGAGTAATGTTTCTGGCTCTATAAACACATAATCGTCATAGTGTAGATGCGAAAAAAAATGTTTAGCACGCTCTGGGGTATCCGTTATATGGGGTGATGTTGAACCTTTACCTAGTATTTTTGGCTTTATGTAGGACCGAAGGGCAATGAGGATTTTGTTTTTCTGGATAAGGAAAGAGTAAATAGAGGTTCAACATAAGTTAGAGGGTGAATTAAAGGAGTTACAGGATGTATTATCGCAACATATGGTACAAAAAATATCTTTAGCGACACAATTTTCAAAAGAAGTAACTGTTCGATAGAAGGTAGATGTTGATGTGAGGGCTTTAGGTGTATTGCAAAAAGAAACATGCAAGCGTCTGTACAGGTCACAAATGCAGTTAATGGAGCATCTGTATTCGTCACGAGCAAAAATTGCAGCTTGAACGGAGAACGAGCCTCATATAGAAAGTGTGATTAATTTTTATAGAGGGGAGCTGGCGAGGGTAACAAACGAATTTATAAAGTTCGTAACTGATTGTGGGAAGGATTTTGATATGGAGAATGCAAAAGCAGAAAATATGTGGTTTGAAAAAGATGAAGAGGAAAAAATTGTTGAAAAATCTATTCCTCGACCGAAAGAAAATATCTCAGAAGATGACGAGTAGGAGGTCGAGCACCTGGTAACACGGTCACGATAAAAGCAACGCCAACAAAAAGTGGTAACCTTTATTGTTCCTATAGATGTTCGAGTAGAAAATGCAAAGAGTACGAGAAACAAGGGGCAATCCTCTCGTAGTTCAAAAAAGCGAAAGTATATTAGTTCTGTTACTTACCGAACTTGCATGTGCATTAAATTTTTGTAAATTGTTTTTGATGTTGAATGAAATGTGTTATCTGTGATGACCATATAGATAGATTAATGTATCAATATTACTCAAATATTATGTTATTGAGTAAACTTTTGTTCATTGTGATATGCAATCTGTTTGAATATGTGAAAGACTTGCAATATCAGATAAACATGCTTGAAGTGAAGAGAGTTGGTGCGCAAGCAGCTATCGAAGAGGTAAATGATCGTGCTCGTAAATTTGAAGTATTATGGTACGTTACGAACATGATGTTAATAGAGATAGAGGAGGCCCATAGTGAACAAAACAAAACGATAAATAAGGATTGGAATACGATCTGTTCTTTAGAGCATAACGTTCAAACGTTGAGGTTAGACATTTTGGAGTATAAATTGGAAAATGGGGAACTGCGTGATTCCAAGACAAAATTGGAGGCGGATCTTTTCAAGGCTACATTAAGTCTTAAGGAAGAAGTGTTAGATAGAAAGTGTAATCAAGCTCGTACAGATGAATCAGCAGGCTTGGTGGCAAGCATGGATGAGTTTATGTCGGTAATGGAATGTTGTATTGATGCGACATTGAGTGAAAAACGAGCACTGGAAGAACGTTGTAAAAGTTTGGAAGCTATACTGATAGAGGCTAGAGAAAAACTTATAGAGTTTGTTCTTCCTGATAAGGTGAAATGTGAGGCAAGTGATGCGCATGAGATAAATATAATGACAGTGCTCTTCTTCTTTGTGTCTGAGTTCAAAAGATTGGAGGTGGAAAGCAAAACTGTTGCCGATGGTGTGCAATGTGAGATACGGTTGATACGATCTGAGTACCTAGAACCCATGATAACAAAGATTGGTGTTCTTACAAAGAGTAAGGTTAAAGAAGGAAAGAAAATTATGGCTGAGAGGATGCCGGAGTTCATGCGCCTGTGACTTGTTGGGGAAAGTTTTCATAGTACTGTACGGCCTGATAGCTCAAGTGACAGTTCGAGTGATAGCTCGAGTGAATGATGAGGCGTTATGACTATTAGAAGGGATTATTCGTACTATACCAATGAAAATATAGTAGATAGAGTGTAACAAGGTGAGACAGTTGATAAAAGTAATGATATGTACAGAGTTGTACTAACCTTGTGATGAATCGATTGTGATGTATAATAGAAGTTTGGTTTGGCTAAAGCAACAAACGCTTAATATAATAAAAGATTGGTTTGGCTTAAGCAACAAATGATTTGTAATGTAATAAAAGATCAATTTGGCTAAAGTTACAAAAGATCTGTAATGTAATAAAAGATCAATTTGGCTGAAGCAATAAACGATCTATAATGTATTAAAAGATTAGTTTAGTCGAAGCAACAAACGATTTGTAACGTGATAGACGATCAATTTGGCTGAAATAACAAACGATCTGTAATATAATAGAAGATCAATTTGGCTGAAACAAGAAACGATCTGTAATGTATTAGAATGGGGTGAACCCACTGGTAATCTGTGATATTTAGACATGTAATATGTATATAGAAGTACTTGTATGATATATTAGAAAAGTACTGTAGTGTAGGACAATCATACACAAGTATTTTATTATTGTAAGATTGACGTACAAAGAATGTTAGATGGAGTACTGTATGAAATAGTAGAAAGTACTCTGATGTAGGGCGATCAAACATAAGTATTTTATTGATGTAAGATCGACGTACAAGATGATAGATTTATTAGAAAAGTATACTGTGATAGATTATTATCTTCGATATAGCTTCAATCCCCTTATGTTCCAAGGATTAGGCACTCATTCCCCAAGTTCGGTGACGCGGTCGTAAGAGCCAAGTCCACCTTTTCCTACAATGATAAAATGACCTTCCCAATTTTCGTCGAGTTTTCCATCATTAACTTCTTTTATGTGTTTGGGGACTTCTCGTATGACTAGATATTTAATTTCAAACTCTCTATGACGAACTCGTTTGTTATAAGATTTGGCTAAAGCCTGGTGGTATCTTTCCAAGTTCATGATTGCTCTGTCTCCAGTTTCCTCGATCCAATTCATATTGCATGCCAACTGGAATTTGTTTTCTTCGTCTATCATGGTATGGTCGTGTAATGGGTGATGATATTGAGTAGGGATTATTGCTTCAGTACCGTACTCCAATAAGAAGGCGTGCATTCAGTCGATACTCGAGGTGTTCTGCGATATTCCCATAACATATATGGTAATTCATGCACCCAATTACCCTTCTTCTTTATCAACCACTTCTTGATTCTATCGACGATAGTTCAATTAGTAATTTTGGCCTGACCATTTCCTTGTGGGTAGTATGGATTGGATAGAGAGTGGATGATGCTATGCTGATTGAGAAACTTAATGAATTTAGTGCCAACAAACTGAGGGCCATTATCGATTCTATTAAGATGGGGGCAGCCAAAATGTATTATAATGGTTTCCCATATAAACTTGATGACTTCATTTTCACGTGTGTGAACTGCTTCCACCCATTTGGTGAAGTAATATGTTACTACTAGGAGGTGCTTTCTCTTGCCTAGTATAGTGGAAAATTGTCCTACGAGGTTGAGAGCCCATCTTCTGAACGGCCAAACAACGTTGCTAGAATGGAATTCTAAGGTTGGAGCTTAAATTTGGGGACCATGTCGTTGTCAGACATCACACTTGCTTTCCTATTCAATGGCTTGAGCTTTTATTTTAGGCCAAAAAACTCCTTTAACTAAGAGCTCAATTTGCTAAAGATCGTCCTGCTGCTTGGGACCCACAAGTACCTTCGTGAAGTTCATGCAGGAATTTTTATGCCTCTTTATTCGATAAACTTTCGAGATATGGTCCTGTGACTGATATTTTATAAAAGAAGTTATTGGCTACGACGTATTATTTAGCATTATCAAGCATACGTTTTATTTTAGTAGGATCTTTAGGGAGTTCACCGTCAAACTTATTTTGGGGTCCGATATAAGTAAGAAAATCTCGTCTCTAATCGTCCTCATCCTCTTCAATGCCCCCAATATTAATAAAATATGAGCTTATGATGTTAATGTTGGGGGTGGATATTACTTCGATCTTGAGATATCGAGCTTCTGTTATGAGGACTCCCGCCAGATAAGTAAGGGAATCAGAATGTCTATTTTATCTGTAAGGTAAATGTTTAATGGTAGCCTTCTTGAATCTGCTCATTCTGTTGGCTACTGCTGCAGTGTAATCAAATATTTTTTTTCTTTTCTAAAACTTTTCTATATAATGGTTCACGATGAGTAAAGAGTCCATGTACACAGATAACTCATAAACTCTAATCTCTAGAGCCATATCTAGACCATGAATTAATGCCTCATACTCGGTCATATTGTTGGTAGCTTCAAAGTTGAGTCTGATTGCTTTTTCAATTCTATCATTGAAAGGCGTAATAAGGACGATGCCGATGCCTGACCCCGCAGGTCTGGCAGGACCATCAGTTAGATGACACAAACCCTTTTGAGATATTTAATTTGACTTTTCTTCAAACTGTTCTTCATTGACTTATATACTATCTTCTTCCCAGTCAGGATCTTCTACTGGAAAGTCTACAAGAAAATCTGCTACTGCTTGACCCTTTTCAGAATGCCGTGGTTTAAAAAGTATGCCATGCTCACCAAGACTTACCGACCATTGCTGTACCCATCTAGATTTCTCTCGCTTGGATAAGATTTTACGTAAATGATAATTTGTCATTACTCAAACTGAGTAGGTTTAGAAACACTGTTTTAACTTCTGTGATGTGTAAATGGGAGCTAACAAAAGTTTCTCGATCTTGGTATACCGGGATTCTGCTGAAGTGAGAGTTTTACTGATGAAGTAGACAGGTTTCTCCATCTTCTCATCAAGTTAAATGAGGGCAGAACTCAATAATTCACCAGTAACGACAAAATATATGGCGAGATCTTCTCCTTCCTTAGGTGTACTCATCACTGGTGGTTTGCCCAAATAATGTTTGAGTCCTGAAATGCTGCTTTACATTCTGATGTCCACTCGATTTCAAGATTTTTTTTACATTTCTTTTTCGTTGTCCCTTCCCGCAATAGGTTGAATAACCATCAACATCGATCGGAAGACTTGGAGACAAAATGATTTATTGCTGCTATCTTTCCTACTAACTTCTGTACGTTTTTCTTTATTTTTGGAGATGGTATAGATAACAGTGTATGAATACGATCTGGATCAGCCTCTATGCCTTGCTTGATAATCAAATATCCCAAGAATTTTCTGCCTGACTTGACCCCGAACTGGCACTTGTCAGGATTGAGTCTCATTTAGTAGAAACGGAGAATTTCTGAAGTTGTGTGTAAATTTGCGACATGGTTATCCTTTTTGAGACTTTTACACAGCATATCATTAATGTATACTTTTATCATTTTTCCGAGATGGTGTTTAAACAACTGTGTCATCAACCTTTGAAAAGTGACTGTAGCATTCTTTAGACCGAAAGGTATAATTCTTTAGCAATACAGGCCATGCTCTGTAATAAAAGATGTTTTCTCTTTATCATCGGGTAGCAGAGGTATTTGATTGTACCCTAATGCGAAATCCATCATGGATAAGAGTTCATGTCCTGCAGTAGAATCAAGCAAATGGTTTATGATAGAAAGTGGAAAACTATCCTTTAGAGTATGTTTATTGAGGTTCGTGAAAGCTATGCACACTCTGATCTTGTCATTTTTCTTCGGTACTGCTACAATGTTCGAGATCCATTCTAGACAGTTGGCTTTTCAGATAAAACCTACTTCAATGAGTTTATTAATCTTTTTATTGACGTCTTCTCGAAGTCTTGGGGCTAAAGTTCTCTATTTTTGTTTAACGGCTTCAACTTTATCTTTCAAATTAAGCTTATGGTAGGTCAGATTGGGATCGATGTCTGGTATTTCGTGAATGTCCAAGCGAATACATCATTATTGTCTTTAAGGAATTGAATAAGAGCATCTCATTTTGCAGTGGGCTGAAGAGTTCCAATGAATGTTTCTCGCTTAACCCCATTGATTTCGACGTACTCTGTAATTTATATACTTGGCTGCTGGTTTTTTGTAGAGTTCACTGTAAAGTTTTATGTAATGTTCCCTGTTGTTTTCTGTAATTGCTATATGAGCTATGGTATCGATGGCTCTGGTATGATGGTAATAGTATTTTCACAGGCTCGAGCTAGCTTCTGACTACCTTTGAGTTCATAAATGCCACAATTCTATTCGAATCGCAGCGCCAAATGGTAGGTCGACGGAATAACTAGCATATTATGTAGCCAGCAGCTTCCCAATATCCCCAGATAATGGGATTTTGTATTGATAAGGTAAAATACAGTGTCAACTATTGCTGGTCCTGCCATAATAGGAAGTATGATCTTTCCTACACTTTCTTCTCTTGAATTGTTGAATCCATATATATCAATGTCACTAGGTTGTACTTTATCGGCCAGTCTCTTCTGATCAATCGTGCTTTGAAAAAGTAGTTCGATACTACTTCCAGTATCTACCATCATTATATGTAGTACAGCATTTCTCATTTTCAACATGATCACTAATACATCATGGTGAGGAAAGTTGACGTGGCGAATATCATAATCTTCAAAAGAGATCCCTGTGCGTTGGGAGCTAGATGCGGAAAGTAATTGAGCTTCTTTATCATCCATGGATAAGTCATGATATTGATATATATGGATTGGTTAATAGTATGATATATATGGATAAGTCGTGTATGTAGTACGACACTTCACCTTTTGCTCATGTTTGATTGGTTAATAGTATGAGTCTTTATGAAGTAGCTGAGGGAAATATTGTAGAAGTGCTTCTCCTCTGCCACTTCTTCGACCTGTACGACCTCCGTAGAAAGTCTGCAACTCCTATTCTTGTAACTTTCAATGTTCATGATGTATTCATGTATTCGTTCATCTACAAAAATATACTCTAACAGTCGCTGTAAAGCGAAGCACTCTTTATTGTATTAATTGGTGAAGGCCGAAATAGTAATCTTCTGATCAAGTTGATCTACTTTTCGAGCCAACTCCAGGAACTTCTTAGTGAATGTCTCAAGATTCTCTCCTAGTACTTGCTTACGGCTGAATAAAGAATATAGATTATCCTCTTTGTCTCTGTTGTGTAAATAATTCTGGGCGAAGAGTTCCCTCAGCTGCTCAAAAGTTATAATTGACCCTTCTGGTAGGGTGTGGAACCATTGCAAAGGTTTGCCTTGTAATCTAGTAGGAAAGAGCTGGCATAGAATGTTGTTGAATGTAGAATTTAAGCCTAGAGCGTCCTGGAATTCTTGAACGTGTTCCACTGGGTCAGTCCCCTTATATTTTAAGATTTTCGAAGCGTGGAAACCAGTGGGAACTTTACCATCCAATAGCTCATGTGCGATCGGGTTTTTCTATAATATGTTGTAGATTCCTTTAGTGGTTTAAATTTAAGCATCGAGCAATTCTTTGATGTGCTTGTCAACATGTTCCTGAGTTACATACTGATGAGTTGTGGAAGTTAGTCGCGGGACTCGCCCTTCACGAAGAATGTGGTCGCCACTTCCTTTACTGAGTCGCTCGAGAGCTGGAATTAATTTTTTTTCCTCGGGGTGATTTTTCTTGTTTAACTCCAGCAAGACCGCCATCAACTTCTTGGTGAACTTCCTATATCAGAGCGGGCTCACCCCCATGATGCTTATGCTTATATCGAATTTCACCTCCCAGATTGTTTTCGTGAGGTCTTATCCTGTCGAGAATGGAAACCCATGAAATAGCTGATATTACGCCTTTGTTCTTCTAGGTTACGACCTGTTGACTTTGCAGAACCTTCAATGCATCCTGGATGCTTGCGAGTTACTGTTCCAGAGTGGCTCGCCTTTCAGTTTCAGAGTTGAGATTGGCCCATAACTCTGCTAGTGCGGCATTTCCTTCTTCTGGAAAAATTGGCGTACTCTGGTCTGGAAGTGTCATCTCGTATCAAAATAATCATCTGTTTTATGAGATAATGAGATTGAGAACTTCGTTTCCACAAAAGGCGCCAAATGTAATAGCTTAATTTCGTATTTGGAATTAACCTTTACACCAAGGATATTCAGAGCGTCTATATGGATAATAAACAAATTCTAGCATAAAGTTTAGCGTGGAAAACCTATGAATAGGTTAAAAACCATGACCTCTCTTGAGGATTTAGAAAGAGAGTAGTTTATTAATAGCTGCTAGATATTACAAGAGAAGTTCTGAGTATTTTTATATAGAGTTTAAGTGAGCATTCTTCTATATTTTGTTCCCTCACCTTGGATTCTCTGGTCATATTTATAGGTCTTATAATATGACCGTTTGACGACCATTAATATCCTTAATGATGGACGTTATAATATGTATTTGATAATATTTTATTTAATTGGGTAGCAATCTGATCTTTATGGTTTTGTAACGGCTTTATTGATGACGGTGTGTTTTCTTAACTCGAACAGTTGATGTAGATGTCAAAAGTGATAACTAGAACTCTGTAACTATAATATGTCTTCAATAGTGCCACGTGTTATGTTGTTAAGGTCGAGTGGTCGTATAATTGTCGAAGATGAAGCATGAGTCCGAAATACTGAATAAGCCACAACAGAGAGTAGTTTATTGATAGCTGCTAGATATTACAAGAGAAGCTCTGAGTATTTTTGTATAGAGTTTGAGTGAGCATTCCTCTATCCTCAGACTATCTTGATAGGAAAGGTTTGTGTAAGATTTTCTGTCTCTCTAACATGTTGCTCCTTGATCATATTTATAGGTCTCATATTATGACCATTTTATGACCGTTATATGCTTTAATGATGAACGTTACAATATATGCTTATGACGAGTCTTCATAATGATTGTGTAATAGCTTGAGTAATTCCTTATCTTTATAACTGCTCCATAATGTGCCATAAAAGCACCACGTGTATGTTGACGAGGTCGAGTAAATGTATGATGGTCGAATGGAGAGACTTGAGCTCGAGATTTAGAATAATCCTTACAAGTTTCATATTGGTTAAAGATGTGGCCAAACACAAGGATATAAGAAGATACAAACTATTAAATTACACCGAGGCATTTTCAGATAATATACCCTACACCTAGCCCATACTAGGTGGTAAAGGTAGGGACAATATTGGTGCAATGGGGGGCTCGGGCCCTAACAACCACCTTCAATCTTGACTTTTTTTTCTTTTTATTATTCTGTACCATGCTACACACCCCATCTACCGCTGTTAAGCTTCTAGCTAAACTGTCCTATTCGGGATGGAGTGGGGCAGGAACCCGGTCAAGTTGATACTCATCAGAAACATGCACAAGACTACGAGTTACTATTAGTTAAGCAACCTAATAGTTATGTGTAGTTTTTTGGCTTATAATTAGGCTCAAAATTTGCTTGCTTAATATCAAGGAGGCTCAAAACCTAAAAGAACCTGCATGGCCCAGTCAGAACCTGTAATAGCCTAATTTCGTATTTTGAACTTAGTCTTTACACCAAAGATAATCTGAGCGTCAATGAACAATGAGTAACTTCTAACATAAAGTTTAGCGTGAAAAACTTTTGAATAGGTTAAAAACTATGACCTCTCTTGAAGATTTAGAAAAAAAGAGAGATCTTATTTGATGATTGCTAGCTATTATAAATAATGCTTTGAATAGCTTATATAAAGTTACTGGGTGAAGATTCATCTGTCCTTCATATGTAGTTTTCTAGTTCTATTTATAGGTCTTATAATATGACCATTTGATGAACATTACTACTCTTAATGATGGACGTTATAATATAGATTTGATGAGTTTCTGAACTGATTGTATAACGGTTTGATCTTCCTGTCTTGTAATGGCTTTATTAATAACGGATTGCTTGTTGATTCGAGCTTTTAATGTAGAGGTTGAGAATAGTAAGTAAAACTTTATAGCTACTTCATAATGTGTTATAAATGTGCCGCGTATACGTTGATGAGGTCGAATGGTAGCATGATCATCGAAGATGAAGCTTGAGTTCGAGATGCAGAATAAGCCACTACAATCGCCCTCTCTTAGCCAATAGTATGAGAACCAGTATAGGCGAGTGGTGTTGGCTGAGAAGCTTTATTAATAGTATAATTAATATCGGGAAATCAATTCCGATGCTTCTATATGAATATCTGTTGTGTCTGTTAGGTTCCTTAAAACTAATGGTTCTGGTCAAGATTATTGCATGGGAATTCCTTCTGACGTTTGGGAATTTGGAAAGTATAAATTGAATATAAATTGTAGTTGTGAGTAACCAAGTGTTTCTCTGACTTATAACTTCTGGAACCTTTCATCTATGTTTGTTTTCTACAAACTTCCTTCTGTTGATAGGATGGTAACCACTAGACGGTAATCTCAGGAGGCTAGGATTCTTGTGAAAGTGGAAGAACTACAATTTTGATACTTTGAAAACTAGTCTCTGAGTCTGCCTATGCCGATTCTGGTGTATCCTACCTACCACGGTATGACATTTGAAGAGGCGGAGGAGGCGGATGACGAACATCATAAAATGGTGCACTTTCATTATCTGCTGACATCGGAAGAAGAACAGATCTACTGGCTGAGGAGGCTGTTGCAATTGAAGATGAAGCAACATACATTCATCTGAGGGAGTCTCGCTAGTACCCTGCTGGTGAGTGGGTTCTATCTAAAAACTAGGACCCTTCTTCTATCACTGTCACGCGAGGTGGTGGGGGTAGTAGAAGAGACAGTGGTGGAGGAATTTTTTCTTTCGCACAATTATCGTCTCTTATCGTGAAGAAGATCTTTCTGCTGAGGGTTGGTTCAAGCACCGATATCTTAACTTTCTCAGTTTCTTGAGGAAGTAAATGGTGTGAAAGATTGCTTGGCCATTCTTGGGAGAAAATAAAGATTGGAAGAATGCTTCAATTTTTTAACTTCTTCCTCTATTGTTGCTATCTTTTTCTTGAAGAAGTGTTTCGATCTGTGAACTGATGTAATATAGTCTGTAAAGTAATTTGTGAAACTGTCTGAACGACTTATTATCTGTAAAGTAATCTATAAATTTTAAAATGTAAGAAACATTCAAGCTAATGAAATCTTCTTGTTCTATTAATTGTGTATCGTATTTTGAACTGATATTTATAACTCTAGCATACTTGTGAACTTCCTTGTTTGATAAAGGGATCTGCGAACTGCGAAAGTGACTCAAACTTTTGAGTAAAATCTATGAAAGTAAAAATGGTGAAAATGAATTTTGGATATATGATGACGTATGATATATACTTGTGCCGATGTAAAAGAGGTTTAATTGATGCGAGCTATCAGACATCAAATTGTGGAAGGATGTCCTGAATAGATCGAATTGTAGTAAACTTGGTACATATATCATTAAAAATATTGGAAATAAGGTTGCAAAAGGTGAGTTCAAAAATGTAATTGGGGTCGTTTGGTGAACGTAAGCAAATACGTAGCAAGTATGATTGTAATGATTTGAAAGGATAATGGTATATGTAGGAGTTGTTCTTTCAAATTGGCTAAAAAATGTCTTGATGTAGGTAGGAAAATGATATATGCCTTTGGGTGCTTTTGTTGGAGCTACTGCTGGACGTATTTGACTATCCTGTGTGAACTCCGTCTCTACGGATGTGTCATCTATGCGAAGCATGCATTTAAGATATAAGGATATACTTCGTAGAATGAACGTACTAGTTATCAAAATATTCTTGAAATTCTATTGATATCTTATTCCCAAAAATTTGTTCTTGCAAAATATATCTTGCCACAAAATCTGTTAGGTAGACGTCATTAGTAGTGTCACTACTAATCTATTGACACTACTAATGACGTCAAGAAAGGCAGATGGGTCGACGAACAAGAAAGGCAGATGGGTCGACGAACTCCTCAGTGTATTATGGGCTTATAGTACCACTCCTTGAGTCTCCACAGGGTATACTCCTTTCATGATGGCTTTTAGTACTGAAGCAGTTATACCTTCAGACCTCGATTTCCCCAGTACTCGATGCAAAATTTTAGATGAAGACAATGAGATCGGACTCCTTTGCAACCTTAATTGGATCGAAGAAACTAGGGACAAGGCCAATGCAAATTTAGGCCGTTACAATGATATATTAAAAAAAGCATACAGCAAGAAAGTTCGAGAATGGAAATTTGGTATTGGAGACCTTGTCCTACGACGGATACAGGACCATACTGGACCTAAGAATTCTAGAAAATTATCAGAAAACTAGGATGGACCATACATTGTATGCAACAAAACAGATAGTAGAACTTATTGGCTTATGAATGAAGATGAAGTTTAGCTTGAGTACCCATGAAATACTGCTCAGCTTAAACTCTTTTACAGATGATACACTGTAATCCTTTACTTCAAATCAAATAAACAATTTGTTATACATTATCTCTTTCTTTTTCGATTTGTCCTCGATCTATACTTTTCAAGTATCTATCTGACAATTGATCTCTTTACTATTTTGATTTGTCCTCGATCTATACTTTTCAATTATTTATCTGACAATCGATCTCTTTACAACTTCGATTTGTCCTCGATCTATAGTTTTCAAGTATTTATCTGATAATCTATCTCTTTGCAATTTTAATTTGTTCTCGATCTATACTTTTCAAGTATCTATCTAATAATCGATCTCTTTACTACTTTAATTTGTCCTCAATCTGTACTTTTCAAGTATCTATCTGACAATCAATCTCTTTATTATTTCAATTTGTCCTCGATCTATACTTTTCAAGTATTTATCTAACAATCGATCTCTTTACAATTTCGATTTGTCCTCAATCTATACTTTTCAAGTATCTATCTGACAATCGATCTCTTTAGTATTTTGATTTGTCCTTGATCTATACTTTTCAAGTATCTATCTGACAATCGATCTCTTTACTACTTTTATTTATCCTTGATCTATACTTTTCAAGTATCTATCTGACAAAGATCTTCATTACTATTTTGATTTGTCCTTGATCTATACTTTTAAAGTATCTATCTGACAATCAATCTCTTTACTACTTATTTTTCTCAATAGTTACTTACCAAGTATGCCAAAGACAAAATAGCTAGTTATAAAAATAATCAACAAACAAAACATCCTTCACACACAAAATTTAAACTGTTTTTAGTCCCACTAACTATTTGTTACAAACTTTCAAAAAACAACATTCATTACTCTAAATTTAGCATTTCTGAAGGAGATTTTTCCTCATTTAAAACACCTTCGGGCACCTGCACATCTACTGCATCCCCAGGAAGCTGACCTTCGACCTCCATTATCTTTTCATTATCAACAACTTCAGTTCCTCCACGCACATCTGGGGTCTGTGGTACTTCGTCATCTGAACTATCATCACATGGCAGCCTACTAGCCTTAACAACTCCTTTGTAATATTTTTTTCTCTCTTCAGACTCATCATACTACTCCTTAAAGTGCATCCTCACTTCATGACATTTTTATAGCTTTTCTTCATTCATCCGATCTCTCAATTCATCGAGCAGTTTTTTCTGCTCCAGCTCTATTGCTCATCGAACATCAGCTACTTCTTTCACGAACTCAGCTTTCTGCACAGTCAAGTTTTCTTTCTTTTCCTTCTTTAACACTTTTTTACCTCCGTTACTGTAGCTTCCTTCACCTTATTTTCTTCCAATTTGTACCTTTTCAGCGTCGCATTCTCCATAGTCAATTCCTTATCAATATTTATGTACGCAACCAACCGGTTCGCCAAATCACCACTACCCTCCACACATCCCATTGCTTGACTCATAACCATCTTAATCTCCATAAAAGTCATATAATGAGTATTTGTTTGATTTACCAAACTTTTCATTCGAGCATAAGCTTTAAAATTTCTCACCTAAGCCAAGTTACTCTTTGTCTCGCCTAAAAACGTATCCAAGCTATCAATGCCCACTATACAGTCCTCTGATTCTTTCTTCAACAAATCAGACCCCTGAGAAAAAGTCTCCATAGTCTTCACCGTCTCTATTTTAAACTCCTCCTCTAATTTCTTCTTCGCAGTCCCAACAGTCGTTTTCTTGGGCACGACACTGCTCGAACTCCGTAGAGGTAACCCACTCACTACAGCAACGTGTTTATCAGTACCTTTGACAACCTCAGAAGATGATTATCGAGTGGTCCTCTTCGGGTTCAGCAACGAAGGAATTTCCGCATTTACCTTCTTTTTCCTCTTGTTTTTACCTAAAGACTCCCCCAATATCGCATCAATCTTTGTATCTACGTTATACCCTATAAACGATGGGTTATTCAGGGGCAAACTTGCATTTGCTGCTCTTTTGTTCTTAGCCAACATTTTCCCCCCGATAACTGACACTTTTGTACCTTTTGTTCTTAACCTTTTTAGCCCTACTTCTTGAAAATTTTCACTTAACTGATCATGATTCATCGCTAAGTTATCGATCCTGCCAAAGAATCCCTCTCTTATCTTATACAACTTCTCGCTTACTTCAGTTGTCTTCCAGATCTCCTTCAATGCTGCAACACAAAGAAAAACACATCTTTATACAACATACATCTTACACGAATATTCATCAAGCTTAAACATTTCACTTACCTAACCACAGACCTAGATGAAACACTTTTATTTTAAGCGGCTCCCCAGGATCTTTTGGATCAAACTCATAATTTCCAAAAACTAGTAAACGGTCTTCAGTATATCGACCTCCAGTTGATACCATATCGTAAAACATCGGTCTCTTCAAAAACCTCGCCAAATAACGATACCCATTTAACTTCAAGATCGTTTTCATCGTGTAGTACATACACAAATTATCTACAGTTATTACCTCCTCCTCTCTGGCTTTAAGTCTACCATTTATCGCACCACATACCCTAAAAAGGTCATATACATTCAGATTGAATTTACCTGGGGATATATCGAAGAAATTCATTAACTTTTTTTGATCCGCCCTCAGGGGTAACTTTAGCCCTTTCTTTATCTATTTTTGATGAGCAAGAATACCATCTAAGGGTATATCCTAGTCGATCATTTTGCATTGATACTTCTTTAATCTAACATTACCAGGAATACCATATTTCTTTTTAAATCTTAATATTTCTTTGGTTTCTAAACCCTCTCTGTAACAAGCTTCTTCGTCCTCTTCAACATCTACTTCCCCATCCCCACTCCTTTCTCGATCACTCGCATGAGGCTCATGATCTACACTAGTCCCAGTAACATCTTTCTCCGCTTCTTCATGCACATTGGGGACTACCCTAAACTGTTCCCCATCCCCTGTGTCTACACTGCTCGAACCTACCCTGTATCTCCTCCCAATTGTTGCACACATGTTCTCACATCGATCATCAAAGGCGCTACATCTTCGAGTCTCGCAAATATATCTTTATTATCATTTAAATTGGGTTCAGCCATTATAAGAACCTCTAAATCAGATTCCATATTTTAAGTACAGTTAGAATCGTTCATATGTGATACATATATACATATTCTTATGTTTATATATTCATAAAGATCCTGTTGTCGAGATCACTCTTCAACACCTCATTCACTTTCCCATCTGCTACTATCATTTACATTTTTACTTATACATAGTTATCGATCTAATTCATATAAGATAATTCACTTAGTTTTTTTTATCATTCATAACCATTTGTTCAATTCTTGATGTTTCATCTAAGTTTAATACAGTAACCTCGATAAACTCATTAATTACTATTTTCTTATCGAAATTACAGGATTTTCAAATAGCTTCTCGAAGACCTAATAACTTTTCCTGCCAAAAATAGTTATTTCCATTTTTGCAAATTCTCATTCTCCGGCGCAAAATCCGTTGATAACCGCACAATCCTAACTCTCTCCGGATATATCGTTCCCTCACAGCCATGTCCTCCTACTACGCCGTATTTACAACACCCTTCCCCAATCCCTTTTTCTTCCCCACTTCCCTTCCCAAAACATGTAGCTCAGAATCACCGCCACCAAAAATTTCAAAATCTCAAATTAATAGACCTACGAACAATTTCCTTTATTCTCTATGCACATTTCTTATTAATTTCCAATTCAATGCATGCTATCTATTAATCTATAACCAATGCATCAACTTATGAAACAAATTGTAAAATCACTAACCTTGTTGCCGTGCAGCTTCGGTATCCCTCTCCTTTGCTCGCTTCACCCTTTCAATCAACATACAAATTTCCTCCTTAGCAATTGTATCTAACCAATTCGGCAACGAGCAATAACACTTACCTCTCTCATTTTTATTTTCAATTTGCCAATGATCTGAACAGTCGCCTACCTCTGACATATTTATAACCCTCACGTGACTGTTCTTTGCACTACTTGGCGATCATCCAGTTCCTCGAATACAATGCATCATACGTTTTTTCTCGACATCTCTGACTCTTAATCTTCTCCCCTATAATAAATTTTTACATTCGTACTTCAAACCTTCAAATTTTCGATGAATTTCTGCAGACACATTCATATCTATCAGTGCAAAATCAATATTTTCCAATAGCTGATTTACATCATTTTCTTTATACTTCATACCATCACCTAATGGAAAACATCTTTCCATATTCCTTTTGCATCTAAATTTTCCTATACATACTATCCTCCGAATTCCTGTACTTTGGGGATCCTATTCGACATCAGTTGCCTATCATGTCATTCAACAAACATCATTTCAATGTTACCTTTATTTCTGACGTTTGACACATACATTTTACATTCGAAAAATAGAACATTCCCTCCAATATGTGAACTTTCTACTTATATAACATTTGCCAGTATAATAACCTACATCCCAGGCATTTACTACTCTTTAAGTGAAAGCATCTATCTGTAAATACCAGCTTCTATTTATATACCTTCCAGTTAATACAAAGCTCCTAGCATTTCTTATGCTTTGAATCACCACCAAGTCAGATTATTTATCAAATCCGTCATTGGCCCCACACATTCCACTACCATGGACATTACACACAAGACAATTATCGACAACATTGTATCATAATTTTTAAATCATATTTAATATTCGGTAACATACACAAACACAATAAACAATTCGATAAACACATATTAATTTATTTCATATACTTCTTTCTTACATTCGATATCTCTTACATTCGATTACACTCTCATATATCACATTCGACATCTATCTCTTTCGAGTATATTTGTTTCTAATTACTTTATTTGTATTCTATTACAATTTATTCGCTATTTCTAACATCCTTAGACATCTCAATATTTTTGTTGTTTGTTTTTCACCAGTATCGGACATTAAAGCCTCTTTCAAGTCCTTGACGCTCACTGACTCTCAAGTCACTGAACTTCTAAAGAGGCGCTTCAACAGGAAAAGGCAACACAAAATTGCAAACACGCCCACACGTTTGGCAAGATCTCTGGACGCCCATCCAAGCTTCATATCTTCATCATCGGTAACGACAGTTACCCCTTCACCCCCCAACTGACTCAAAACATTACCTTCACAACCGCATGATGCTCCCACTATTTCTAACCAAAACATCTAGTTTATGTTTGATCTTTGTTCCCACCTCATTGCTCTGCTCCAATCATATCACATATTCTCGTCTCTCAGTCTACGCCAGATTTTGTCCGAGCGTTCACCATCTACAACCCCAGACCCAATAATCAACCATAATTGGGGTGACCTCATTACACAAACACCATTATCCACCATCCATAATCCCCCTATTTATACCTATTATTTTTTCACCTACATTCAATGAACAACATTAATTACGCCTCGACACCAACTTGACCACATACAGATCACCTTGACCTCGGTAATGACATATACTGACTTCTGGGAATATTTGACAAACTCTTCAGATTCTAGTTTTTCTTCTCGATACAACTACATGTACTTCTGTTGAGAATGGGTCGATTGTAGTATCATATTCCCCAGATTCAACAAGAATAAAGCCAGTACTCTGTGGTCGAAGATAGCTCATCATTCTGTAGTCGAAGACAACTCAATATTCTAGAAGATTCCGTGAGTCCTCAACTTACCAAAAGTGATTGCTGCAGCCTGGTCAAGAAGGAACTGCTTAAGATCTGCAAAGTTCACCCACTACCTCTAGAATAGGATACTCTTTCTTTCTTTTTGTAAACTGCCTATATATGCTATAAATACAGGTATAAAGTAGGTTCGAAGGGACCGAATATCATACATTTCTTGATCCTAAACGCTAGCAACACTCAAAAAACTTGTAATAACTAACATCTACTAGATTTTACATCAAATCCTCCTCGAGGTCATGGTTTTTCTCAGTTTCTGCTAAGTTTTCCACGTAAAATCTTGGTTGTTAGATTTAATTACGCAATCCTTACGAACAAGTATTGGCAAAGATATTCCTCCCGAAAAACCCGTCATTACACATATGAAGCTTGATTTATACTTGTGTTTGTTGTACTTGTATTTAATGAGATGAGAAGTTTAGTGCTTGGATCAACTTCTTGATGTTTTTGAAGATCTTGCGTAAATTTGCTCATCTTACATGTTCTATCATGTTTTGGTTTAGGAGTCTTTGTTTTAGTTAAACTCCTTTCTAATACTCGAGTGTTAATTTTATTATTGTTGGATACAATCAATTTTTAAATACAATTTAGAAGGTTCGGGTACTACGCTTGTTATTCCAATTTTTGGCAACCAGCTAAAATCCCCTAGCCAACTCCTGATACCTTTTATGTGCTAAGGTATGGTTATTTACTAATTTTATTGAAAGATTTCACTTTTTACACATGTAAATGTGAGTGCTTGAGCAAATGATGCAAATGATGAGTTGTTTGAGGGATTTTTTTGATCTTGTTGTAGATGATAGTAGGTGTAAATTAAGTATAATTTAACACTATTATTCCTCTTCTTCCAGATGTTGGAGATGTAGGAATTAAGAGTGCTCTTTTTGGATATACTTACAATGTTTGAAGTCTGAACCCTTAAAATTAGTGGTCTATTAATTTATGAAAGCTATCATAATTATAGAACCTGTAGCAAGCCTTAGCTTCTTAATACCTCTTTGAAGGACAATCTTCATCCTTGCATATGTAGCTTGCTTTTCGTTCTAGTAATATCTTTAGGTTTTATTCTTTCAGCAAAACTTACCACACAATTACCATAGTGATCCCTGATAAGCCCTCCATAACCCCACTATGTAGGAGTTGGACCCATCTGAGTACATCCATTTATGAAATGGTTGGGGCTCCCATTTTCAAAGCTTGAAAGAGTAAGTTTTGAATGATTCTTGAATTGCCTAGTTAGTACAATCCTCTCTACTGTCTTTAATTTTACCCATTGTACTTTGGACTTTAAGCTGGGTTTCTTTAAGAATATCTTTGAGCATAACATAGCTAGGTTTTTTAGTATTCCTAAAAATGATGTTGTTCCTGCTTGAAAGCTTGCTATCCATTCCATTCTCTACATGAAGTTTTGAGCTTGAGTAATTTTTCTACACCTTATCATAGTTGTAGTAGCATATTCCCCAGATTTGATAAGAGCAAGCCAGCACAGTATAGTCAAAGACAATTATGCATAGTTAAAGATAGAGAGCATTCAAAAGACACCACAAGTCCTCTACCTACTAAAAGTAACTGTTGTGTCTGGTCAAGAAAAAGTTGTTTGAGATCTGCGAAGTTCGCCCACTCCCCCCGGAATAGGAGACTGTTTCTATTTTTTTGTAAACTACATGTATCAACTATAAATACAGACATAGAATAGATTGTTCAAGGACCCGTGATCCTCATCTCTACTATCCTTACTTCCTAACCCTACTATCACTAAAATCTTGTAATAGCTAGCTACATATTGGATTTTACTTTAAAATCCTCCTCGAGGTCATGGTTTTTCTCATCTTTTATTAAGTTTTCTACGTAAAATCTTATTTGTCTAGCCTATTATTACATTTCTCTCACTAATAGTATTGGCAAAGATTCCCTTTACAGAAAATACGCCACTACAATTGGCACCGTCTGTGGGAAACACCACACTTTTCTTTACCACCACTGATCTAAAAACCTTTCGATGATAAATATAAACCTTAGAAGCGAATCCAGCACGGTGAGAGACAAGGAAATTAATCCAATACCAGGAGCAGTCAACCTACACAATGCAGTAATCGAGCTTTAGAATCAAATAGAGTTAGAAACAGTCAAAAGATTGGAAGACCAGTACATTTATTCTCAAGCTCTTTAGGTGGAAAGAGATGAACGAAGGAAAGCCTTGGATTAACAGAGTCAAACACATCAAAAGGAAATGGAAAGATTAAGGAGAGCCCAAGATCGACTCACCGGCAATCAAACGTTACCTCCACTTGCCCGAAGTGATCATCTATCAAGAGCAACTCAGCGTGAGGATCAACCAAGAGAAGACGGGTTACAAATTTCTCGATCTAGATCCAGAAACCCAGATAGAGCTTCTCGGTATTTTGGCTTAGCATCCTCATCATCGATAACTCAAAGAAGTTAACGCACACGTCATCAGACTCCCCCACTACCTGAAAGTAGAACAATTAGGGATCGATTGGGACCAGAAGGACAGGGAGATTTTGTTCCGCAAGTAGCAGCCTTACCAATTCCTTCACAATAATTCGTCACCTTGGATGACCTAAGCAATAAAATCCTGGCCATAACCTTGGATTCCTTATTTTTCTTTTAACAAGGCGCAAAAGAAACCTTGGCAAGATTTTACAAGCGTTTCTTGCAAGAAATTCAGAAAATTGGGAACTCTGATCCCAAAATAGTCGTTTCAGTCTTCACCTCCGCCCTGCACATCGATTCTAAGGTTCAAGAAGAGCTCACTATACACAAGCCCAAAACGGTAATATAAATGATTGGTGTAGTTAATAACTACATTGAATTAGAATGATCCAAGAAGGATAAAATGAAAATTTCTTCTGCCATCCACTCTCGACTCAGCACTTCTTCTCCTCCCCAAAAGTCGACCACTACTGAAGCACCCAAACAACATGGTAGAAATGTCGACAATAACAGAAGACCCAAAAAAAAGGACAGAAGACCCGATAGGCCTGTACCAGTTCTACCCCCAATGACAACGACTCTCTTCGTTATCTTACCAATGATAAAGAGAGATGAGTGCTATCGAGCACCACAAACAATACCCTATCTCCCCAATATACCTCTATGCCAGTATCACAATATGCATAGTCACGAAACTGACAGCTGTTACTCACTCATCCAAATCTTTTATCGCATCCTCTTAGCAGGAAGGCTTCATAATTATGTCCTCGATATCCAACAGTTCCTCGAAGATGAGACAAAGAACAGAGATATTGAACAAAATCAAGGCCAAGGGCAGGCTCGATACCTGTATATGATCAAAATCGAAAAAAGAAAGAAAATGAAATAATACGGCCGAATTACATCCTATTGCAAAATGAGCTCCTTAGATAAATCTGCAAAACTTCTTCCAAACTCGAGCAAATCAAAGTGTCCATACCATATCACCTTTGAGGATTGTGACACCAGCCACGTGAAATAGCTTTACGATGACCCTTTCATTATTATGCACAAAGTCAGGCAAGACTACCTACATATACTTCTCGTCGATATAGGAAGCGCGATGGATGTATTGTTCTGAAGGGCAATTGAAGTGCTAGGCCTCACAGACTCTGTGAAAGCTTCAACAACAACTGGTTTTAATGGTTTAAAAGAATCAACCACAGGAGAAAGTACTCTGCCAGTTCAGATAGGATAAGAGACGACATTCGTAAAATTACTTTTCATCGATGTTGTGTCTAAATATTTAGGAATTTTGGGACGTAGTTGGCTACATTCAATCAAAGCAGTACCTTCTACTTATCATCTAGCATTGCAATTTCCAATAAATCACGGATTCTATGAAATAAAAAGTACCCAAGCAGTTGCACGTATGTACGAAAATACCACAACCAACTCTTATACAACAAAACTTCTCAATGTATAGCAACTACAATTAGAGACACCCCCCACATTAGAGCAGCATGACACCGAGATAGTCGAATCCACGAAACTCAATGGTCTAGGGCGCAAAACCATCGTCAGCTTTAAACTATCCACCGACGAAAAAGAAGCCATGATCTAGCTACTTAAGAGAAACGTCGACATCTTTACCTGAACTTTTCAAGAAATGCCTGACATCGATTCATTAATCGTGTTCCACTGACTGAACCTCCTTCCAGACAGCAAAGCAATCATTCAGAAATGATAGAACTTAGCTCCCTGCCTTCGCGATGCAGTAAACGTGGAAATTGATAAACTCCTTCAGGTTAGATTTATTCGAGAAACCAAGTATCCGAAGTAGGTTTCTAAGATCATAGCAGTTGATAGACACGTAATATTTACGTGCATAACTCCTAAATTTATATCTACCTAGTCATTTATTAAATAAATGTGACACTAATAGTATTTTTGTTTGTATTTACAGAAATCGGTCACATGATAAATAAGTCATACAATTTACCAGTTTTTAACGAAGAACAAGGGTGATGCACTCCAACAATGATTCTTATTTAAAATTGTCAACCAAAGGCCCATGCATGGAATCCATTGAAGAGAATTATATATATATATATATATATATATATATATATATATATATATATATATATATATATATATATTATTCTCATGAGTTGTAATGCATGATTTAGGCATTGTTTATGAGATTTTATATTGATGGTGATTTTTAGTAACCCTTCCTATACTCTATAAATAGAAGGGGAATCCTACCCATGCAGGATCAACTTGGAGAGTATAAATCAAGGTTCATAGCAATAAAGATTATTCTTTCTCTTGTTCTTGTCTTTTAATTTTATCATAGTAATAGTAGTATGGCAATGATCAAAAGGATGAGTAGCTAATCTTCTTAGCCAAGGCTAGAGGAAGCTCCATCCAATGTAGCCTTAGTGTAGATTGTGTAGCTTAGTTAGAGTAATTACCTTATCTTTATCCCAAAATTTTGCATATTTGTATTCCTTCATCCTATGCTTCACCATAGCTAGGATTAGGAGGAATAATGAATTTATGTAACCATCTTGTTGGACGATAACAAGATAGGTTAGTTACATTGAGAAGAGAACATAATCCATACTTATCAACCGGACCATGGTTGAGTAAGTTGGTTTATGGGTAGTTCCCGATTACTAAATCTCTTGTATTTTTTGATGTATTGCATATGCCCGACCAATGATATGCAATACGGGAACTCGTAATTTATTTTAATTATTTATGTTATCTAAGGGTTTTAAAGGGTGGAGTGGAATCGATACCTTGGTTTCCACTCCAATTTATCTTGTAATTTGTTTCGTTCTTCTTTTTATTTTAAAACCTACACAAACTCGTTGTTATTGGATAAAACTAGTAGCTCGAAGTATAATTCGCACCACAAGACTCTTGGGATACGACCCTGCTTACCTATGTACTTAACGTACACCGTGCGCTTGCGGGTCTTTTAAGACGTCGGTTTATAATCGATCAAGTTTTTGGCGCCGTTGCCGGAGACTTGCAAAGTTGCGTTTTATTTTTGAGTTGTTTTATTTTAAGCCAATTTTTCTTTCTTGTTTTTATTTTCATTTTCATTTTCATTTTCTTCTTTTTTTGAATCTGGAAACAAAGTGATTGAGTTATTGGCTTAAACTCTAATAGAGCTACAGTAGCTATGAAGTCTATCCCTGAATTTTTTTACCGTTTTTGATCATCTATACTTCATAGTTGGGGAAAACATTTGCTACAAAAGTTTTAGATAATTCAAAACTCTTTCCGAATTTCTATAGATCATATTTTTATGTTTTGTCGTTTGTGAGTTACAGCCTTTCGAAAAAATAGTAAAATAACAGTCTCCGTTAAGGACGCCACTGTACATTCATCACCTGTTTTGAGCATTAGGGAAGCTAAATTATAGAAAGCTTCATTCTTGAAGATTTTTCCTTTCTGAATTATCTTTCCAAATTCATATTATTGAATATTCTCTCTCAACCGATTTGAAAGATATGCGCATTTGAATCATTGACTACAATAAACTTAGAAATTGAATTAATATTATTGTCGCAAGTTCACTAATCCCTTTTCTATTGTTTTGCAGGATAGTCACAAAGTTAGAAACGAGACGGATAATACGCAAAACTAAAAGCATTATCAAATCCATCCTTCTTGTGTCCCCTAAGTGAAGGGGCGGCCACAGCTACACCGGGAAACACTTCCCGTAAGTTGGTACTTCTCAAAACTTGACATCTAGAAGGGGTTCATATCCGCTCCGCTCCGGTACTAGGATCATAAAGTCGTGTGGATTGTACAAATACAGGCTGCTCTAATAAATTTTTTATTGTGGTTGGATTGACCTATTGCTGTGTTTAATATTCTTTTTCATTCCAACATTAGTAAAGGTAAAAACTGTTAGAGACTTGCGGGATTTTATCACCCAAAAATCTCTCCAACAAGTGGGACCACCCATTAGGGATACGAAGAAATTCGTATCACACGAAAAATTGAACGTCCCAGACCTCAAAATAACTGCTAATAAAAAAGAGTAACAAGATTCCCGCAGGATTTCATCGCCCAACGGATAGGTGTACCGGACCGGGGTACAAACACGGGTTCATAGGATACGGGCCCAGCCAAGCGCCGTGAAATACTGGTTATAGGTTTGCGACATTATCGTTCCGAGTCCTGACGTACGATAAGGCAACTCACTCGGGCGTGAGGACTGAACATCTACTTTAAGCTGGTACTAGCATAGTGACGCAGGGGAGTATAGGAACCAAAGCCTTTTTCCATCACACCCATTTTAAATATAGAGAAATGTAGGGGAGACCTAATTATTACTTCTAAAAAAAATGTTGATGTACTAGAATCTAAGTTTGATTGATTATTTACTGTACTGGGTGCTGAATTTTATTTATTATTAGTTATGCATGATTAATTGGACACATAAAGAAAAACGTTTAAGAAGCTTATCGAAACCTTTGCCCATTTACGGCCCACCACCTCAGCCAAAGCGGAGAGGGCGACCACCTCATTCAGTCAATATAATAGAGGACTTAGGATCCCCAGTTTGGGAGGAAAGTGATCCATTTCGAGTTTTTCCAATTTCAGAGGAGGGTAATTCATTTAGAGTTGACCCAATTTAACTAATTGTTGAGTTAGAAGTCGAACCCCCAATCATGGCTGCTGCCATATCTCATAGGGACTATTGGACCCCTGTGGTGAGTGATATGCCTTCGTGTATTGTGTTACCAGTTGTCACGATAAACCATTATGAAATCAAACCTAGTGTGATCTAAATATTACCTACATTTCGTGGGCTTGATTCTGAGAACCCTTATAAGCACGTCTACGAGTTTAAGAAAATTTGTGTACTCTCCAAATATCAACATTTTACTGAGGATTCTGTTTGACTTCGTTTATTCCCATTCTCGCTAAAAGACAAGGCGAGTCATTGGCTTGATTCATTGGTACCAATATCTATCAATTCATAGGATCAAATGGAGACCAAGTATAAAACCAAATGGTTTTCTATGGGAAAAGCCCTCGCTCTTAGAAATGCAGTTGTTGAATTTGTTCAAAATGAAAGTGAAACATTTTACGAGGCATGGGAGAGATATAAAGATCTTCTTTCACAATGTCCCCATCATGGTTTTGAGAAACAACATCTAGCCCAGATCTTCTATCGTGAAATAACTTCTGAGAATCGTTATAGGATAGAATCCATACATAGTGGCAAATTCCAGGACCTTGAGCCTGATAGAGCTTATGAGGAGTTTAAGACAATTGCTGAGAATTTTCAGCAGTGTGATTTTGATCCACATAGAAATATTCGTACAACCAAGAAAGGTGGCTTATACGAAGTGAGTGAAGGAACGGCCATCAAAGCCCAATTAGATACTCTTACCCAAAAAATCAAGGCTATGGCTACAAATTAATCTAAGGGTAGTATGAACTAGGTTCAGCAGCAGGGTTGCACCGTTTGTTATGATGTAACCCATGTGACTCAAATGTGCCCCATACTCAATGAAATGAATGACAATTAAGGGCAAGTAAATGCTTTGAATAATACTTACAGGACGCCCTTTGACCCGTACAAGCCAACTTGGCATAACCACCCTAATTTTTCGTAGAAGAACAATCAACCCAGTTCAGGTTTTGGAGAGCCACAAACCTCAGGTTATAATTTGCCTAGGAATCCCCTTTCTTAATCTTATCCTCATGCATCTCAGTAATCCTTTCAGTCATCCAAACAGTTCCCACCCGCTCTACCCAAACCATCTTTAGACGATACCCTTGCTCTCTTCATGCAACAATTAATGCAATTTCAGCAACAAATAATACAATTTCAATAACAAATGATACAATTTCAACAACAGACTTTGGCGAATCAGAATTCTACATCCCAATCTATCTCTAATCTAGAGACTCAGATATGACAATTGGCAAATGCATTGCATGAGAGACCACCAGGTCAACTACCTAGCCAACCTGTATCTAATCCGAAAGGACCACCAGGGTTTAATTTTAGCTCAATCCCCAAATAGGTTAATGCCATTACAACTCTTCGAAGTGGTAAACAAATTGATAACCAAGTTGAAATGCCTAGGGTTGAGCTAATACCCATTGTTATTGAGGTGAGGTCGGTACGAGTGAACCTTCTAATAAATTAAAGGAGTTGCCTACCTTGTCTATTTCCCTACCAAAGGCACATTTCGAGCCAAAGGTGCCTTATCCGCAACGCCTTTTTCCGGCTAATAAAGGGACTCAATTTGACGAGATATTGGATACATTTAAGTAAGTTCATATAAATATTCTAGTAGTCGATGCCATCATGTTTATCCCTGCATATGCCAAATTCCTTAAGGATGCGTGCACTAGGAAAAGGAAAATCAATATGCACAAGAAAGTCTTCTTGACTGAGACATTAACCCCTCCTAAGCTTCGAGATCCTGGAAGCCCAACCATCCCTTGTAAAATTGGAGATCACAAAGTAGATAGGGCGTTACTCGACTTTGGGGCTAGTGTGAATGTCTTACCTTACTCGGTCTATCAGGAATTAGGACTTGGAGAACTAGAACCTACCCGAATAACACTTTAATTGGCTGACAGGTTAATACGATACCTACGTGGTATCCTTGAGGATATTCTTATCAAGGCTGATACTCTCATTTTTCCTGTGGACTTCGTTGTTTTGGACACTGAAGATGTAAAGAATCCTAGCTGTGAAATTCTTGTCATATTGGGTCACCCTTTCCTTGCGACTGCTCATGCCATTATTAATTGCTTTAATGGGGTCTTACAACTATCAATGGGAGACATGAAGATTAAGCTCAATGTTTTTAAGAATAATACTTAAGTTCCTCATTCTGATGACATGGCTGAGCTGAATATGATTGAATCCCTAGTTTAGAACTCGTTCCCTAAATCATTTTCTGAGGACCCCTTAGAATCATGTCTTATGAACTTTGGTGAAGACTTTGATAAAAATCTGATTGTTGAAGAGCTTAATGCTCTACTCGACTCAACATCTACTTTTAACAAGTCCAAATGGAGACCTCATGTTAAACCTCTAGAACTGTTCACTACTTTGCCTATTCCATCCATTGTTAATGCACCCAAGTTAGACCTCAAGCCGTTACCTAAGACTTTGAAGTATGCTTTCTTAGGTGATTCTAGCACTCTGCCTGTGATCATAGCTTCCAACCTTAATGTTGACCAGGAAAGTAGATTGATGGGTATTCTTGGAAGACACAAATCATCCCTAGGGTGGTCTATAGCAGACTTGAAGAGGATTAGCCCAGCCGTTTGCATGCATCGCATCAATCTCGAGGAAGGTGCTAAAAATTCTCGCGAGATGCAACGGAGGTTGAATCCCACCATTATGGAGGTGGTGAAGAAGGAAGTTCTCAAACTTTTAGACTCGGGTATCATATACCCCATTTCGGATAGTAAGTGGGTCAGTCCCGTTCAGGTTGTGCTTAAGAAATCAGGGATTAATGTAGTTGAGAATGAGAATAATGACCTAATCCCTACCCGCATGACCACTGGGTGGCGTGTATGTATCGACTACAGCAAATTAAACACGGTTACAAGGAAAGATCATTTTCCTCTTCCTTTCATTGATCAAATGCTTGAACGCTTAGCCGAAAAAAGACATTACTGTTTTCTTGACGGTTATTCTGGATACAACCAGATCTCTATTTCCCCAGAAGATCAGGAGAGGAAAACTTTCACGTGTCCCTACGGGACATTTGCTTATAGACATATGCCATATGGGTTGTGCAATGCACCCGCTACATTCCAGCATTGTATGATGAGCATATTTTCTGATATGGTTGATAAATTTCTTGAAATCTTTATGGATAATTTTTTAGTGTTTGGATCGTCTTTTGACGAATGTTTACCCCATTTAGAACTTGTGCTAGAACGATGTACTCAAACCAATTTGGTGTTAAACTGGGAAAAGTGTCACTTCATGGTGACACAAGGGATAGTTCTTGGACACATCATCTCCAACAAAGGGCTTGAAGTCGATAAGACCAAGATCGACATTATCTCTTCTTTACCTCCACCTCAGACGGTTAATCAAAGATTTTAGTAAAATTTCCCAGCCCTTGTGCAATTTACTTGCTAAGGACACTGATTTTAACTTTGATGACGCATGTTCAGGTGCTTTTGAGAAACTCAAACTTTTATTAACTTCAGCCCCTATTATCCAACCTCTCAATTGGGAACTTCCCTTCGTGCTCATGTGTGATGCTTCAGATTACGCTGTTGGAGCAGTTTTAGGGCAAAAAGTAGATAATAAGCGTCATGTTATTTACTATGCTAGTCGCACGCTTAATGACGCACAGTTAAATTACTCCACCACGGAGAAGGAGTTATTAGCCATTATATTTGCCTTGGAGAAATTTCGATCATACATTGTTTGATCCAAAATCATTATTTACACCGACCATGCGGCCTTAAAGTATTTACTATCTAAGAAAGACGTTAAGCCTCGGTTAATCAGATGAATTCTTTTGTTACAAGAATTTGATATCGAAATTTAAGATAAGAAAGGTGTTGAGAATGTGGTTACAGATCATCTATCTCGAATTATCACTGAGGGTGCTGAAGATTTTCTCCCTATCTTAGAGACATTTCCTGATGAGGAGCTCATGGTTGTCTCACACTACCTTGGTACGCCGATATTGTCAATTATCTTGCTACGCAACGATTGCCTCCCCATTGGTCAAAACAAGATAAAACTAAATTCTTGCACGAGGTTAAACATTTTACTTGGGACGATCCTTATCTTTATAAGTTTTGTTCTGACCAAGTGATTAGGAGATGCATCCCAAATAATGAGTTCCATAGTGTACTCACATTTTTCCATACCTTAGCTTACGGAGGACATTTTGGGACCAAGAAAACTGCTGCAAAAGTCTTTCAATATGGTCTTTATTGGCCTACCTTTTTTTGTGATGCACATACCTTTTGTTATAAATGTGATAGGTGCAAAAGGACCGGGAATATTTCTCATCGAAACATGATGCCCTTGAACAACATCCTTATTGTTGAACTATTTGATGTTTGGGGCATTGATTTTATGGGCCCATTTCCTTCTTCTCGCGGTTACCTTTACATTCTAGTTGGAGTCGATTATGTTTCTAAATGGGTTGAGGCGGTGCCATGTCAAACAAATGACCATAAGCCCGTGGTAAAAATTTTGAAAGCCATTTTTAACTGTTTTGGCATGCCTCGGGCAATTATTAGTGATGGTGGTAAACATTTTTGTAACCGTGTCTTTTAAAATCTTTTGAAAACTTACTCCATCACTCATAAAGTTGCCATACCATATCATCCACAAACAAGTGATCAAGTCGAAGTATCCAATCGGGAAATTAAAAGAATTTTAGAAAAAACTGTTCGAACCGATCGTAAAGATTGGTCTGATCGTCTTGATGATGCCCTTTGGGCATATCGAATAGCTTATAAAACCCCGATTGGTATGTCACCCTATAAACTTGTCTTTGGGAACGCTTGCCACTTACCTATAGAATTGGAACACAAGGCCTTCTGGGCTACAAAGGCCTTCAACTTTGAAATGGATAAAGCCGGATCACATAGAAAACTTTAACTTTCTAAACTTGATGAACTTCGTCGCGAGGCTTATGAAAATACAAAAATTTACAATGAATGAACTAAAGCTTTTCATGATAAGTCTATTATTTACAAAACTTTTGAGCCTAATCAAAAAGTGCTACTCTATAATTCACGACTACGTTTATTTCCTGGGAAATTCTATTCTCGTTGGTACGGCCCTTTTGTAGTTAAAACTGTTTATCCTCATGGAGCGTAGAGGTGGAGGATCCTAAGAACGGAAATATTTTTAAGGTCAATGGCTAACGATTAAAACCGTACTTAGAGTCCTATAATTTTAATGAAGAGATAATATTTCTAAATGATCCAGTATATCAGAACTGATATTATGTACCCCTATAATACCATTATAAATCATTTAAGTATGGGGGTACATTTGTCTGGCTGAAGACGGTAAACTTAGCGCTTCTTAGGAGGCAACCCTTGACACATTCAGGTGAGACATTTTAGTTTTCCTCATCTATTTATTTTCTTTTTCTCCAACATTGAGGGCAATGATTGATTTAAGTTTGGGGGTAGGAAACCATTTTTTGATTTGCTTTTTGAAAAATTGAAATAATGGCACTTTGGCAATGTATGATATATTTTTGACGAATTTCCAAACACTTAAACTAATTTTACCTTGACATAAATATTATGAAAAAACTTAAAATTTGAAATTGTACCAAGTATATACTTGAATATTTTAGAATATCTTAAGCTTGATGTACTATCTTTTTATTGGCGACTAATTCAAGTTAACTTAGCATATTTTGAAAACGTAGACTTCATTATAGTTTTGCAATTAATACCTTTAATAGATTTTTGCTCAGTATAAGGGAAATTTAGCATTTATGTTAGGAATAGTTTGCTACAAGGGAGACAACTGCCTAAGAATAAATTCATTCCTAAGAAATAAATAATAAATAAGCCAGATATGCTCTAAAAACTTTCACGCTGCAAGGCTACTCACATGATTAAGAACTGAAAGAGGAAAAATTATTACCAATCTCTAGTTTGACCATGAACTTTGTGAAATGAGCACAAGAAAATGTTACTTGTGAGAATCCTGAGTCTAGGTCATGATAGGGCACCACACCCTGGTAACCTTAGCCAACTGGCAGGGATTATCGATCGAAAACTCCTTGTTACGGAGGCTTCACTAAGAAACAAAGTACTCAAAAGAAAAGGCTTACAAAAGAAAAGAAAAATTATAGGAAGGCGAATTGACTAAGGCACTTGTCGAACTGACCGTTGA
The DNA here is from genome assembly GCA_014058105.1 of Kingdonia uniflora. Lineage (NCBI taxonomy): Eukaryota > Viridiplantae > Streptophyta > Magnoliopsida > Ranunculales > Circaeasteraceae > Kingdonia > Kingdonia uniflora. The sequence continues at coordinate 43,614 of JACGCM010000045.1, forward strand.
ATTTATTCCAGTGAGAACTAGACTACCAAAAACTGAGTAAATTATTCTAGACAATATATTAGGCGATACAAATATTTTTATTATACACTTAAATATAGCTAAAGAAAAATACTTGAATCTCTTTCTAATCTTGAGGTAGTACCTCTAGTTTCGGATAAGCTTAAAATATTCTTTGATATACTTGGGAGAATAACAAGTTTAAGAATTTTTTCATTGGTATATTTTTGTCACAACTAAGTAAGGTTAAATTCACAGGAAATGAGTCATGTGTATTCTATAATTGTTTAAAATATCATTATTAAGTTTTGTGGGTATAGTTACTGCAAACCCTCACGAGGCAGCACTCGTCCACCAGGCTAAACCTGGGGGTTTAACGGCTTGTTTCATAAGCTAAATGCAACCGCGTGACACGTGAAAATGGTTTTTGTTTACTTTTGCTTGAGGACTAGCAAAATATAAGTTTGGGGGTATTTGATAAACACGTAATATTTACGTGTACAACTCCTTAATTTATATCTACCTAGTCATTTATTAAATAAATGTGACACTAATAGTGTTTTTGTTTGTATTTACAGAAATCGGTCACATGATAAATAAGTAGTACAATTTTCTAGTTTTTAACGAAGAACAAGGGTGATGCACTCCAATAATGATTCTCATTTGAAGTTGTCAACCAAAGGCCCATGCATGGAATCCCATTGAAGAGAATTAGATATATATATTATTCTCATGAGTTATAATGCATAATTTTAGGCATTGTTTAGGGGATTTTATATTGATGGTGATTTTTAGTAACCCTTCCTATACTCTATAAATAGGAGGGGAATCCTACCCATGAGGGATCATCTTGGAGAGTGTAAATCAAAGTTCATAGCAATAAAGATTATTCTTTCTCTTGTTCTTATCTTTTAATTTTATCATAGTAATAGTAGTATGCCAATGATCAAAGGGATGAGTAACTAATCTTCTTAGCCAAGGCTAGAGGAAGCTCCACCCAATATAGCCTTAGTGTAGATTGTGTAGCTTAGTTAGAGTAATTATCTTCTCTTTATCCCAAAATTTTACATATTTGTATTCCTTCGTCCTATGCTTGACCATAGCTAGGATTAGGAGGAATAATGAATCTATGTAACCATCTTGTTGGACTATAACAATATAGGTTAGGAACATGGAGAAGAGAACATAATCCATACTTATCAACCAGACCATGGTTGAGTAAGTTGGTTTATGGGTAGTTCCCGATTACTAAATCTCTTGTATTTTTTGATGTATTGCATATGCCCGACCAAGGATATGCGATACGGGAACTCGTAATTTATTTTAATTATTTATGCTATCTAAGGGTTTTAAAGGGTGGAGTGGAATCGATGCCTTGGTTTCCACTCCAATTTATCTTGTAATTTGTTTCGTTCTTCTTTTTATTTTAAAACATACACAAACTCGTTGTTATTGGATAAAACTAGTAGCTCGAAGTATAATTCGCACCATAAGTCTCTTGGGATACGACCCCGCTTACCTATGTACTTAACGTACACCGTGTGCTTGCGGGTCTTTTAAGACATCGGTTTATAATCGATTAGCAGTCCCAAAGAAAAATTGAAAGATCAGGGTTTGTATTTACTTTACAGAACCCAACAAGTTTACACCCAAGGACAATTTTTTACTACCACGGATTCCACAATTCCTCGACTCAGTCGCAGGGTACGAACTTCTTTCCATGATGGATGCAGCCTCCGGCTACAATAAAATTTTACTCGCCGAAGACGATACAGAAAAAACAGCCTTCATTTCCGAAATTGGTCTCTACTGTTACACAGTGATGCCTTTTTAGGTTAAAAAATACTAGAGCTACTTACCAAAGGCTTGTGACCAAAATGTTCAAAGATTATCTCGGTACAATCATGGAAGTTTACATCGACGATATGATCTGCAAAAGCATAAAGCGCGAAGATCACTCCAACAACCTCCAAACCATCTTCGACATCCTTCACAAATACCATATGAAACTCTACCTAGAGAAATGCTAATTTGGAGTCGCATCTTGTAAATTCCCGGGACACCTGGTCAGCAAAAGAGGAATCAAAATCAATCTTGCGTAAATATAAGCACTCATCGTGATGCCATCTCTTCAAATAAAGAAAGATGTCCAGAAATTTACAGGCAAGATCGCTGTTCTTCACAGATTCATCTCAAAGTCATCTGATCGATACAAACTTCTTTATCTTCTACTTCGTGGCAATCCCACTCCTCTTTCAAAGAAACAGCACAAGGAAACTATTTAGACTCCTGGCTGTGAGTTAGTCTTCCAAGATCTTAAACGATACTTGGGGCGTCCTCCTATTATGAGTACACCAGTTGATGGTGAAATACTGACAATGTATTTATCTACGATTGAAGACTCAATTAGTTATGTCCTTATTCGTGAAGATGAAGTAAAAAAACTGATCTACTTCATCAGCAAAACACTTATGCCTGCTAAAAAAAAATACACAATAATAGCAAAACAACTACTTGCCTTGGTCTACAGTTCTCAAAATCTTCGTCCTTACTTTCAAGCTCATCCCATCAAAATCATCACCAAGTATCCCCTCAATCTGGTACTCTCCAAAAAAGAAAAACATCAAAGAATCTAATAATGGTCTATTTTCCTTGGCGAATACGACATCTCCTTCGAACCTTAGATATAAGTCAAGGGATAAGCAGTAGATAACTTTTTGGCAGACTTTTCGGTTGAAGACCCCAATTGGGAAGAACTTAAAGAAATTTTCACAGATGGCTCAATAGTCGAACCAGACGCATGGTCCAAAATCTCAGGTTGGCAACATTTTATAGACGGATCAGTTGGACTACAAGGATGAGGGATTGGCATCATCCTCGTTATACCTTCTAATCATCGCATCAAGAAATCTATCAAACTAAACTTCTATGCCAACAATAATGAGACCGAATATGAAGGAATCCTACAGGGTCTAAATCTCGCACTTACAGTCGGAGTGGAAGAATTGGCAGTCTATGTCTATTTTTTACTCGTGGCAAATCATTACAACAAGACATTCCACACAATGGGAAAAATGGTTGATTATGTAGCCCTGGTCGAAGAAAAGATGAACAAATTCAAGCACGTAACAATCTCTTATTTACCTTGACAAGAAAATTAGCATGCCGACGCATTTGGTTACATCGCTACGATGTTGGGGGACAGTGAAAATAGATCTTTAGAAATTAAAATTATTGAGCATTCCAATCTCGATATACTATCAACACTATAGATCACCATTACTAAAGATGAAGACATTGAAGACTGGAGAACACCATTCTATGCATACCTTAACTTCAGCGTCCTCCCCAGTAACAAAGAAGAAGCCCGATCACTTTTGGCCAAGTACTCTAGATTCACAGTCCAAGATAACATCTTATATCGTATAACAGGAGGGGGACCACTTATCGAATACATCTCTTAAAAATAAGCTAAGATCAAAATCAGTGAACTTCACGATGGTATCTGTGGTGCACACGTTTCAGGAAGATCATTAGCCCAACGCGCATTCACGCAAGGACTATACTAGCCCAAGATGAGACAAGATTGTGAAGAATATGTGCGTAAATGCTACAAAGGCCAAATCCATGCTCAAGACATCAAAAGTTCAGCCCTTGACTTGCATATTAGCAATGTCCTCTGGCCATTTAAATGATGGGGGATCGACATCATTGGACCTTTCCATCCAACATCAGGAAATCGAAGATTCATTCTAGTCGCCACTAATTACTTCACAAAATGGGTTAAAGCAGTTTCTCTATGCCATACCGATGAAAATGAGATCATCAAGTTCCTTTGGGAGAACATAATTACCAGGTTTGGCTACCCAAAAATGATATGCTTCGATAACGGCAAGCAATTCATCAGCGCAAAAGTACTTGCTTTCCTCCATAAATACAAAATCCAGCTATCACCATCCACACCATACTATCCTCAAGGCAACGGATAAGACGATGCCATTAACAAAAGCATCAAATTAGGTTTACGTAAGCGTCTCGACGATAAGAAAAGAAGGTGGGTCAACGAACTACTCAGTATTCTCTGGGCCTAACGAACCACTCCTCGAGTTTCAACAAGCTACACTTCATTCATGATGGCTTTCGGTACTGAAACAGCCATACCTTCAGACCTCGATCTACCAAGTACCCAAAGGAAAATCCCAGATGAAGATAATGAGCTCGGTTTCCTCTGTAACCTCAACTGGATCGAAGAAGCCCGAGACAAGGTTATCGCAAACTTGTGATGATACCATGACACATTGAAAAAAGTATACAACAAAAAAGTTTAAAAACAGAAATTTGGTATTGGAGACCTTGTCCTTCGACGGAACAAATATAGTACTCGGCCTAAGAATTGAGGAAAGTTATCAAAAAACTGGAAGAGGCCATACATTGTCTGCGGAAAGACATATAGTAGAACTTACTGGCTGATGACTGAAGATAAAATACAGCTCAAATATCCGTGGAATACTGCCTAACTGAAAGTGTTTTATAGATAAAACACTATAACCATTTTCATCGATTCAAATAAGTAAACTTTACTGTCAGTTTAATCATTACTATTTTGACTTGATCTCGATCCATACTTAATAAGTATGCATCAGATAATCAATCATCCTTACTATTTTGACTTGATCTCGATCCATACTTAACAAGTTTGTATCAATCAATTAATCATCCAGACTATTTTGACTTGATCTGAATCCATACTTGACAAGTATGCATCAGACAATCAATCATCCTTGCTATTTTTACTTGATCTCAATCCATACTTAATTAGTATGTATTAGACAATCAATCACCATTACTATCTTGAGTTGATCTCGACCCATACTTTATACGTATGCCTCAGATAATCAATCTCTACTATCTTGACTTACCCTCGATCTATACTTGATACGTATGCATTATAATGTTAACCACCTGTACAATCTTCGATTGATCTCGATCCATACTATATAAGTACGCATCCAGACTATTATTCAATTTATGCAAACACTATACAACTACAGGATATTCTACTTTACATTCCTTACTTATCGAACAAGCTATAAACAACTCTTGTTCTTCTCGAATCTAAGGATACACATATGATACTCATGCTTCTTACTTGCGATTTCATGGCCATTGTTCACTTATTACGCCAACAAGCGTTCCTTACTTATCTGCTGTGATCAATAATTACATTCGACATATCACTTTGTCGAATCTACTACTTAATATAATTTACAGCATATATGCAATAAGTTTTTAAAATAAAATTTCTCCAAAAAACAAATATTCATCATCAAACATACCACAAGATTAAAACTGTTTAGGTCCCATCGACCATTTTTACATCAATTCTCAAACAAAAAGACAACAAACAAATACTAATTCACAAATTCAACCACACTATAGGAGAACATATTATTTCATCCACATTCAGAAAACCTTCGGGTACAGGAACATCTACTAGCTCCCCTGGATGCGATCACCACATCCTCGACGACTTCTGTCCCACTACGAACTTCGGGAGTCTTTGACACTTCGTCATCTGAACTTAAATCATCAAAGACAACACCACCAGACTTCACCAATCCCTTATAAAAGTTTTCCCTCACCCTCAACTCCGCATGCTACTCTACAAAATGATCCCTCACTTCCTTACATCTCTCTAACTTCTTTCTATTCAACTAAGCCCTGACCTCATCAAGAACCTTGCCCTGCTCCAGCTCCATCGCCTTTTACACATTGGCAACCTGCTCCCTTATATCCTTCTCAAAGTTTACTCTCTATAATGCCAAAGCCTCAAATTTTTCTTTTTTCTGAAATTTTCTTCATTTCACGAAGTGCAGCATCCCTCACCTTTTTTGCTTCCAGCTTGTAGGTATTCAACTTTGCATTTAGCCCATCCTTCTCCTCGATCAGAGCTTCTTTCTTCCTTGTCAAATCTTTCTCTATATTTTTATACGCCAGAACTTAATTTGCCAGACCACTGCTGCCAATAATGCAATCTTTGGCTTCTGTAAGCAACTTCTTGATCTGCATTATATTCAAAAATTTAGTATTCGAATGGCTTACCTATTTCTTTAATCGAAGCAAAACAGTAAAATTTCCCACCTTCAACATATTTTACTGGCCCTCGTCAAGAAATGTAATCAAGCTTTCAGTCCCCACCAAACAGTCATCCAACTCTACCTTTAGCGCATCCGTCCCAGACGTATACGAGTCCATTATCCTCTGAACTTCAATCTCAGACTCTTCGGCAAATTTATTCTTCAACATCTCACCACCCCCTATCTTCATCGGGAGCACAACTGGATTGACGGTGCCAGTTACCTCCTTCGTTGTCAACTGTCTAGTAGTCCTCTTGTGAGGAAGCAGCGGAGGAATAGCTTGGTTCGCCACCTTTTTCCTCTTACTCTTTCCCAGAGAAACTCCAAACATGGCATCTATCACTGTATAAATATTGTACCCAGCCTGGGAACAATTTTCCAAAGGCAGACTAGCCTCTACATCCCCTTTATTCTTCGCCGATATCTTACCGTAGATGTTAGAAACTTCAGCACCTTTGGTCCTCGACCTCAACAATCACTACAAACAACATCGATAATTCAGTTACCTAACCACAAACCTAGATGAAAGGTCTTTCTCTTTAAGGGCTCCCCAGGATCCTTCTTGTTGAACTCATAGTTCCCAGAGACAAGTAAACATTCGTCGCTGTATCGCCCTCCTGTTGACACCATATCATAAAATAACGGTCTTTTAAGAAACCTTACTAAGTAACGATAAACCTAGTTTCTTCAGGTTCATCTTCAGTGTGTACACACATAAATCATCGACTATTATCAACTCCTCCTCCTGGCCTTGAGTCGACCATTTATTGCCCCACATATCCTAAACAGATCATATACATTCGGATTGAACTGACCAGGTGCTACATCGAAGAAATTCATTTGTTCTCGATGAGCCAGAATCCCATCCAAGGGTATTTCCTAGTCAATCATATTATATTGGTACTCTTCGAGCCTAATATCTCTAGGAATACCATATTTTTCTTAAACCTCAAAATTTCATTAGTCACCGGACCCTCTCCGTAACAAGCCTCCTAACCTTCCTCCACATCTTCCTCCCCACCCCACTACCTTCCCGAATACTCACCAGTGGCTTGTGATCTATGCCTGTTTCTGTGGCCTCCTCGTCAGACACCTCGACAACTCTAGGTGCCACCCTAAACTGGTCGATACCAGCTAAACTGATACTACTCGAACCTACCCTATATTTACTTCCCAGTTGTTGTGCACAGATTGACACATCAATCATCAGAGGCTCTACATCATGGAGATTCTCATATATCTCTTTATCATCAATTTGATTGGTTTAAACCATTTTTAAGGACCTGTAAATCATTTTCTATATTTTTACCACAGTTAGTATCTATCATATATGATACATATATATGTTCATAGGTTCATATGTTCATATTCATAAACGTTGTCGAGATTACTCTCCAACACATCATTCTCATATAATTAAATTTGATCTACTATTGTTACTTACAATTACATCTTACTACGTTTAGTTCTCGATGAAATTTCATTTATTTCTTTGATAAGTAATATACATCGATTACTATATTAATTACAATTCTTGGTCGAGTTACAGGAATATCTCTAGTTCTCGAAGATGCTACACCTCTTTCCCACCAAAACACTCTCATTCAAAATACAGATATTGCTTTTTCCAACACAAATTCCAGCCATATCCAAACTACTTTAACGAATAAATCTTTAACAATCTCGCCGAAACCTAATAATTCCCCTACAATTGCACCGTCCTCGCCGCGTCAATAACCATACTCTCTCCACCCCTCACCACCAATTACGCAAATCTCTCGCACCCCAATCCCTTTATTAAACATTACGACTTCATTGCTACCAACAAATTAACCTACAACGATCACAATCGCAAATTCTAAATAAAACCCTGACACAGTTAAATCTTCCCTACCAACAAATCCATCTACCTTCTTTCAAATTCAATCTACAAATACCTTAACAATGCCTAATTCAATAGAGTTAAGTAAATATTCAATTATAGAATAACACAAAACATCAAAACTACTAATCTTATTTATGCGTTGCTTCCGTATCCCTCTTTTTAGCCCACTTTGCTCTTTCGATCAATACAGCAATCTCCTCCTTCCCAATTGTTGGCAATGATCCAAGTAACGAGCACAGTAAATTCGCAATGGATAATTATTTTTTTGAGTTTGTAAAATATGAACAGTCGCCCACCTCCGAACTATTTATAGACCCTACGCGACTGTTCACCATCCCACTTCACGACCGTTCGAGTAATCGATCATAACGCCTTACGCGTCTCTTCTCAAAATTTTTGACTCTTTGCCTTCTCAACACCAATAAACCCCTATACTGTACCTCTAATCCTTCCATATCTGGAAGAACTTCCTCCGAAACATCCGTACTCAACAATGTACACCCTATTTTATCGCAATGATATTGTACATCATTTTCTTTATAGTTCAAAATTCCACCCAAAGGAATACACCTTGCCATAATTAATTAGTCTTATCTCCCCCCCCCCCATTTCTATTTAATATACAAACCCCTATATCTAGGGCACACGTTCATACAAAACTCAAATTCAAATTTCAGTCAACATTACAATTACAATACTAGTCATTCTTACAATCCAGCATTTACCAACTCCAAAATTTATTTGACAAAAACATCCACAACAAAACATCGACAACATCATTATAGCATCAAATTCAATTCTCATTTTATTTTAGCTACAATTCGACCATTACATATATTTCTTCCAAAAATTCACATTACAAACCCCTAGCTGCAACATCATCTTCTTTCTTTATCAGCTTCTTCACACGAGTCTACATGTAACTCACACATTAAGGCGGACTCCAATATTGTAATTGGCACCAAAACTAAAAGTCCTCCTCAGTATCTTTTACCTCTGCCTCGCTCATTCCATCATAGTTAGGTTTCACAGGATCTTCCAAGTGGATATTTGCATTCTGAAAGCTAATGTACCGATTATATATTTCCCAATACTTTGCTTGAATACGACTATATTCCTCATTACGCACCTGAGATCTCGTCTTCAACATTTCTTTATACCATAACAACTCTCACTTTAAACACCAAAGGATACTTATAGTCTTATACATTCAAAGTCGACACAACACATTTATTTCGCCTTGGAACTATATATTTTCAACTGTCAAATCAATCAACATCGAAATCCATTCCTGGACTCACTCCGTCAAATATACTTCGAGTTGTATTCAAACATACATCTATTTCTAAACATCTTACTTCGACATTTAACCATCGATAACTTTCATATTTCCAAATATATAGTCGATAATTAATATACAATAAAAGTCAAGAAATAACTTTATTAATTTAAATGGTTACATTTTATATTCGCCAACTATCTCCTTCGATTACATTACATCAATACTACACTACTATCTTTACATTCAACTTAAAGGACTAATTTTTCTGTACTTCTTTTCACTAGGATATGATATTATTATATCTTTTTACCAGAATCTGGCATTATCTCTAGCAGGAGGGTATCAATATCCTAAGAAACTCAATGAATCTCAAGTCACTGAACTTCTAACAAGAGCTGTCTCAACAGATGAAAGGCAGCAAAAAATTGCAAATGCCTCATTCATTCGGCAAGATCCCTGGATGCCTAACCAGCCAACCCATCCTTACATTCACTACGAACAATCATCCTTTCTCCCCTAAATGGATACACTCCATTACCTTCAGCCCCGCATGGTGACCCAAATGGTTCTTACAGATGTAAACATTCTCTGACTCTACCTCCCCCTACCCTCCACGTCATGACAATATCAATTAAAGAATTATAAAGGGCTAGTTTAGGAAAGAGCTTTACCTCAAATTCCTCACCGTCTTCATCCTCAGGTGACACATTATACCACACTTGGGGCGGTATCTATATAATCTACCACCATACAACTTTCCTTAAGACTGTCTATTTATACCAGGCTTGAACCTGTCAGGTTCAATGAACTGCATTAATTGATCTTCAGGAACGAGATAATCAGATACAGTTCACCTTAACCTCGGAAATGACAAACTGACGACTCGTGAAAACATTTGTCAACTTCTTCAGCTTCCAATTTCTTTTCGACACAACCACAAGTACTTATGTTGAGAATGGGGCAATTGTAGTAGCATATTCCCCATATTTGACAACAGTAAGCCAACACAGTATAGTCAAAGATAGTCATGCATAGTCGAAGATAGATAGCATTCGAGAAGACACCACAAGTCCTCGACCTACTAAAAGTAGCCATTATGCCTGGTTAAGAAAAAGTTGTTAGAGATCCACAAAGTTTGCCTACTCCTCCCAGAATGGGAGATTGTTTCTTTCCTTTTGTAAACTACATGTATCTACTATAAATATAGGCAGAAAATAGATTATTCAAGGACCCGTGATCCGCATCTCTGCTATCCTTACTTCTTAACCCTACTATCACTCAAAACTTCTAATAACTAGTAATATATTAGATTTACATCAAAATCCTCCTCGAGGTCGTGGTTTTTCTCAGCTTTTACTGAGTTTTCCACGTAAAATCTTATTTGTCTAGCCTATTAATGCATTTCCCTCACTAATAGTATTAGCAAAGATTCCCCTTCCAAAAAATATGTCACTACAATAGTGACCCTCAAATTTCCTTTGCAATAACACATTGCCTCCCATGCCATTGTCCACCTATTATCCATTGGCAGTTCTTTGGTTTAACATATTTGAATTATGAGCTTCATGATCTCATTGGTATGCAAGTTGTAACTTTGTCAAGTCGTTCTTATTTTTATTATTATTATGGAAGCATGACTTGAATATTATACTTTTGAAATGCCGTTCAATTGTTTTATGGGGGGATTTAGCATTTACAATTTTTCAATTTTGTTCTTTATGAACATGGGAATTTGGTTGCTACAACCATCTTTTGGTTTTCTCTCATCTGTAGCAGGTTATGTTAGAGTTGGAATTTTCATATCAATGGATTAGTTTTTCAAGATAGACTTAACAGATGTAAAATGAGTTGTGACTTTTGAGTAGTATACTGAAGAGAATTATCTATTCTTACAAGCGCATTTACAATTACCTTGGTGATGTTAGATATTGAGACGTTATGCTTACTAGATTGTTTATCTTGTATTTGCTCAGTTTCATTGTTATCCATATGCATAACCCATTGTTCTTGTATTATCTTGTCATACCAACTTAACTGTTGTATAGAAGTTATAAGAACATGTTCAACAGTTGCTAGAGTATGTAGCTGGAGGAACTTGGCCATATCTTTCGATAGAACAACTTCGTTTAAAGCCTTTGTAAAATCTTTTTGAATAAGTTTGAAATACCCGAGTATTGGAAATGAGTATTAGAAGGGATCCAAGGGATACCCAATAATAATAGCAAGTAGCAAATAATAATGCCTGGCTGTTTAACAATTCCTCTGGCCTTTTATTTCTTTTTATTTATTATATTATTATTAGTTCAAATGTCTGCTTGAAGATGCTTCAACATCGGTCAGTTTCATATTTGTCACCATTGCTAGTGTATCTTGCATCATTTATCTTGTATATCTTGCATTACAATCAGGTACTCTATATCATAGCAAATAAAACTTTATTTCCTAGTTGGCTAATGATTCTTCTTGTATGATGTTTGTGGATTTTGTAGTGACAAGTTGGTTGAGAAAGCAGTGCATGGAACTCCTGTGGCTGAAATTTTCAAAAAATGATGTTTAATTTTATAATGATGTTTAATTTGTGAAATGATGTTTAATTTTGTAAACTTATTTGGACAATATTTATTTTCAAGTGGTATTTAGTTGTTAAATGCATTTTTTTATTTGAAATTTTGAAATTTTTTCAGATTTTTTTATTTTTTGATTTTTTTTCTTCATAATATTCGAAATTTCTGAAATTGTTCTGAATTCCAATTTTTTTTGGATTCGGGTCCATTTTTGTAGTTCCGGAAAAAATTAAATCGGATCGGAACATATTTTCCAGTTCTGAAATTTTTTTGGAAAAATTCCGACCACCGCCATTTTTGATCTGTTCCGATCCGTAAACAGGTCTAGGTAGGTGGCAATTGTATGCAGGTTTTAGATGAACCAACGTACGTCCTAAACCATAAGTATTATAATCTGAGTAAGTAACATCTGCTCACTCGACCAACCATCAGTTTGTCTTTGTGCTGCTAACCACCTCCTTATTTTTTTTTTGTCAGGTCATATTCCCAAATTTGTTTCTGATAACACGAGCTTGTTTGACTGCGTATCCCTTGAGTAGGTCAATTTGAAGGAAGTACTTAGTAAGCTGAATATCCATAGGGATAAAATGGCAGATTCCAGAGTTCCCAAAGTGCAGCATGCTCACAAAAATCGAGCTATGGCTAAGAAGAAGAAGACCCTTTTTCCTCTAGGGGGTTTGACTGATGTTCCTCCGCTCGAGCCAGAGAGTACGAGTGTGGGGCGGAAGTTTTAGAAGCTGAAAAAACCAGTGCCAGAAGCTTCTCATTCTATTATGGGGGTGGCCCAAGGGAAAGAGGGCGGTAAGCTTGTTGCTGATTGTGTAGTGGAGGATTGGGTGGATATTGAGGTCGCTCTTTTAGACATAGAAAAGATGTTACATAAAAGGAAACAACATGATCTTGAGGGAAGCAACCAGATTCATGCTAAAGCGGTATCCAAGCTTAGAGAAATGGAGTAATTTTTTTTAAGATGGCTGGGACCGAGCCAAAGTAGTTCGAAGGGATGTTTTAAGATGGCTGGGACTGAGCCGAAGCTGTAGATAGTGACTGGGGTTTAAAAGAAGCTTATGCAGAGCTCTTGAAAGAAAGGGGTGCAGTGCCTGATCCAACTCAAGTTATGTTTTTAGCTTAAGAAGCACGTAATCGCCATAGTGTAGAGGCAAAAAAATGCTTAGCTCGAGCTGGCGTGTTTGTTCTATGGGGTGACGTAGGACCCTTACCTGATGCTTTTGGCTTGATGTAGGATTGAAGAGCAATAATAATTTATCTTTTCAAAATAAGGAAAGAACAAATAGGGGTGCAAGATAAATTGGAATTTGAGTTAAAGGAGTTGCAAAATGTGTTGAAGCAAAATACAGAGAAAAATACTTCACTGGGAAATGAACTGATGAATGAAATAGCACTTAAAAAGAAAGTAGAGGGGGATAAAGTTGGGTATTTTATAGAAGGATACACGTAAGCGTCTTCACAGATCACATATGCAATTGAGGGAGCATTTGTATTCGTCGCGAGCAAAGGTCGCAGCTCAAACGAATCATGAACGTTATATAGAGAGTGTGATTGAATTTCATGGAGGGGAGTTGGCAAGAGTAGAAAACGAATTTAGGAAGTATGTAATAGATTGTGGGGAAGATTTTAATGTAGAGAACAAAAAAGTTAAAAATATGTGGTTTACCAAGGATGAGGAGAAAATAGGTACTGAAGAACCAGTTCCTAGATCGGTATTAAATTTGTTAGAGGATAACAAGGAGGAGGTCGTGATCTTGATACATATGTCGGGGTGAAAGCAATGCCAGCAGGAGGTGGTGACCTTTATTGCACCTCTAAATGTACAGGTAGATAGGTCAAGGAGATCGGGAGATAAAGGGCAGTCCTCTCATAGCTTGAGAGATCAAAAGTGGAGTAGTTAAGTTTTTCACAAACTTGCATATGCATTAGAAGTTTGTACACTCTTTTGATGATAAATAAAATCTGTTCTCTGTGATGATAATATAGATTTAAGTAAAGATGTGGATCGATAGTACTCAAGTATTATATTATTGAGTAAAATACTTAACTGTGATATGTAAACTATTTTGATACATGAACTGGTATGTATGTAAAAGTTAACTATTGTTATAGGGGGAACTGGCAGATATTCAAAGTCAGTGTGAAGCGTTGTGTGTGCTGAATGAAAAATTAAACACTGATTTGAATTTTAATTAGGAAGTACTAAAAAGTGCTCCGGAGTTAAATATAAAAATGGAGGTGAGGGTAACCGAAGAGCAAGTATGGTAGGTCGTTTGACCGAAAAACTAAAAGATAAGGAGGCTGAACTAGCCATTGTACAGAAGAAAATGGAGGAATTAAAGGAAGTTGTAAAGAAAAAAGATTTGGACATTGAAAAAGTTTAACGTCATGCAAGTAATATTTAGGAACGAATAATTCAGAAGGAGGCGGAACTAATACTTGCCCGAACTAAAATGATAGAGTTGTTGACGATGTTGAAGAAAGAAGAAGGTAGAGTTAAAAGCTTGCAAGTTGAGGGAAATACACTTGAAGTTGAAGTAGTTGATATACGAGCTTCTGTGAAGGAGGCAGATGGGCGTGCTCGTAAGTCTGAGGGATTGTGTCATATCGTTAATATTAGGGTTAAATAGTTAAAGGAGGCCACCAACAAGCATAATGAATTAATTAAAAAACATTCGCTGAAGATAGGGACTTTAGAGGATGCAAAGCAAGTGCTAGAATTAAATGTGTTAAAGTACCAAATGGATATTGGGGAACTAATTAATGCGAAGACCAAATTGGAGGCGGATCCTTTGAGGGATGAACAGAAGTTGTAGAGAGGTATCATAATCAATATGTTATGAAGCAATTAATGGCTTTGTTGGGACATATGGACGAATTCATGACGGTAATGGAAACACATAATAAAGCTTCTGTGGATTAAAAATGGGTGATGGAAGATCATTGTAAAAATTTAGAAGTGATGCTGAATGAGGCCAAGGAAAAAATTGTGGAACTCATTGTCCCTAACAAGGTAAAGCACGAGGCAAGTGACATGTATGACAGAGAGATGATGACAGTACTTTCCTTTTTTGTGTCCGTATTCAAGAGACTAAAAAAAGAAAGATACACGATTCATGACAGCATGATCGTGAATGGTGTGCAATGTGACATGCAGCTAGTGCGGATTGAGTATCTGGACCGTATTATGTCAGGAATTAGTACTCTTACTAAGAGCAAGTCTGATGAAGGAAGACAAATCATTACCATGAAGGTACTTAAATTGATGCGTCTACGACTTTCGGGGAGTGGGAAAAGTTTGCGTGGCTAAGTGTTATCAGAAAGTTCTAGTGATTGAAGAGGCGTTATTAGTGTAAAAAGAATTATTCATACTATACCAACTAAAATATAGTAGATAGAATGTGAAGGTTATGCTGCAATAAAATTTGACTGATAGTAGAATTAGTGAGTTAGATATATTTGTACTGACCTTTGAATAAACAAATATATAGTAAAAGTTTATTGTTTATTAGCTGGATTGGGGAACTGATAGCCGACCTGTGATCAAATTGTCTGACGCAAATAGATGATCTGTTATACAATAGAAGATCAAATTGGCTGAAGCAACATACGATCTGTAATGTAATAGAAGATCGAATTGGCTAAAACAATAAATGATCTATAATATAATAGAAGATCAGATTGACTAAAGCAATAAATGATCTGTAATGTAATAGAAGATCGGATTGGCTAAAGCAACAAATGATCTGAAATAGAATAGAAGATCGGATTGGCTAAAGCAACAAACGATTTGTAATAGTAAAATGAGGTAAACCCACTAGTAATCTGTGATATTATAAATGCGCTCTGTATATAGAAGTACTTGTATGAGATAGTAGAAAAGTAGTGTAATGTAGGGCAACCAAATTCAAGTATTTAATTAGTGTAAGGTTGGCGTACACAAAATATAAGAGATAGTAGAAGAGTATTATATGAAATAGTAGAAAATACTCTGACATAGGGCAATCAAACATAAGTATTTCATTAATGTAAGAGCGACGTACACATTGATAGAAATAGTGGAAGAGTATTGTATGAAATAGTAGAAAGTACTCTGATTTAGGTCGATCAAACATAAGTCCTTCATTAATGTAAGAATGACGTACATAATTAGAATATATAGTAGAATAGTATACTGCGATAGAATATCATCTACGATATAATTTTAATCTTCTCATGTTCCAAGGATTGGGGACTCGATCTTTATTTTTGGTGGCGAGGTTGTAAGTGCCAAGTCTACCTTTTCTGACAATGATAAAAGGTCCTTCCCAAGTTTTTGACAATTTTCTGCAAGTTTCCCAGCATTGAGTTCCTTTCTGTATTTTGGTATCTCGCGTAGGATGAGATCTTTAATATCAAACTTTCTATGAAAAACTCTTTTGTTATACGACCTTGCTAAAGCCTGATAGTTCCTTCCCAAGTTCATAAATGCTCTGTCTCTTGTTTCTTCGATCCAGCTCATGTTATATGCCAACTGGAACTCATTCTCTTTATCTGTCATGGTATGATCACGTAGTGGGTGATGATATTAAGTGGGGATGATTGCTTCGGTACCATATGCTAATAAGAATGGCGTACATCAAGTTTATACTCGAGGTATTGCTCGGTATGCCCATAACATATGCGGTAATTCTTACACCCAATTACCCTTCTTTTCTATCAAGCACTTTTTGATTCCGTCGACTATAGTTCGGTTGGTCATTTTGGCCTGTCCATTTCCTTAAGGGTAATACGGATTTGAAGGAGAGTGGATGATGTTATGCTGGTTGAGAAAGTCAACGATCTTGAAACCAACGAACTATGATTCATTATCGATTCTGATGAGGTGGTGGCAGCCAAACAGTATTATAATTGTTTCCCTTATAAACTTGATGACTTCTTCTTCATGTGTTGGACATAAAGGAACTGTTTCTACCCATTTGCTGAAGTAGTCTGTTACTACCTGGAGGTGCTTTTATTTTCCTGGTATAGTTGAGAATTCTCCCAAGAGATCGAGGACCCATCTTTTGAATGGCCAAATAACTTTGCTAGAATAGAGTTCCAAAGTTGGAGCTCAAATTTTGGGCCCATGTCATTGACAGGCATCACACTTACTTGCATATTCAATAGCTTGAGCTTTCATTTTGGTCCAAAATACTCCTTGAGTAATAACTCTGTTTGCTAAAGATTGTACTGCCATATGGGATCTACAAGTACCTTCGTGTAGATCGTACAGGAAGGCTTGGGCCTCTTTATCAGATAAACATTAAAGATAAGGTCCTATAACTAATTTTTTTGTAGAGGAGATTATTATCAATGACGTAGCATTTAACATTTCTCTATCAAACGTCTTCTTTCATTAGCATCCTCGGGAAGTTCACCATTAAATTTATTTTTTGGCCCGATGTATGTGAGGAAATATCGTCTTCAATCATCTTTGACCTCTTCGTCGCCCCCAGTATTAATAGAATGTGAGCTGATGATGTTAATGCTGGGGGTGGATACCACTTCGATATTCAAATATCGAGCTTCTATTCTGAGGACTCCCACAAGATAGGCAAGGGAATCAGAATGCCTATTTTCTCCACGAGGTAAGTATTCGATGGTAGCCTTTTTAAATCTACTCATTCTGTCGGCTACTGTTACGGCGTGATCAATTATCTTTCTATTTTCCTAATATTTGTTTGTATAGTGGTTCACGATGAGTAAAGAGTCTGTGTACACAGATAATTCGGGCACTCTAATCTTTAGAGCCATATCCAGTCCATGGATCAGTGCCTCATATTTGGCTTTATTATTTGCAACTTCGAAGTTGAGCTGGATTGATTTCTTAATTTTGTCATTAGAAGGTGTGATAAGAACAATCCTGATGCCTGACCCAGCTGGCCCGACAAAACTGTCAGTTAGAATGTGCTAGCCTTTCTTTGATATCCAATCTGATTTTTCCTTGAACTGTTCCTCATTTAAGTCAGTATTGTCCTCTTCCCAGTCAGGGTCATCTATTGGAAAGTATGTAAGGAAATCTGTTACTTATGGCCCTTTTTCAGAATGCCGCGGTTCGAAATGAATATCGTGCTCACCAAGAGTAACCGACCATTACTGGACTTGTCTGGATTTCTCTTGTTTGGACAAGATTTCATGCAAGGGGTAATTTGTCATTACTCGAACTGAATAAGCTTGGAAATATTGCTTTAACTTCTATGATGTATAGACAAGAGCTAAAAGAAATTTTACAATCTTAGTGTACCGTGTTTCTGCTAGAGTGAGAGTATACCGGTTTCTCTAT
Source organism: Kingdonia uniflora (assembly GCA_014058105.1). Taxonomy (NCBI): domain Eukaryota; kingdom Viridiplantae; phylum Streptophyta; class Magnoliopsida; order Ranunculales; family Circaeasteraceae; genus Kingdonia; species Kingdonia uniflora. Next base: position 61,792 of record JACGCM010000045.1, read on the forward strand.
TTTTTCATCAAGTCAGATGAGGACTGAGCTCAGTGATTCACCAGTAATAGCGTGGTATATCGCGAGCTCTTCTCCTTCCCTGGGTGTACAAATTATTGGTAGTTTTCCCAAATAGCATTTTAGTTTTTGAAATGCTGCTTCACATTCTATAGTCCATTCGATCTCGGGATCTTTTTTAGGTTTCTTTTTCATCATCCCTTCACACAGTAGGCCGAATAACCATCGACACCAATCTGAAGACTTGGAGATGAAATAATTTATTGTTGCTATCTTACCAGTTAACTTTTATACGTCTTTCTTTAACTTTGGAGAATACATCGATAATAATGCACGAATATGATCAGGGTCAGCTTTGATTCCTTGCTTGCAAATCAAATGTCTCAAGAATTTACCTTACTGGACTCTGAATTCACATTTTTCAAGATTTAGTCTCAATTTGTAGGAATAAAGAATTTCAAAAGTCGTGTGCAAATATGCGAGATGGCTTTCCTTCTTGAGACTTTTACACAGAATATCATCAATGTAAACTTCTATCATTTTCCCGCGATGGTATTTGAACATTTGAGTCATCAGCCTTTCGTAAGTGGCTCCGGCATTCTTGAGGCCGAATGGCATGACTTTGCTGCAGTACAATCCATGTTATGTAATGAAAGTTGTTTTTTCTTGGTCTTCTGGCAAACGAGGTATCTGATTGTACTCAGATGCGGCGTTTATCATTAATAAAAGTTTGTGTCCCACTATGGAATTGAGCAAATGGTTGATAATAGGATGTGGAAAAATATTATTTGGAGTATGCTTATTGAGGTCCGCGAAATCCACGCATACTCTGATCTGGCCATTTTTCATCGGAACTGCGACTATGTTCGAGATCCATTCAGGGTAGTTGGTTTTTTTGATAAAACCAACTTTAATGAGTTTATCGATTTCTTTTTTGATTTTTTCTTACAGCCTTGGTGCTAAAGTTCTTTGTTTTTGTTTGATTGCCTCAACTTTATCTTTTAAACTAAGCTTGTGGCAAACCAAATTTGGATCAATGCTCTTATTCAGTTTCTCAAAGCATTTCACACAATATCCATGCAAAGACATCATTGTTGTCTTTGAAAAACTGAATAAGAGCATTGCGTTCTATCGAGGACACAAGAGTTTCAATGTAGGTACCCCATTTGTCTCTACTGATTTTGACGTATTCTATAGTTTCTGTACTTGGCAGCTAGTTTTCTGTAAAGTTTTCTGCAGTGTTATGTATTTTCTATGCAAGCTGTTATGTTGGTGGTTCTGTCACGATGGTAACAGTATTTTTGCAAGCTCGAGCTAGCTTTAACTTCTTTTGATTTTGTAAATGTTGCCATTCTAATCGAACCGTAGTGTCTAATGATAGATTGAAGGAATAGCTCGTATATTACGTAGCCAGGAACGTCCCATGATTCTTAAATAATAGGATTTTGCATTAATAACATAAAATACTATGTTAACCGTTGTAGGTCCCGCAGTAATAGGAAGTATGATTTTTCCTACATGTTCTTCTTTAGAGCCGTTGAACCCACTGATATCAATGTTACTAGGCTGTACTTTGTCAGCCAGTCCCATCTGATCAACCATTCTTTAGAAGAGTAGTTCAATACTACTGCCAGTATCTACCATCATTATATGTAGTATGACATTTCTCATTTTTAACATGATCATGAGTGTATCATGATAAGGAAAGTTGACATGTCAAACGTTGTAATCTTCAAAGGAGATCCATGTTCGTTAAGAACTAAATGCGGGGAGTAACCGAGCTTCTTTATCGACCATGGATAAATCGTAGCATTGTCGAGACATCGTCTTTTGAACCAAGTCGACCTGTTAATTGTATGAGTCTCGATAAAGTGGCCAAGAAAGATGTGTATAAATGTTTTTTCTATACTGCTCCTTCTATCTGTATGATCTCAGCATTAAGCTTGTAACTTCAATTTTTGTAACTTTCAATGTCCACAATGTACTCATGTATTCCCCCTTCCGCCAAAATATACTCCAATAGTTGTAAAGCAAAGCAATGCTCTGTATCATGATGTCGGACTTTGTGGTGTATGCAATTTTGTTTGCTTTCGATGGGTTGAAGAAATTGGGCATTAAGGAAGAATATATCCTTTTAAAGTGTGAGATATAGGCTGACTATTATGACGGTTAACTTGGGAATATACGGCTTTGGTAAGTTCCCACTTCTCCGAGGTTGATCGTCATTAAATTTGTTTTGTTTCCTATTTCCTCCGTAATCTATAGTTTTATTAAAATCTCATTTTGTGGACTAATCTCTAGTTGTCAGGGTTAACTTCTGGGTCTTCTGTCTGTCTGATACCATCCTTTCGAGATTGATGTATCCATTTACCTTTTCAGTCATGTCCTCCAAGGTCGTGGGTTTGTTTAGAATCAGATGCTCCTTCGCCCTTTCACCAACGAGTAAAGCATTGGTAAAGGCTAAAATAGTAATATTTTTATAAAGTCGGTCCACCTTTCTGGCCAACTCCAAAAATTTCTTAGTAAATATTTCGAGGTTCTCTCCTGGCACCCACTTAAGGTTGAATAGAGAATACAAATTCTCTTTTTTGTTTCTATTGTGCGAGTAGTTCTTGATGAAGAGTTCTCACAACTGTTCGAAAGTTGTAATGGACCCTTCTTACAGTGAGTGGAACCATCGCAAAGGTTTTCCCAGTAGGCTGGTAAGAAAGATAGCATAAAATGAGGTTAGGTGTAGAATGTAGGCTTAAAGCGTCCTAGAATTTTAAAACGTGCTCAACAGGATCATTTCCCTTACATTTTTGGATTTTTGAGGTGTAGAAATTGGTGGGAACTTCGCCGTCAAATATTTCCTGAGTAATCAGGCTTTTCTGCAGTTTATTGCGGATGCCTTTAGCGGTTTGAAACTGAGCTTCGAATAATTTTTTGTTACGCTTTTAAACATGTACCTGAGTTACGTACTGACGAGCTATGGTGGTCTGATGTGGGATGCGTCCTTCACGAGGAATGTGTTTGTCACTTTCTTCACTTAGTCGATCATGCGCTGGAATAATTTTTTTTCAACGGGGTGGATCTTCGGCTTGTCTGACTCCAGCAGGACCGCCATCAACTTCTTGGTGAACTTCTTGTACCTGGATTAGCACGAAGCAATGCTATGTCTCATGATTACTGACTTTGTGGTGAATGCAATATGGCTTGTTCTCAATGGATTGAAGATACTGTGCATTATAATAAAACTTATCCTTCTGAAGTATAGGATAAATACTGGCTATGGTTACAGTCATCTTGGGAAGACAGGGTTTTGGCATATTACTGCCTTTTCGAGGTTAATTTTCATTAAATTTTGTTCGCTTCCTGTCTCCTCTATGATCAGCAGCACGATTGAAATCTTGTCCTGTAGATTGACCTCTAGCTATCAATGTTGATTTTTGAGTTTTGTGTCTGTCGGACACCATTATTTCGAGATTGATATATCCATTGAATTTTTTAATCATGTACTCCAAAGTTGTAGGTTTATTTAGAATGAGGTACTCCTTCGCCTTTCTATCGATGACTAAAGTATTAGTGAAGGCCAAAATAGTAATCTTCTAATCAAGTTAATCTACCTTTCGCGCCAACTCCAGGAATTTCTTAGTGAATGTCTCGAGCTTCTTTCCTGGTACTTGCTTACAACTGAATAGAGAATATAAATTCTCCTCTTTGTCTCTGTTGTGTGAGTAATTCTTGACAAAGAGTTCCCTCAACTGCTCGAAAGTTGTAATAGACCCTTCTGGTAGGGTGGGGAACCATTGCAAATGTTCGCCTTGTAGACTGGTAAGAAAAAACCGACATAGAATGTGGATGGATGTAGAATGTAAGCCTAAAACACCCTAGAATTCTTGAACATATTCTACTGGGTTAGTCCTCTTGTATTTTCAGAGTGTGGAAATCAGTGGGAACTTTACCATTTAGTAGCTTCTGTGCGATCGGGCTTTTCTGTAATCTGTTATGGATTCCTTTAGTAGTCTAAATTTGAGCATCAGACAATTCTTTAATGCGCTTATCAACATGTTCATGAGTTATGTGTTGACAAGCTGTGGTGGTTGGTCGTGGGACTCGCCCACGAGGAATATGGTTGCCACTTCCTTTACTGAGTCGCTCGAGAGCCGGAATCAAAAGAAATTCCTCAGGGTGGCTCTTCTTATCTGACTTCAGCGAGACTACCATCAAATTCTTGGTAAAGTTCCTGTATTAGAGCAGGCTCGCCCCCATGTTGTTTATGCTTAGATTAAACTTTACCTCCCAGATTGTTCACGTGAGGTCCTATCCCGTCGAGAACAAAAACCCGTGAAATAGTTGGCATCACACCTTTGTTCTTTTGGGTTGCGACCTGTTGACTTTGCAGAACCTTCAACGCATCCTAAACACCTACTATTTGTTGTTATAGAGCGGCTCACCTTTCGGTTTCAGAGTTGAGATTGGCCCGTAACTCTGCTAGTACGGCGTAGCCTTCTTTTGGAGAAATTGGCGTACTCTGGTCTGGAAGTGTCATCTCGTATAGAAATAATCATCTGTTTTATGAGACAATAAGTTTGAGAACTTCGTTCCCATAGACGGTGCCAAATGTAATAACCTAATTTCATATCTTGAACTTAGCCTTTACACCAAGGATATTCAGAGCGTCTATATGGATAATAAACGAATGCTAGCAAAAATTTTAGCATGAAAAATCTTTGAATAGGTTAAAAACAAAGACCTCTCTTGAGGATTTAGAAAGAGTGTATATTGATAGCTGCTAGATATTACAAGAGAAGCTCTGAGTATTTTTGTATAGAGTTTAAGTGAGCATTCCTCTATCTTCCGTTCCCTCACCTCGGATTCTTTGGTCTTATATATAGGTCTTAAAATATGACCGTTTCACGACCATTATTATCCTTAATGATAGACGTTACAATATGTATTTAATAATATTTGATTTGATTGGTTAATATTCTGATATTTGTTATTTTGTAATGGCTTTATTGATGACGGTATGTTTGCTTAACTCGAACAGTTGATGTAGAGGTCAAAAGTGATGACAAGAACTCTGTAGCTGTAATATGTCTTTAATAGTTCCACGCGTTATGTTGCTAAGGTCGAGTGGTCGTATGGTGGTCGAAGATGAAGCATGAGTCCGAAATGAAGAATAAGACACTACAGAGAGTAGTTTATTGATAGTTGCCTGATATTACAAGAAAAGCTCTAAGTATTTTTGTATACAGTTTGAGTGAGCATTCCTCTATCCTCTGACTTTCTTGATAGGAAAAGTCTGTGTAGGATTTTTTGTCTCTCTAACATTTTACTCCTTGTTCATATTTATAGGTTTCATATTATGACCATTTTATGACCGTTATCTGCTTTAATGATGAACGCTATAATATATGGTTTTGATGAGTCTTCATAATGATTGCGTAACGGCTTGAGTAACTCCTTTTCTTTGTAACTGCTCCATAATGTGCCATAAATGAATCACGTGTATGTTGACGAGGTCGAATAAATGTGTGATGGTCGAATGGAGAGACTTGAGATTGAGATTCGGAATAGGCCCCTTACAAGTCCCATATTGGTTAAAGATGTGGAATAACACAAGAATATAAGAAGATACGGACTAATAAATTATACTGAGGCCTTTCATATAAAACTCCACACCTAGCCCATACTAGGTGGCAAAGGTGGGGATAATATCGGTGCAATGGGGGCTTGGGCCCTAACAAATGATGTTAGAGCCAATGGTTCGGTTGGGAACATAGTTTATTGTGATTGGCGAGTGCTCCGCGTAGAACATCGATGTGCAAAAAAAATGTGGTGCTTGGGTGTAGCAGATAAGTCGTTGCACATGGATCTCAGGTGAGATGGTGTACTACCGGAGCTCAAACCAAGGTGGTGATTATTGGTGGGCGTATTAAATCGTATCGGTGACGGCAGACAATTAAGGACTAATTGTTAAGATTGGTGGATTAAAGTTAGTCCCACATTGGTTAAAGATGTGGTCTAACACAAGGATATAAGAAGATACGTACTATTAAATTATACTGAAGCATTTTCAAATAAAACCCCATACCTAGCCCATACTAGGTGATAAAGGTGGGGACAATATCAGTGTAATGGGGGGCTCGGACCCTAACAACCACCTTCAATCCCAACTTTTTTTCTTCTTATTATTTTATACCATGCTACATTCCCCATCTACCGCCGTTAAGCTTCTAGTTAAACCGCCCTATTCGGGATGGAGCGGAGTAGGAACCCAGTCAAGTTGACACTTATCAAAAACATGTACAAGACTACGAGTTGGTATTAGTTAAGCAACCTAATAGTTATGTGTATTTTTTTTTGGCTTATAATTAGGCTCAAAATATGCTTGCCCAATATCAAGGAGGCTCAAAACCTAAAATAACCTGCACAGCCCATTCAGAACCTGTAATAGCCTAATTTTATATTTTGAACTTAGTCTTTACATTAAAGATAATTAGAACGTCAATGAACAATGAGTAATTGCTAACATAAAGTTTAGTGTAGAAAACCTTTGAATATGTTAAAAACCACGACCTCTCTTGATGATTTAGAAAAAGAGAGAGATCTTATTTGATGATTGCTAGCTATTACAAAGAATGTTCTGAATAGTTTTTATAGAGTTATTGGGTGAAGATTTGTCCGTCCTTCATCTATAGTTTTCTGGTCCTATTTATTGGTTTTATTATATGACCATTTGATGAACATTACTACTCTTAATGATGGACGTTACAATATAGATTTGATGAGTTTCTAAACTGATTATGTAATGGTTTGATCTTCCTATCTTGTAACGGCTTCATTAATGATAGATTGCTTGTTGATTCGAGCTGTTAATGTAGAGGTCAAGAATAGTACGTAAAAATCTGTAGCTGTTTCATAATGAGCCATAAATGTACCACATGTACGTTAATGAGGTCGGCTGGTCACATGATTGTCGAAGATGAAGCTTGAGTTTGAGATGCGGAATAAGCCACTACAGAACTGACTTGAAGCTCACCCTGCCAGCCTCATTTTCTACCCCATTATCATATGATAGATGTTTTGACAAACATATTTTACAACTTATTATAAGATTAATCTTCAACTTGAAGGATCAAACAAGGAGACATTTCAAACATGCTTGTTTATAACAAATAAAAATGAAAAAGGGAACAAATGTGTCACTACAACAAATATGGCTTTTTACGTCATGGAAATGAAGTCATTTTTCTAAAAGCTGACATTATAAACCCATGTTTATCTTTTATTCGGGTTAATTGGCGTACTCATTCTGAGTAACCCGTTATTTTTTTTTCAATTAGTGACGTCAATTAGTGTTCTCATTCATTCAACGTCATTTTCATTAATGACATTGAAAAGAATTGCATTTCACCACACTTTGGAAAGCTTTTGATATATACGTCATTTTTAATCACGTGACGTTGATTGGGTCTTGAAATCGCGCTCTCCCGAGATTGAGAACTACAAGATTTTATAATGTAAAGAACATTTTTTTTATTAGCATAAACACCTCATGAGTTCAGGGCTCAAAAGTTTGGGAGTGAAATATGTGCCTCATCTCCTCTCACTATGAAACCAATCTCTAGAGTTTAGGGCTCTTTCCGCTCATGTTTATTATGGCAGAAGAGGTGTTATCCAGAGGCCTAACAAAATGGTTTACAGATGGAAATATAGGCTTTTTCAAGGTACCCAGAGGGTGTATGCACATAACGCATCTACTATACGGGGACGATTTCATTGTGTTCCTGAATGGGAGCAAAACCACGATCACAGGTCTTATGGACTTTCTTCGGCGATACGAGGCATGTTCAGGGCAGCTTATTAACAAAGAAAAAAGCGGGATCTTTCTCCATCACTCTACTCCAGCTACTCGAAAAGCAATCATTCAGATGCACTGTGGCATTCAAATGGGGACTTTTCCCCTCCTATATCTCGGGGAACCAATATGTTACGGGAGAATGCGGATAGCCCATTTCGATAGCCTAATCTGTTGTGTCCAAATGAAAATCGAAGGTTGGAAGGGAAAGCTCCTGTTGACAGGTAGAAAATTAATCCTCATCAACCACGTGTTGAACTCCATGCCTATTCACTTACTCTCTAGCTCGCAAGTACCGTAAACTATCATAAAGCGGTTGGATACGCTTTTTGCCAATTTCTTCTGGGAAGCTATGAGGGACATCCAAAATGGAAATGGGTGGCTTGGGAAATGATTTGCAAACCCAAAGACAAAGGTGGGCTTGGTATCCGCAATCTCAGGGACATCAGGGATAGTTTTCTTTTCAAAAAATGTTGGCATATACTCTACAAATAGTCTGTGTGGAGTAATTTTTTCAAGAGCAAGTACCTCAACAATGGTGTCTTTCTCAGAGGCGCTGCTGCATCCCAACTCTGGAAAGGCATCTATGGTCTCATAGACACTATCAAGGCAAACACAACCTGGGTCTTGGGCAAGGGAGATATCAGTTTTTGGTTTGCAAATTGGACTGGCGATGGGGCGCTATGCAAAAAAACAACCATATAAGTACAATAGCATATTACAGTCAACGAGGTTTTAGATACGCATGGCGTCTGGCACTGGGAGAGGTTAGTGGCTGAGCTACCAGTCAGTTTGAAAGCCTCGCTAACATACAAGTATATGCTTCGGGAGGAGGCGGATAACCCGATATGGGTTGAGTCTATTGACGACAATTTCACCACCAAATCAGCGTAGACCTTTTGGCAAACTAAATACCCATTATTCTGCCGGGCATACTGGATTTGGCCCGCGGTTCTCCTGAAGAAGGTACAAGTGTTCAACTGGCAAGGCGTCATCATAGTCGATAGCCTCATACAAACAATGATATGTTTCCCTTCCAAGTGTATATGCTACAATATGGGAAACATCGAAACCCCTGATCACTTACTTGTACACAGCGAGATAGCTCGGACAATCTAGAATTTTTTTAGCTCAGCGTGTGGCATATCATTCCTCCTAAATCAATCCTTTTGGGCACTGTAAGGGGCATGGTTCAAGAATGCGAACAAGCACTAGCAAGTTGGAGCGATAACAGGGTTGCTGCCCTCTTTCATTGGCTGGGAATCTGGAGAGCTCGGTGCGCTGCCCAGTTCGACAACGTCGCTATGTCCGGGGAGGGCATTATCCTCAAAGTTCTTAAGTGGGTTTAACAGGTAATTCGGAAACTCAAGTTCACTACCCCTTGTGGCTTCTCTGCATCCCTCTCTCTCCACAAACTACGCATAGCGAAGATACCCATCACTCAACAGAAAGTGACGGTTGTACGTTGGTATAAACTCAAGCTCAATATGTATAAACTCAACACTGATGGTTCAGCAAGGGGAAGCACTAGCTTGTGCGGCTGCGGCGAAGTGGTAAGTGATCACTTTGGTGACCTAGTATACACATATTCTGTGGGCCTCAGCTTTGGCTCGAATAACACAGCAGAGCTCAATGCTCTCCTTATTGGTTTACAACAATGTCAGAAATACAATTGGTATCCCTTGGTAGTCGAGGTCAGCTCGCTCATGATCACTAATGGGTACAACAACGTGGGTTTTGTGTCCCCAAAGTACATAAAAGTTTGGCAGCAAATCCTCTCTCTCGGCGCTGATTTGGTCATTTGGCTATGTCATATTTTCCGCGAAGCAAACGGCAGCGCCAACAGCTTTGCAAAGATGGGAAGCGGGCAAGTTACTAGAGAATACTGGACTATGGTTTCTCTACCAAGACAAACTAGAGCTACTCTAATCCTTGATAAATTGGGGTTAGCTGTATTACAGAAATAGGCGGCTGGTTTTGCGCTTGAGGCTAGGCTCGTAGTTCTCCTCGTGTATAGTTTTTCTCTCATGTTGCAATAAATCAAAATTTTGCCCAAAAAAAAATCTATCTTTTTTTATAACCCCCATTGACAACAACTTGCTTCATAACTTTGTTGCCGATTAAATTCATCTATCTCTTCTTCTATATCCCTAATTTGTTTGCTTCTTTGGCTTTCAATGTTAGCTTTGGGTTATAATTACTCAAACTACAAATTTTATTTGTCAGGAAGTGGTGGAAACGTAATCATACTAGAGAAACCCATCATTCCTCCGGCGGCGATGTGTTGTTATCTTTTGATATTTCTCGCCAAAAGGTCTATATGTTCTTTAGATTGCTTCATGATTTTTATAATGTTTGTTTGATTTAAATCTCCCAACTTCATGGTTCTATATGAAAGTATCATCTCTTTCCTTTTTCTATTTTTTAAATTAGGTTTTCCTTTTTGGATTTCTAATTTGGGTTAATGGGGTATGGAAAATCAGGTTAGGGAAGAGGAACCTTTGAACCACAACCAAACATATAAAATTTACCTTCATCGATTGATTTGTCATTTATGCCCAGAAAAACTTAAACCCAATTCATAATACAAACATAAACCCCAAGTTCAAACCGCCATACGACGCGACATTTTGCTATACCCTAGATAATTGGCCTCATTTACAGCGTCATCTTGTATCATCAGTACCCAATTATTTTACTAGTCTTAATAAATAACCTGGTTTATCATCTCCAATGTCTGCAAGAAATTTATATGCGATTCTCAATCAAAAACATGGTTAACCCGCCTGTTGAGTCCAACTCGCGCGCCTTTTGCGACTATCTCCATGTTTTAAGCTAGAACTAAGATTTATGTCAATTTTAATCCAATGCAAACTTCAAAGGCAATCAGAACATGTAAATTCAAGGGTCAGCTGATATCCCAATGACCGATCAGAAAAATGATGAGCACAAAGAGGTACACTAACCGTTTACCATAAACTATTTTTTGAACTACATTTCTGCATAGTTTATGCCTTTTCGTTTATTTGGCTTGGATTTGATCTCTTAGGACGACGACGATGATGAAAACAAGTTTAAGACGTATTCTGTCAAAGGAACACTGAGGAAATGGGTTACTAGAGATAAAGTTCGACACTTGTAAAAAGAACTTAAAGAAGTTCTTGTTAAGGTATAAACTCAAATTTATGCCCAAGGTAGTTTCAGTTCAAGGATTGAAGATGGATTGAAAATGAGAATTTTTAAAATTCATTTCGAACTGTTTCTATTCGACGGGTTCTATTCAACCTGAAGTTCGAGCTGGTTAAGTTACCTGAAGATTTGAACTGGTTCTTTTCGATCAAGTTCGAGCTGTTAAAGTTGAACTTGAAATAGGTCGAAGTCGTTCGAACGTAAATGGATCTCATTCGAACGAGTTATCCATTTTTTCGCATTTGGAAACTTGAGACCGAAGAAGTCGTTCGAACGACATGTGCATTTTCAAGGGCTGGAACCTTTAGTCGTCAAAGTTATTCGAACGAGTTTGTGTTTTGTTCGAACGAGATGTGCGTAGCTTGTCTTTGAAAGTTCTTCAGGGTCATTGAGTTTTCCTCGATACCCATTCTACTTGTAATTAGTCCTCTAGTAAATAAAGAGGTCTTAGGTTATTTGTTAGCCAATCTTTTTCTCTGTAAGTTTAATTCTAGAGTGCTAGGAATTGAGAGACTCTATTACAAAGCTTGTGAAGCTTGGGGAGATCGTGCAACCTGTTTGATCATAATGAATTATTTGTAGGGAGTAGTTTTTTATCGGTAAGGGTTTTCTACTTCCTTCCTCTAGGAAATTCTAATCTTCTTTATTTTTCTGTATTTCTTTATTTACTTAATTGGCATATTCCGCACATTGTTCTTGGCGTAGAAGAGAGAATAGTTACCTCGATTTTCAATAATGGGTGTTAAAGTACTTGTTATAGGGCTTGTATAGTAAAGAATGAGGGCCAATCAGGAGAAATTAAAGATCAGAAAGTTCAATGGTTCAAATTTTAGAGTATGGAAGATGTAGATAGAAGATTACCTCTATCAGAATGATCTTTATTTACTACTAGGTGGAGTAGAGATGAAGCTAGCAGATTACGATATTGCAAAGTGGGCACGATTGGATCGCAAGGCGCTTGGAACCGTTAGGTTAGCGCTGTCATCTCAGATTTTACACATGATCTCCAAAGTTATGATAATGAAGGGTTTGATGGATGTACTCGGAACCGTCTGGGGCAAATAAGGTACATCTTTTACGGCGCTTGTTTACTTTGAAGATAAAGGATAATGGTAGTGTACAAGCTCATATCAGTAAGTTTAATACCATTCATGCTCAACTAGAATATGTGAAAATTACTTTTATTGAGGAGGTGAGAGCATGAGCTCTTCTAGGGTAGATGCCAAAGAGCTGAGAAGGGTTCATTACAGCTATAAGCAATTCATCGGGGAAGGAAGACATTAAATTTGACACTATAGTCTCTTTGATTATGAGTGAAGAGAATAGGCGTACCTCTTTGAGTTCAAAGGACAGTGTGTTGAATGTTGAGGAAAGAAAGAGGTCTTACAGAAAAGGGTAGAAATATGGAAGTAGTCGATCATAGTCAAGAGGAAAGTCTAAGCTGTTTGGCGTATGTTGAACTTGTAGAAAGAAGGGTCATTTCAGGCGAGATTGTAACTCTTCTTCTAAGAAAGTTGATGATGAGGATAAAGATACAATGAACCTTACTGAGGAGGTTAGTTCTGATGAGGCTATACTACTTTCGTGTGACGATGTTAATGAATATTGGATAGTTGATTTGGGTGCCTCTTTCCATACTACTGCAAACTTAGGCTTCCTAATCAATATTGTTAAGGCCGACTTCGGTATGGTCTTTCTTGCAAATAAGAGTGTACACAATATTATTGGAAAGGGAAACGCTAGATTGATGTTGCTTTCGGGGGCGACATTGGTTTTACAGAATGTGCAACTTATACCCAAATTGGAGCGTAGCCTTATATCGGTTAGCAAATTGGCGGATGATGGCGGATATATAAGCATCTTTGGTGCAACCTTCTGGAAGGTTACAAAGGGAGCTATGGTAATAGCTCCAGGCTTGAGGCAAGGAACGTTGCATACAACACAAAGCACAATTTCCACTATTTATGTGGCCACTCTGGGGATTGATGCAAGTACATGGCACAAGCGGCTCGTTCACATAAGTAAAAAAGGGATGAAGATGTTGGTAACAAAGGGAAAGCTAGAGGGACTTGATGATGTTGATCTCAAGTTTTGTGAAGAGTGTATTCTTATGAAGCAGCAGAATGTTAGTTTTAAAATAACTGGAAGATCAAGGAAACCTGGAAAGCTGGATCTTGTACACACAAATTTTGGGGGGCCAACCAAGGTATCTTTTCTTGGTGGTTCTCATTATTACGTTACTTTCATTGATGATGTTACTCGTAAACTGTAGGTTTACTTTATGAAGAACAAATTAGATGTGTTCGATAAATATAAAAAGTTGAGGGCTCTAGTTAAAAATAAAAATGGTTTGAAACTGAAGTGTCTCAGGTCAGATAACGGGGGTAAATATTATAGTGACGAGTTTGAATACTTTTACGCATCATACGGGATTAGGAGACAGAAGACTATTCCTGGAATACTGCAACAAATTGGTGTTGTAGAACGCATGAACTGAACAATAAACAAAAGAGCAAGGAGTATGAGACTCAACGCTAGATTGCTAAAATGTTTTAGGACAGATGCGGTTAGTATGGAGGCGTACTTGATTAACAGAGGGCCTTCAACGGCTTTGGACTTCCAGAAGAAGCATGGACCAGTAAAGAGGTAAACCTTTCTCACTTATATATTTTAGGTTGTACCTCATATGTGTTTGATAATTCATAAATAATGACAAAGTTAAATGCAAAGTTGACGAAGTGCATATTCATTGGATATGGTGGTGATGAGTTTGGGTACCGATTTTAGGATGCGAAGAATCGGAAAGTCATCCGGAGCCGTAACGTTATATTCAATGAGGAAGTTTTGTATAAAGATTTCAAAGTACCTGGTAAAAGGAATCGAAATAAAGCAGTAGAAAGTGTTAACATTGAATTTGAACCCTATCGAGAGGATGATATAGAAGTCGTGGTTAACTCCGATGCACCGAATCAAGGCGATGAACCTAATGATCTATACATTCTAATAGCACTTCGAAAGAAGCCAAGAATTTTTAAGAGTTTCAGTTAGGTACGTTAACTCCTTAAATCACTTGTTACTTACGGATGGTGGTGAACCAAAAAGTTACAAGGAGGCTTTAGATGTGGAAGCCAAGAGTAAGTAGGATCATACTATGGATGATGAGATACAGTTATTATCAATAAATTAAACTTGGGATTTAGTTCGGTTACCAAAAGGGAAGAAAGTATTGCACAACAAGTGGGTATACAGACTAAAGTAAGAATTTGACGGTTCAAGGAGATTTAAGGCTAGACTTGTGGTGAAGGTCTTTCAGCAGAAAGAAAGCATTTATTTTGGTGAGATCTTTGCCCCTGTTGTGAAAATGTCTACTATTCGGGTTGTGATAAATATAGTTGCAGTTGAAAATTTGCATCTTGAGCAGCTTGGTATCAAAACATTATTTCTTCACGGCAACCTTAATGAAGAAATTTATATGAAGCAGCCAGAAGGGTATTTGGTTAAAGGGAAAGAAGATCTTATAAATAGGCTCACGAAGAGTTTATATGGTTTGAAACAAGCGTCGAGATAGTGGTAGTTGAAGTTTGAACAATTTATGTCCATAAATGGTTATTCGAAGAACAATGCAGATAACTGTTGTTTAATCAAAAATATGGGGAATTCATATATTATTCCACTTCTATATGTAGATGATATGTTGGTTGCAAGTGCTGACATGGGAGAAATTGTCAAGTTGAAGGAACAGTTATCTCAAGAGTTTTCTATGAAGGACTTGGGTATGGCGAAACAATTTCTTGGTATGCGTATTACAAGGGACAAAAAATGACAAGAATTGAAGTTATCCCAAGCTGAGTACATCAGAAAGTACTTAAGCGGTTTAATATGAATGGTTCTAAAGTTGTTAGTACACCATTGGGAGGTCACTTTAAATTATCAAATGATTGTTGTCCGAAGACGCAGAAGGATCGCGATGAGATGCGGAAGGTTCTTTATCAATCCGGGGTTGGTAGCCTAATGTATGTTATGATTTGTACGAGATCAGACATTGCCCAAGCAGTGGGAGTTGTTCATAGGTATATGAGTAATCCAGGCAAGGAGAAGTAGAGAGCTGTAAAATAGATACTGAGGTATTAAAAGGGGACTTAAGATATGATATTATGTTATGGGGGTTCTTAAATATGCTTATAAGGTTTTGTTGATTCTGATATGGCGGGTGACATTGATAGGCAGAAGAGCACTAGTGGTTTTGTATTTATATTGGGAAGTGGTGTGGTTACATGGATTTATAGACTACAGAAGATCGTAGCTTTGTCTGCGACGGAGGTAGAATATGTTACGGCTACAGAGGCTTGTAAGGATATGGTTTGACTTAAAGGGATGATGAAAGAGCTAGGTAAAGAACAATATTCTCCTAAGTTGTATAGTGATAGTCAAAGTTCTATACACTTAGCAAAGAATTTGGCTTTCACTCTAGGACCAAGCACATTGATATTCGATATCATTATATTCGCTCGCTCCTCGAGGATGGTGTGTTGAAGCTCGTGAAGATTCATACTGATGTGAATCTGACCGAAATGTTTATGAAGGTGGTGATTTTTCAGAAGTTGACGGCATGTACAACTTCTGTGGGTTTTCAAGATTGAAGGTCTGGGTGGTTCGAGCAATTTATTTGGAGATCTGGAGATGGGTTACGGTAAATATGATTTCAAGTGGGAGATTGTTAAGGTATGAACACAAATTTATGTTCAAGGTAGTTTCACTTCGAGCTAGTTCAGTTCGAGGATTAAAGACGGATTGAAAATGGGAATTTTCAATGTTCATTTTGAACTGGTTCTATTCAACAGGTTCTATTCGACCTGAACTTCAAGCTGGTTAAGTTATCTGAAGATTCAAACTGGTTCTGTTCGACCAAGTTCGAGCTGTTAAAGTTGAACTCAAAATAGGTCAAAGTCGTTCGAATGAAAATGAATCTCGTTTGAGCGAGTTGTCTATTTTTTTGTGTTTGGAAACTTGAGACCGAAAAAGTCGTTCGAACTAGCTTGGATGTCGTTCGAACGACATGTATATTTTCTAGGGTTGGAACCTTTAGTCGTAAAAGTTGTTCGAACGAGTTTGTGTTTCGTTCAAACGAGATGTGCGTAGGTTGTCTTTGAGAGTTCTTTTAGGTCGTTGAGTTTGCCTCGAGATTCGTTATGCTTGTAATTATTCCTCTAGTATATAAAGAGGACTGAGGTTATTTGTTAGCCAATCTTTTTCTTTGTGAGTTTAATTCTAGAGTGCTAGGATTTGAGAGACTCAATTATAAAGCTTGAGAAGCTTGGAGAGATCGTGTAACCTGTTTGATAATAGTGAATTGTTCGTGGGGAGTGGTTTTTCATCCGCAAGGGTTTTCCACTTCCCTCCTCTGGGAAATTCTTGTCTTTTTTATTGTTCTGTGTTTCTTTGTTTACTTGATTGGCATATTTCGCGTATCGTTCTTGGAGTAGAAGAGAGACTAGCTACCTCGATTCTTAACAGTTCTTACATGAGTATGTGAATCCAGAAAAGCAAAAGTGCAGACCTTGAATATGTGCAGCTAAAATATAATAGTCTCAGGTTTTATTATCATTAACTTCACATCCTCATACTATATGTTAATAGTCCTACATTCTGTATCTAGACTAACTCAAAGTCTTATTTGCAGGAAGCAATTGTTTCTTGGAGATCGATTATTAGAAAGCAATTCATCCATGTTCATCCTAACATTGCCCCAAGAACTATAAATATTTCTATCAAGCGATCTGTGGTACTACTTTATACTACATTAACCATTTATCTCTCATTCTCTTCTTACTAAAGATATGGGCTTTCATTCAAGTTTGATGTTATAGTTTTGGTGAGCTATGTTGGTTAACTGGAGACTATTATTGCTTTAAGCCAAGCTAAGCCAAGTTAAACACCCCGATACTTGGGCTACTTTTCCTTAGGTTATGTACATATTCTTTTATGTTTTATTTTTTCAGTTTATGGACACATTAATACTTGTCAACTTATTCAAACCTTTAGTTGTCATTGCTATTTACAAGTTCAAATCCTATATGCCGATGGATCTTGCTGACAAATTCAATAAAGATGGGGTCTCTTTCTCAATCCCTCTTCAGGTATTTGATGCATACATGTTAATCCTCAACTAATTTTCTAATAAATTAACAGTGATATTCATCAAGTTGAAAATTATGTATGGGTATGTATTACTTGAATGAATTATTTGAAAAATTCTAGATATCCAATGCTTAAAGAGAAAAAACTTCCATTGTGACTTGGATGGTTGCAAGTAGAGGCTTGGTGGTGGACTTGAGTACTGTAGTTACAACATTTACTAAATTAAAATTGAGGCAATATCTTTTTCATGCTTTTGACTATGGTTCTAAATATTGTTGTATTCGAATTTTTTGGTCATGAATCTCGGATTGCATTTCAGGTATACAACACGCATTGTTAAAACAGATCGCCGAAGTTTAGGTTTTTGATGGTGAAGATGTGCAAGCACTTTATCCCACAAAGTTGATGTGAAATGGTCTTAATACTAAAAGAAATACATGAGATATGACTATCAACAATAATTTTATTTTACTTGAATTCTATTGCCATATTTTAAGAAAAGAAGCGTTGTAATGTTACTTTATGATTCTAATGCAATTGATTGTTCTTCATAGATTTTAGATATGTATTTGCTTGACAACAAATATTCAACTTTATGACTCCAGATGTACATCAAGTGTTTAATGAGATGAGATGAGATTAGGGCCGTACACGTGAAATTCCTTAACGCTTGAGGCTAGTCGAATTCGAATAAATTAGGTCTAAATCGATAGGTCTGAATTCCTTTGAATTAATGGTTTAACCTTAACCTAGTTCAAATCGATTCAATTATCTAATGTCTACAAGAAATTAGAAATTAAAGACAATGCCAAAGATTTTCAACCCTGTGGAAAACTTTTCTCATGAGAAAAACCCACAGGTCGCTGTCGAATCACCCAATAGCTAAAAGAATCCACTATTGAAAAAGAACTACAATAATTTAATTACTTAAAGACTCGATAAACACATTCCGTGGTTACCTCTCTTCTAATCAAGCTCTTTACAATCAATTTCAAGTTCTTGCAACTTCTCGCTTCAATCTCTCATCTAGCTTTCAATCTTGAATCCCTCAAGTTCTTCAATCCATAATTAGGGTTTCTTGATCAATGGTGATTGATTCAAGATTTGAGTGTTTTAGTTTGCTCTTGAATCTCTCAAGAAAGATCCCTCCTCACTCTAAAAAATATAAGCCCTAGAAAAATAGGTTTTCCAATATAACAGAAATCACGTTCTCTGTTCGAATAGAAATAAATGTATTCGAATAAAAATCAGGCTGAACCAATATATTCGAATAAAAAGAAATCTATTCGAATAAAAAGAAACAGGCTGAGCAAATTTATTCGAATAGAAATGTTCTCAGTTCTATTCGAATAAAAAATGAATCTATTCGAATAAAAGTTTTGTTATCTTAATAAGACATACTTATTACCTTTTTCAAACTCTGTAAAAATACATAGGGCTTGATATTTAGAACAAGGAGTTAGAAACCCACTTACTTGTTCAGTGTCAGTCCGGCTGTAGTCGTTCCACGTGCACTCACTGACACCAGAAAATTACGAGATAGTGCTGACACCTACTCTAGAGACTAAATGAAACAAACTCCAAAATGAATATTTCAACACGGTCTGGTTTTGGACCTAAATTAACCACAAACCGAACCGGGGTACCCCGGTTTATGACAACTAGGAACCGAAATCGAACCGGTCAGTCCGGTTTCTATTTGCCTAAAAAATTGGAGTATAACTTGCAGTCATAAGAAATCAGTTGGGTTAACCAGAGAAATCAGTTGGGTGCAACCGTTCAGATCAGAGAAATTAGTTGGGGGCATCTAATGAAAGCTTAATAAGAAAACCAGATAAGAAAAATCAGTTGCATATCAGATAAGAGAAACCAGAGAAATAAGTTGGGTGCAGCCGTGCATATCATAAGCATTTAACAATCAACATCTATTAGAGAGAGAGAGAAAGAAAGAGAGATATCATAGAGAAATCAGTTGGGTGCAGATCATCAGCAGACATCAGCCATTAGAGAGAGAGAAATCAGTTGAGTGCAGCCTTTAGAGAGAGAAAAATTAGTTGGGTGCAACCATTAGAGAAGTTCGAACTGTGGTGAGTATGGTCAAGTCTGTGAGTGACTAAGAAGAGAGAGAGAGAGAGAGAGATCAAAGAAACTGAAAAGTGAGAACCGAAAGATGATCTTTTTGGGTTTCTCATCCCCAATTTTACCCCCAATTCGATCCTTCTTCGCAGAAATCACAGTGACAGATTGTTTTCGCTTATCTAACTTGGTGCAAATCGAAGCAGTATCAGAATCGCCTTCTCCTTCGAGGGTTTGATGATGGGGAGATAGGGATTTAAGGTATGAAGGTGAGGGTCTTCTACAATGTCTGTGGTTATTGGTTTCGTTTCGGCCCCAATAAGGGATAGAGAATTGAGATTTCACCGGTGTTGTTGTTAAAGTCGTTGCCAATGATGATTTGCTTGACCTTGAAAGCTCTTGCGTCGCCATCATTAATCGATTAGATTTCTATGCAAAACTAGGTTTTAGCCTGTAGTGTATTTTGTAAGGTAAACTAACTAAGGTTAAGTTGTAACTGGTCCGGTTCGGTTTGGTCGGTTAACCGGGGTGGGTAACTAGTAACCGAACCCTACTTTTCAAACCAAAAACTGAACCGGCCTTATTAGAAATTGAGAAAAATTGTCAGTTCGGCCCGATTCGATTTGACGGTTTCTCTGTACAGCCCTAAGGAGAGATGAGAGGGAGGATTCTGCAATTTCTTTTTTGCTTGTGGTTGGAAAGGAGCATTCTGTATTTTTTTTTAGTTTTTTCTCCAAATATTAAAGTCATTTTTTTTAGTTTTTTGCTTGTGGTCATTTTCTGTTGTAGTGTGAACATGAAGTTCATTAGTTGCTGTTTTTCTTAAGTACTTTATTTAAAGACCACCTGATTTGTTTAAATAAGCGACCGTGTCGTGTGGTATAGCTTATATAAACACCCATGGCCTCACAACTCTTTTAAGTATCATTGAAGAAGGA
Organism: Kingdonia uniflora; assembly: GCA_014058105.1. Classification (NCBI taxonomy): domain Eukaryota; kingdom Viridiplantae; phylum Streptophyta; class Magnoliopsida; order Ranunculales; family Circaeasteraceae; genus Kingdonia; species Kingdonia uniflora. The sequence continues at coordinate 81,976 of JACGCM010000045.1, forward strand.
AGTGAAGAGAATATAGCTAGTCAGAGTGACGAACTAGTCAAGTGTTCAAGGGAGAATGGGGGAACCAACCGTAGATAAGAAGGCTCATCTGGTCGGTAAACCAACCGTAGATATTAAGGCTCATCTGGTCAATAAACCAACCGTAGATATGAAGGCTCATCTGGTCGATACTATTTTAACCCCAGGTACATTACACTTCCAGAAGTAGAGTAGTAGATGTTGTTTCAAAACTTATCATGGCTGATCATTGATGCACCTAGGGTCGCTTTAATTAGCTTCTAACATGTCATGCTAATCTATATTTCTAGGAGTTACTCTTGTAGCATCTAGCAATATATTTGGGTTTCTAAGAAGTTAATTTGTTCATAATTTTATGTGAGATAACGAAGTACCAAGATTCTTGCTTTTGTGTAATAAACTTTTTTGCAGTGATTACAAGGTCAGTTAGGGATCTTCCACCTACACATTACAGCTTTCGCATTCAGTCATTCTCATTACTTTCGAAGAATTCAATCACACGATATGAATCTACCGATTTTAAGTCTGGAGGCTACAATTGGTAAGTTTTTTCAAAGTTTCTTCCCTATAAATAAAAAAGAGGTTTTCCAACGTGCTAATTGCATAATTTTGAGGTTGCAGGAAATTGTCACTCTACCCTAGTGGAAACACGGATGCTAATGGTAAAGATCATGTCTCTTTGTATTTAATGATGAGCGATACGAATTCTCTCCCAGCTGGTTGGGAGGTTAACGTAATCTTCAGGTTGTTTTTGTTCGACCAAATCCAGGACAAGTACTTGGTACTCGAAGGTATTTATTCCAGACCAAATTCATTTCTCGATATTATGCTCTAAGCAAAGTATTTTATTTTTTTTGCTTCTAGATAGTGTATATATAATGTTTAGTAATTATACTACATGTAATTCGCAGATAACAATGGAGGACGTTTTAGACTCTTCCATGAGCTAAAGAAAGGATGGGGCTTCTCTCAATTCATTCCCCTTGCAACTTTTAACAATCCTGGTAGCGGATACCTGGTTAATGATAGTTGCGAGTTTGGAGCAGAGGTATTCGTTCGTACAAGTGCTCCCAAAAGTGAATCCTTGTCCATGGTAATGAATGCCAAGACTGTTAGGCATACCTGGTAGATTGAAAAGTTCTCAAATATTAAGGGGGATTGGCATGCATCTGAAAGCATTCACTGCGGGAGGTTATAAGTGGTAAGGTTATATATCTTAATTCCAAATATTGAATGGGTTAATTTGGACTAATAGTAGAATGATTTTCGATTATAGCTTATGGCTTTTGCCTTTTGCCTTTTGGTTTGATGTAGGAAAACCATAGTGTATCCCAAGGGTAGAGATAGTGGAAAGTACAATTCCATTTCCCTGTACATAATGGCGGCTGATATGGAAATCATATCACCTGGTGGGAAACTTTTTATCAAATATCAACTGTGGCTGAAAAACCAAATCAACAGCAGGAAAGACGTGCTCTTTAACGGTAAACATTATGGCGTTACGTTAAATTTTCTCTTTTTAAGTTTATTTGTGTGTTGATTATTGATATATCATTCTCTTGCAGCTAGTACATGGACCAGTTTCCCAAAGATATATTATGGTTGGCAAAAGTTCATAGATCTTAAAGCATTGCATGATGATGCAAAAGGCTTCTTGCTGAACGACACTTGTATTGTTGAAGCTGAGATTACGGTTCTTGGAATCGTCAATAAGCTCCGGTAAAAGTTTATCAAGATTCATTGCGTGGTCAAGAACTATATATATAACTTATGGTACCATATTTACCATGTTACAACTTATTTTCTATTGTTTTCGTAAAATAAGGCCACTTTTGTTGCTTCAAGATTATAATTTGGTTTAAGTGTTTCAAGTTTTTTGCTCTATGAAATAGGATGAGTGTGTAATTCTACCATAATGTGATGGTAATTGTAATAATTATTTTCGAAAAAATTGCGAGAAAATGTGCCTTTCTTTGTGACAAATAGTGCGGTCCCTTTGTGCTGTACTGGATGTTAGTTGCAATCCCCTGCAACAAACGAAGGACAATCCTCTTCTTGGGTTATCGGTCACCATTCGACTATATATATTGGGAAAGAGGGCAAACGCAATGATCTTTCGTTGAACGTTGGACGGTATTAAGCTTGTCATTGGGTTACTAAGGTAAGCATGAGCATGCATGTATGGATGTACCTCATGCAAGTCGTTTTTGGTGTCGTAAGGTACTAGGCTTAAACAAAGTTTTGTTTACTAAAACTCGCGGAAACAACTAAAACTAGTTTTTTAAGCTTTCCTTTAACTCATAACTTGCTCCGACTTCAACATCATTTTGAAATCTTCTTCATTTTGGAGCCTAAAACATCTTCTAACCTCTAAGAAGTATGTTATAAACCATACTCTAGAGAACCTCAATGAAGGTTATATTATACACGCAACAATAAGAATCATAAAGCCGCAAATTACAGTTCGTAAAAACTTTTACGGGTAAGGTAGAGTAGCAATATGATTGTGAGCTACTGTACCTATCCATAGCTTCCCATCAACCTCTTTAACTTCACTAACAAGTTTCATTACTTCACCTCTTTGATCTTCTAAAACTTCTAAAATATCTCCATTCTCATTAAATAGAGAAATCACTGTGTACATCTCCATACCCATAAGTTTTGCCAAGAAACTCATCTTTAAGGGTAACCGAAAGTAGAAGCTTTTGATCCACGGGTTATTCGAGAGGATTTCTTGAGCTGGGGTTCTACAACAATCAATCGCAACCCAAAATTGGCCTTTCTCGTTTAATCGTACATTGTCTGGAAATCCTGGCAAGTCTGCTACAACTTCCATGGTTCCAGTTTTAAGGCCTTCCAACCAATACCTCATTAGCCTGTAACATGCAATTTGCAATGCAAGTACAATTATCAAGTGTAGGGGTGCATATTTCAATATTTACAAGATAGATATCCCTCTAGCAGATCCTCCATCCCCTCCCTGCCGCAAATTATAATTTATCACCATTTGCCCGACTAATCCTGGGGCTCGTGAGAACCCCGCCAAACAACATGTCGGGTTTAGTCAAGAATGGATAAAAATCTGATAATATTGGATTATCAGACATAAATTAACTAAAAAAGTAGTAAACCTTGGAGATTTATTCGACATTTTACCTGCAGTTGGTGGTCTCTGTGAAAAGGAGGAAAGATTGATCCTTGGAGAGTTGGACTCCATTTGGAAATGCTAAGTCATTAAGCACAATATGAGTTTCTCTAGTAGTTGGGTCATATCTAAGAAGCCTTCCTGTGGCTTCTCCTTCCAGCAAAATGAAGAAATGGTTCCTACAACAAATTGCACAATATGAGAAATACAAACTTTGTTTTTTCACAAAAACCATATCGGGGTGTCGAGATCTTACAATCTGTTGTATCTCTTGCTTGTATCGGTGAAGAATATGGAGCCGTTTTTATGTATATCAAGGTCATTTGCAAAGAGTATTGGCTTTCCCTTAACATGGGTTGACAAAGGAGTTGCAAGGCCACCTTCCGGGCCTATAACCAAGAGTCCGTAGTAAGCGTCAGCTATGTAGAGATCTCCATTGTTTCTATTGAACCTTAGGCCTAGGGGACGACCACATTGGTGTTCAAGCTTGGATTGTTTAGACTTTGTTGATTCAACACCGTTAGCACAAAGCTTCTCCGTCCTGTAAAAGGTTCTTAATTTATGTTCAAGTAATAAGCGTAATGTACAATGCAAAACATATTTTTCGAGGTCATAAAGATAACTTACCAATTGGGAGTAACAAGTGCAAATGTCTCCCATCCAGCATTCTCACCCATCCACCTCACAACACGACCATCAGCTAACCCCGTATAAGGTCCTCGTCCCATAAGATCAAACTCTAATGACTCGGGGCCATAAACTTCATCTACAAACACCAATTTCCCGGACCCAAGACGACTCCGATTATCTCTAGGCCAGTTTCCCATGACTTGGTCATATGGTGCAACTTCGTGCTTTACCGGTCTATAATCACGGCCTCCCAATGGTCCCACATGAAAAGGATCCATGAAAATAAAACCCAATATAAGTACCATGAGAAGGAGAATTGGGTGTTGTAACAATTTTTCATCACTTAATTGGCTCTTCTTCTCCATGAGTTTGTCAAAAATGCTAAGGTTATGATTTTATGTCTTATAAGGTTAAGTCATGCACAATATGTGTGATATATAAGGTGGTTTGGAATAGGTTGCTTTGTAGTTTGTCCTTCTTTTTCGCGTTCTATGTTTTATAAGAAGAGGTTAATACAACTACACAAGGCAAATGTCATGCTTTGTAAATCAAAAATTAGAAACTATGCATTTACCATAAATTATAGACGGTGTATAGGCTAGTTTTATGTTAGAACGTAAGGTTTCTGTTTGTATAAGTTTGTCAAATCTAGATCTACTGATGTGGTTCAGTTTCAAGCTGATGATATGTTTCTATTATTTTCTATTATTTTCTCGGAGAGGCAGTATAGTCTAGGAATAGGTTTTTCTAGGAAAAATAAAACAAGACTGCAACCTTTACCGATTAATCTTCCAACGGAAAAATAATGATGATTAGAACTTAGATATCCGTTAAAAGAACCTTTGTTAAGTTGAACTTCAAGGATCAACACTAGGTGTTTTTTTGTGATGCAACAACAATGGTGGAGACTCTTCATAGTCAATATTCGCAAGCATAGACTTCTGTCAGACTATTCTGCGTCACAGGAAACAGTTCACAGTTGAGTCAGCGAACTGAATTTTGTGAAGATTGACATAACATAAGTTCTGTTTTATTATCTTTAACTATACTTAAAGCTGTTGTCTTTTTTGAAGAGTTGATGAGCATTTGCTTACAGGAAAACAAAAAAAAACTATCCGCGGAAATAAACGACTTTGATTACGATATCAATTTTCATTATAGTGTCCAAACAAAAGCTTTAAAAAATTGAAGGCAAAAGACAATTCTAAAGAAACAAATCTTCATACAACATCACTCTCTATTTCAAGAGTGATCAAACAAGCTCTTGAAATCACAAAATCAAAGTTTTTTTCTGGCTAAATCAAGGGTTTCTCAGCTGCATCAAACAAGGGTAGGTTTTCGTTTCAATTATTTTGAAAGATTTTTGGTATGTAAGTGTGCAGTTACACTATACATAAGGTTTTGTAGTAGGTTATGCTTCGTATTTTTTGTGTTTGTTTTGGGTTTAAATTGCTGTCCTGAAGCCTTAACTTTGTGTTTATGACTTTAATTTAGGGTAATAAAAGTGCAAGTACTGAAAACTGAGCGTTAAAATATGTTGTTGGATTAATTTTTAGTAGAGAAAAATAGTATTAGCCATGTACGTTACTAATTTAGAATATTGTTTTTATATTTTTGTTATGGGCAAAGTCCTATTAAGAGCATCTCCTAAAGTGCCTCACTACCTTGGAATCCAAGGTGCCACCTAGGATTTTCGTCCTCCAACAGTGCCTCACTGACTTGGATTTGAGTCTCCAAAAGCAAGGTTGAGTCGTGGAATCCAAGACTCAACCTTGGTTTTTAACTTCACAATTGGGCACCCAAGTGTTGGGCGCCTGTTTATTTTATAATCATGCGCCTAAGGTTTGAGCACCCAATTGTTTTTTTTTAACAAAAATTCAAATCAGGCGCCTAATTTGAAGTGATAAAAAAAAAAAAAAAAACAGGCGCCCAAACACTTTGGCCTCTGTTAAAAAATCCAAATCAGGTACTGTTGGAGAAAATAGAGCCCCACTGACTTGGATTTGGCTTTTTTTCAACCAAGTCAGTGAGACACTTTAGGAGATGCTCTAATGCATCAAAGTGTCACTCATTTATAGCCTAATCCTGAGTTCTGTTCACCACTAACGAGGGTCAGGAGGTATGGCAAGAAAAGGACTTTCTGACGCCAATATTAAAGTTGTAATCTTCCTTTACACTCTGACGTCAGCCCAAATTTGAACTGCCTGAAATGCCCCTCAGTTTTAATGGTTTTACAAGTTATTACGAAGGGTAAAAACTGTAATTTTGCATTTATTTCTCCTCTCTCACTCGATCTTTCCAATGTGGCCCTCCTCTCCTTCTCTATAGATCTCACTCCTTCTCTCAATTACAAACATGACTTCTTCTTCTCTGTGATTCTCTTTCTTTCTAATGGCAACTTGGAGTGTTTGATTTATCAAAGCTTTTAGGGTTTCAACCAATCTTTTCTTTGGTAAGCTCTTCTACTCCAAATCTCTTATTTTTGATTCATTGCTCTTATCATCTTCTTAATTTAGGGCTTTGATTAAAATATTTTCCTGTACCTCGGGTTCTAAAATTGGTGTTGTTGATTGATGAATCATTATTAGTAATGATTGAGAACTGTGTCTCCATACTTGTGATTTCAGTTAAAACAAAATTTGTTGGGTCGACCCGAAACCCAGAAATGTTAAACCCAAACCCACAAAATTCGGGTCGGGTTAACGGGTTCGGGTCAAATTGCCACCCCTAAGCCTAATCCTAAGTTTCGTTGATCACCAACGAGGGTACAAACATCAGGATTTATCATATCTACATTATAGCATCCACAATAGCTAGGTACACCCTGACGTGGCAAGTGGATTCTCAAATCCACCCTCTTCACCTTCCAGCAGCTAGGTCAAAAATCCACGTGGCACAAGTTTTTCTACCCTGAGGGTGAATTTTTGGTGAATTAATGTCGCGCCCTTCTGAACTGCTCGTAGCTTTGGATCCAATAAGATGTTGACACTTGTCAAGCTTCCAGTGGCTCCCATGCCGCGCACTTCTGAACTGCGCGTATGGGCAACAGCTTAGATTAAAACACGTGAACGGCTTAGTTTTAACTCAAACCAAACGGCTAGTTCTTGCCGCGCGGTTTAAAAGTACACGACAAAAACCTGCATGAAATATATATTAGTTCCCCTATATTTTTTGGTTTTTTCCTGATCAAACTTGGACAACAAGATGCTCAACGGCTATAAACGGCTAGTTTTTTCTCTATCTATAAAACTCATTCATCTTCTACTTTCTTAATCTTCTACAATCAACCCATTCATCTTATATCTCAAAACTCAACTTTCTTCCTTTGTTATCATTTTTGCCTATTCATATCTAACAAAATCTTGGCTGACCTACTCATGTCTGACCCATCACTCACATCTTTGGAGTCATCATCTTCATCATCGTCCGGAAGTGAAGAGCTTTTTCGACGTCAAATTGAGATGATGCACGAGTATAACAAGATTATGATTGAGATGATGCACGAGTATAGCAAGATTATGATTGAGATGAGAGAAGCAAAAGAAAAAAAGCAAGATGCGACATCATCACGGAGGCGGGGATGTAGTAAAAGGGGGAGGATTGACAAGCGAAAAGGTTGTGATCATAAATTGGGGGAGTTTAGCCTTAATTGGGATTACTTCGGTGACAACCCAAGATTCAAAGGTATCCCATTTCGTCATCGATTTCGTATGAGCGAAGGTGTGTATCAACGTATTTATGATCAAATACTTTCTTCGAACCTCTATTTTATTCAAAGAGAAAATGTCGCTAAGACGATGAGCTTATTCTCGCACCAAAAGATAACGTGTGTACTTCGCATGTTATGTTACGGTATAAGCGCAGACGCCCAAGAAGAATACCTTCGGATTGGGGAGTCTACGGGTATTTTGTAATTGAAAGATTTTTGTAAAACTATTATAACACAATTCAAAGCTCAATACCGTAAATCTCCCAATGAAGACGATACATTATACTTGTTAGAAGTGAATGGATCGCGAGGCTTCCCGGGGATGTTAGGTAGTTTAGATTGTATGCATTAAAAATATAAGAATTGTCCTACCGGGTGGGCAGGGCAATATACCGGGTATAAGAAAATCCTGATGGTGATTTAAGAAGCAGTTGCATCGCAAGATCTTTGGATATGGCACGCATTCTTTGGGGTGCCCGGTTCTAACAACGACGTGAACATCTTGCATCAAGGGTGGCTTTTCAGCAACTTGTCTAATAGAGTTGCGCCGCCATCCAATTATAATATAGGCACGGTACCGCACACTATGGGGTATTACTTAGTGGATGGAGTCTATCCAAAATGGTAAGCACTTATTCAAACTATAAGAAATCCGTCCATCGATCCCGAAAGACATTTTTCGAAGATGCAAGAAGCATGTTGGAAAGACGTAGAGCGTGTTTTTGGGGTATTACAAGATAGGTTTCAAATATTGGTACACGGTGCACGATTTTGGAAATCTAGTGATCTAGGAAATGTTATGTACGCATGTATAATTATGCACAATATGATCGTCGAAGATGAACGTCATACTTACATCCGGCAAATGGACATTGATCCCGAGTTTAGAATATCTATGAAGAATTGGAAGGAGGACTTAAATCCAAGACACGCGATCAACACTATGGCAGAGTACATCCAGAAGGTTCATGAAATTAGAAATGAAGGAGCTCATTTCTAATTACGAGATGAACCTGTTGCGCATTTGTGGAATCGAAAAGGGGCGGAGTAATTGTAGTCTTCATCATTATTTTTTTATTTTCTAAAGCAATGTATTTTATTTCCAAGTTTAATGTTGAAGTTGTAATGTATTTTGTTTTCAAGTCTTCATCATTGTAACTTGGGTTATTCACGGGTAGGGTCGGCCCGGGTTAAGCCCTAAACCTAAGCCGACCCAGGCTGGTCGGGTTTCCACATTTTAGACCTGAACCCGAACCGAGTAGTTATAGAACCAGAACCGGAACTGAACCGAATTGGTCAGGTCAGGTTCTGAACTCGGGTTTTTGAAGAACGCATGCATAGGGAGCGATTTGGGGGAAGGAGATGCAACGATCACCGATCAACATCATAGGATCACCGATCCTGTAAACATCATAGGGAGCGATTTGGGGGAAGGAGATGCACTGTCATCATCGTCATCTTCAGATTTCAGATCTGTCAAATGGATCTGTTTCAGCACCATCATAGGGTCTGAACCCAACCGATCTGTTGAAACAACACCAAATTTAATCTGTTGAAAACAACTTTTTACAATCTTTGATTCGATCTAATTTGACCTGTAAAAAAAAGTTACGTTAAACAACATCACATTCTCGATCTGTTGTTTTATTTTTTAACCCCAATATGAGCCCATTATTTGTTTGAGTCCAATTATTATATGAGTTTTTTTTTGTTGAAAAGAGAAATGGGCATTGAGAATAGTGAGCTAACCACATTTTATTATTAGATGCAGCAGCTTTAAAGAAGGCCCCACTCCACCGTCTCTGAGTAAAGTATGGGTAGTTGGTTGGACTTTTTGGAGTAAATAATAAAGACCCCAGCTTTAAAGAAGACCCCACATTCTAATAATAAATAATAAAAAATGTAATCTTTTATAATTAAAGTATGTGTGTTTATTGTGATGTTCCGGTAGATGAGAGAAAGGTGTGTTTAGAGCATGGGCAACATCCTCATTAAGTTAGCGAGCCACGTAGGCATAAATTCAGGGAAAATATGACATAGCTAGAGCTAAAAAAAAAATCTTTTCCAGGGTGAGGATGGATGTCAGTTTTTAATATTTATTATTATTATTATTATTATTTATTTAATAAAAAATAATATAAAAAAATAAATTTGTGCGCCAATTCAATTGGCGCCTAACATTTTAAAATATTTTTTTAATAATAAAATAAATAATAATAATAATATATATATATATATATACACTGCGCCAATTGGCGCAGTTAAATATTAAAAAAAAACCAAACAATTTTTTAATAATAATTTATCTGACAGGAACGGGCTCGCCACAGATAGCCACTGATTTTCTTAAACTTAGCGTAATTTGAGCGACAACTAACCTGAAAAGGGAATTTTTTTCAAAATTTGGATCGTTAATATAGCGATACATATCATGCTGCCCATGCTCTTATAAGCTAAAGTTGAGAGAAAGAACACCAGATTCAACTTCTCTTCTCGTTTCATGATCATGACTTTGCCCATCAAGAGATTCGGGGTTGGGGCTTTGGAGACGACGACGTTCTTGAATCTTCATCGATCTTCGTTGCTGATCTGCTTGATTAACTTCATTTCTTGCGATTATTTTTCGTCTGGTTAGGGTTTTGTTTTGGTTTTGGGGAAATTAGAGTTTGCCGGGGAAATCGGTCTCTGAAGAGAGTGGAGAGTGGAGAACCATCTTCTTGGATTGTGATTTGTGAGGAGAGGTTTCATACTAAACTAAACTATCCGGTTTGGGTCGGGTTTTGAGGTATACCACATCATAAGCCCGTACCCGAACCAATTATATTCAGGTTTTAAAACATAGACCCGAAACCGAACCGATAGATTCCTAACCCGAACCAAACCGGCCAGTTTGGGCCAGCCTGGTTCGGTTTCTCAGGTTTTTGGGTTTAAGTGTTCACCCCTAATTGTAACCCTTTAAAGAAACTTGGTTTATTGCTTCTACTTTTTGATTTTGTACCCATTTCTTCTGTTTTATTATTTTGGTAGAGATAAAGAGAAAGAGAAAATCTCAGGTCCTGTAAGAAAGAAGTAAGAAGTAGAGTCTATTATGGCAGAGTACATCTAGAAGGTTCAAATGCGAATTAGATTAATAACAATTTTAAGGATTACGTACGATTAATAACAATTTTATTAAAATAATGAAATTACATAAAACTTAAAAACTACTATTAACGCTAAGAATTACATCAATCTTCATCACTAGAAACGTCATCATCACTTGGACACTGCTCCTTCAACTTCTTTGAATATTCTTTAATTTGCTTCTTCATCCAACGCCTTTGTGCCAGTAGTAGGTTGAGGGTACGAGCCTGTATACCTACGAGCCTGTATACCCATCAAATTGAGGGTAATATCCTTGGTTTGGGTAATGAGGGTATTATCTATGGGTTTGAGATTGAAATTGATTATCGGGTACCAGGAATAGTTGACGAACATACCTTAGATCTTGGGAAGTGTTAGGCATTTGTGACGGATCACTCATTCCGAATTGAGAAGGAAAGACGTTTCCTTGTTGATTCGTATTGGAGGATTGAGAGTGGTTTTGAGAATTATATTAAGAGCTTGAGGAAGACATAGTGGTTATGTTTGTAAGGTAAGGAGGGATGAAAGTGTAGAAGATTAGAAAAGAGGAGAGTGTAGGAGATGAATGACATTTATAGTTGAAAAAAACTAGCCGTTAACAAGTGTCCAAAATAAAAACTAGCCGTTAATATGGCTGTTGAGTAACTTGGACAACAAGTTTTTTAAAAAAACTAGTCGTTAATATGGTCGTTGAGTAACTTGGACAACAAGTTTCCAAAAAAAAATCTTTAAAAAAATAAGATTAAACAAGATTAATATTCAACATATTTCAAGCAAAACATAGTTTAAACAAAACATAAATCAAAGTTCTAAATAAAACATAGCCAAACTAAGACGACCTCTCTTCGTTTGGCAGGCTCATCTGCTACGTGCGAGGCTCTCTTCATAGGTGCATTGTACTTCCGGCTCTGTTTGGTAGGAAATGGACATCTCAGCAAGTCTCTCAGACGTCTCTTGGATGACCTCTTGTGCCCGGTTAAGCTTCCTCCTCAACTCAGTATTGTTGTCAACTAGTTGCCTCGAGTCTTTATATGTTGCATATCGCATTCCTTGGGATTGATGCCACAACCCATCCATACTATACGTAGGTGAACATGGGTATGGTACCTTCATCACCGGGATCGGTATCCGTCTACGTTGATCGTTCGTTCCCGCCACATCCATGAACCATCATATATCATGTGGATCGTCGGTCGCCTGGACACCATAGTCTTGCACATGTGAAGACGTAGCTAAACTCGACGTAGGTAGCAAGTGTACATTGGGCCTCACTAGATCATGCCCGACGATCCAAATATTTCCCGCCCTCTTTACTAAACTACAACCGATCTTGGGATTTGGATGAACGGCACGTCAATATCTCATGTAATCTACGTCTAAAACAAGATAATTGCGACTATCGTAGAAGTCCACCTCTTTCAGACCCTGATATAACTCTCAATCGTACCTTGAGAATTCCATAATCTCTTGAGGGGGATCATAGGGCACACTATCATGCCTGGTCAACTGACGCATACACCAGTCTCATAAATACCAAAGCGTATCGTGCCTGTATGAGACTGACACCAATGGAACCCTATGGAAGCTCAGTGCTGAAACAACTCTTACCTCTATACGGATTAATTACCTAGACCTGTGTCATGGTTGCCAATCTATGTTGGTTCTATCCTTCCATTCTATCATATCTCTGATCATAGCAAAAGAATAATGAATTTTAGACCCCGTACTAGCCCTTTCATCTCTCCACGCACCCATACGGGGATAAACATGGTTAAAGTTTTTTACCTTCACTAGATACATTCTAACTCGACAGTACTCGAAGAACCAGAACTCCAACATCACATAGAATCTGGTGATTGATTTCTTCACCTTCCCGTCCCTCAGAACTGAGACTTCATCAAGCCCCCGATATAAAGCCGCCATAATCGGCGTACCCCAGTCTGTCAAGGCTGCAAGATAACCTACCCAAAGAGATGTGCTACCATTTGAGAATAAGAGATTACCCATCATATAGGCAATAAATGTCTTCGCATATACGATATCCATTTGTGAGTCGTAATTACGGAGACGTAGATTCAAAGACTCTTTTTACTTTTTTAAATAGGCGAGAGTGATATTACCGTACCTGATGTCAGAGCTTGTGATTCCCGAGAACATCTATTTTGTTTTCTCTAACTTGGAGTACATCTCGTCGTATGGGAGTTCACAACCCCTCCCAAAAGATATGCCCGTTAGCATGACAAAGTCTAACGGTGTGAAACCAAGTTCCCCGCAAGGAAAGCGAAAGGTATGGGTGGAAAGCCACCACCGTTCCACGAGAGCATGAATGAGACGGTATTCCGAGTTTTCCACCTTAATCGAGCAAAAACTCCTCAAAACCTATATTGTCGACCAACTTTTCAACGTCGGGTACACGATAATCCATTGGTACCACTTCAGTACCTTATCCAATGATCCTCTACAATGTATTTCATCTAGGTTCTGACAAAAAAATGCATTAGCACGTTAGACTTTCATTCGGGCATTTCATCAAACACATTGCAATATATGTTAATAACACTTAAATTTACACAAAACTTACCGGCATTTCCTCCGATCCAACAAAAATATGGACTAGCCGTCCGGGAGGATATCTACTCGGTTCAACTCTTCGAGCGTTGGGGAGGGATTGTTGTCCGACGTCAATTGTAACGGCCAAATATTTGTTACTTCGGCGTTCCCCCTTCGTTTTACTTCCGCGTTTACGTTGCGTTTAGGTTTGGTAAAATTGTACCTCAGTCGCAAACTAGACTCTCCCGACATTTTTAAACAAAAAACGGCGTCGATGACGGAGGAAATGGGTTGGGTTGGGAAACTTGTGGAGTAAGGGTTGGGTATGCCTTGAAATAACACTTGAGAAAGGTAAAACAAGTTTATGCCTTGGCTAAATTTTTTTAAAAATTGACGTGGCAATTCCTTATTAGCTGGTTATGCCGCGCGGTTTAGAAGTGTGCTGGAGATATAAAGGCTTAGATTAAAACACGTGGCTGGATGTTGGCCGTTGGTGTTCGGAACAAGGCGCAAATCCACCGACTACCCTATTGCATTGAATGTTCTTATATATGGGTAAGAAAGTCAAATCCACCTATCCTAGTGCTGTGGATGTCTTTAGATATCGGCAAGAAAAGGACTTTCTGACGCCGACGTTAAAGTTGTAATCTTCCTTTACACTCTATGTCAGCCCAAATTTGAACTGCCTCGTAGGCCTTGAAGGTTTCACAGTTATTATGAAGGGTAAAAAGTGTAATTTTTCATTTATTTCTCCTCTCTCACTCGATCTTTCGAGTGTGGCCCTCTTCTCCTTCTCTCAATTACAAACACGACTTTTTCTTCTCTGTGATTCTCTCTCTCTAATGGAAACTTGGAGTGTTTGATTTCTCAAAGCTTTTAGGGTTCTTTGGTAAGCTCTTTGATTCTTCTTAATTTAGGGTTCTAAAATTGGTGTTGTTAATTAATGAATCATGTTAGTACAGTGTCTGCTTGAGAAACATTGCTTGGGGCTGTTTTTGCAAAAGTAGTGAGTTGATCTACTCCCTGGGGCAGGGAAGAATATTGCTTGGGGGATTGGTGTTGCTCAAACTAGCTAGAACAGCTTCTTCAATTACACCATTTTGTTCATACAACACTTTTTAAACTACAAACTCCACTTCCCCTTCATCTTCGATGGTTGGACTTTGTTTTACTAGTTTTTTGCCAGCTCACTTGCTCCTCAGACTATTTTTTCATTTTGATTAGAAATAAACTTTATTTCATTCAGGACAACTAATTAAATGCAAAGGTAATAACAAGACATGCAGTTTCAAGAACAACGCTATATACAAATTCTTATATATAGCAGACAGAAATATCAGCGATATCTTGAGTTATATCGTCACTTTTTTCTTGGAGATTCACTTTAAGTTAGGCACATAAGTAAAGTGGTGTAGTGCCCAAGGCATGCCATTTTGGCTTTCCAAAAACGTTGCGTCGGTTCCCCGCAGTTTAGCGGTATACTAGTTTATTCTGACTAAAATCACTAAACACGGCATGTGGGTTGGCGGGGTTCACACGTCTTCCAGGGATTAGTCGGCCAAATGGTGGTAAATTATGAACCTACAGGATCACCCTTGTTTGCAAAAAAAATCTATTGCTTAACACTTCTCAGTTCTCAATCATTCTCATCTCTTTTTTTCTTCTTCTTCCTCTACTATTATGTTATTTCTTACTATTTTTTTGTGAATAGAGTGTATTATTCTCATCACCTAATTAATTACGACTCTTTACATCAGATTTTTTCGCTTTGGCATGGCTGACTTTGATGACAATAAAAACTGTGATTGGATAGAGAGACTGAAATTTGGAGGTGCAGTTCCGCATAATGAACCAGATAACCTCTCATATGGTTGGGCATCTCCATCTGGAGATAGGTTTAAGGTTAGAGGTCCAGCATATTTTTCTACTGACGTTAAGGTTTCCGGTGGGGAGTACCTTCTAAAGCCTCTTGGGTTTGACTGGATTAAAAGTACTACAAAGATTGTGGACGTCTTGAACAATCCAAATAGCCGTATTAGAACAGCTCTTGAAAACGAGTTTCCAACTAGTGATCATAAACCTTTCATATGGGCGTTTAATCTGCAACTCCCAAGTAAGGATAACTTCAGTATTGTGGCATACTTCATAGCGTTAGATCCTATTCCGGAGGGATCGTTGATGGATAGATTCTTGAAAGGGGATGATACTTTTAGGAACTCCAGGCTTAAATTGATAACAAATATTGTTAAAGGACCATGGTTTGTGAGAAAGGCCGTTGGACTTGGGGGGCAAGCTGTTAGCTTACTTGGAAAAGCTATTTCCTGTAAGTTCTTCGCAAGAGAAAATTACGCAGAAGTGGATATGGACATTGGAACGTCTAAGGTTGCAATTGCTATTTTCCATCTGGCTTTTGGTTGCTTCACAACTATAACAGTTGATCTAGCTTTTATCATCGAGAGCCAGGTTGATTCGGAGCTTCCTGAAAAAATATTAGGCGCCTTTCGGTTCTCAGAGCTTAACCCTACTTCAGCTACAACTATTGATCCACCACCTGAAGATCATTCGCAGTCCTATCAATCTAGTGGTTTCTGGAAATCAATTGGGCAAGGCTTCTCACATTTGCTACACCCAAATGCACATGAAATTGGGACGATCGGTGACAAAGAAAGTTGTGTTGAAATAAAGAAATTGTAATCTAAGTGTGATCATCGCTTGGAAAGTTGCTTTTTCTCCCTTAGTTTGGCAAAAATGCTAAAGTTGTAATGAAATAAATATAAGGTTGTATGAAATAAATAAATTGTTTATGTCTTTGATCATGTTGCAATTGTGAAACCCGAATGAAGGATTTAACGATTGAGAGTTGAGAACATTACCCCACACATGTGGCATAACGAACGATACATTATTATCCGCGAAATCCAACGGCCAAGATTACATAATCCAAACACAAAAGTTTCAAATGATACAACATCTCTCTCGAAATCTCATTTTCAAAGCTTTTTCTCTGACGAATCTAGGGTTCTCAGCTGCATCAAACAAGGGTATGTTTTGATTCTTGTTTGTAATTCTGCATTAACACTTAGGGTTTTGTATGTTTATTTTTGCGTTTTGGACTCTAATTTAGGTGTAATTATTGAGAATTGAGTCTTAGAATATGTTATTGGATCACTTTTTGACTAATTTAAAATAATATATTTGTATTAAGGAATGTTAGGGATAGTATCAGTGATGTATGCGAGTAATTTAGAATGCTGTATATTGGGGTCTTGAATCTTATATTGTTTATTAAGGAATGATAGGTAATGTTTGACTATATTTGTATTAAAGAATGTTAGGGATTAATTGAATCTGTTTACGATTAAATCCCATTTTTTTTAATTTATTTCTGTGACTTTGCCCCGTAATTCTTACGTTGTTGACTGGGGTTTAGCAATAGAGTATTTATATAAACCCAGTTTTTCAATTTTTTGTCCCGAGGAGGAGCAAAGATGGGTTTACCAATGGCCAACCTCGGTCAACAGTGGATGATAGCAGATATCAATGAATTAAGGGGCAATGTATTATGTTGGGCTAATCGCTAATTCTGCTTCTTATCAGGAAGGGAAACTCCGATTTTTCTCATTTTGTATTGCTAATTATTTTCTCATTTGATATCGTAGGAGTTATTGGATCCCCAATTTGTTTTTGCTCGCTAGGATTGTTATTGTAAGTTTTGGCTTAAGATGATCAAACGACCGTAGGGAGTGTTTTTCATAGTCACTTAGGTTTTTTTCTTTGCAATGTTTTTCTCTGTGTTCCATAGGGGTCGGTTCGGGTCGGTTTTCGGCCTGAAGTGAACCTGAACCAACCTTATTTGGTTCCTAAATTTTGAACCCGAACCGCAAAATGTATATGACAACCGAAATCTAACCGAAATCGAGTCCCAATACAATTGCGTAATCAACTATCCTTGTATAAACATAAGCCCTAATTTATCCTCACCAACAATCACTTGCGATTGTTTCTCAATATGGTAAATCAACTCCAATCACATCAGCAAGATCAATCAACGAAACTCTTCCCAATTTTGATATCTCTCGCACCATTTCAAGACTCAATTGCTTCTGTATTACAACAAAAGCAACAAAGTCAGAAAACTTGAAGTTGTTGTGATTCGATTTGAGATGAAATGAAAAATTAATTTGAGATTCGGGGATTACAGATGTGATGTATTCTTTGCCGTTAATGGTGTGGAGGAGATCGTAATCGATGATTTGAAGTTGGTGAAGCTTTTGGATTAGTTTGACTACGTTACGCTCGGATAATCGAATCGATGATTTAACTTGTTGTGCGAACTCGAATTGTCTCTCGAGCTCTACCTACATGGCGGCTGAGAGTGAGAGAGAGAGAGAGTTCATACCTCTTTGGAGGAGGCGAAAGAGGAGATAAAACAATTAAAATCTCAAACACTAAAGTTTAGTTAGGTTTTGTTCGGTTCGGTTTTTACCGGTTTCTATTTAGGAAAAACGAAACCAAACCGTTTTTGTCGGTTCCTTATTTGACAAACCGAAACCGGCCTCATAGAAACTGAACCGTTTTGTTTAAACTGGTTCGGTTCGGTTCGGTTTTGCGGTTTCTTCGGTTTTCTGCTTACCCATTCCATCTTTCCCCTCTATCTCCCAAACCAATCTCCCCCACCTCTTGGCTGTTTTTTCAAATACCATCCCATGGTTTACTAGTATGTTGCTTTACCATGATTAGAAGTAAATGTAAATTTAGCCTTAAGTGGACTACCAAGGTTAGCAATTAGTGTGGTGGACTATTACGAGGTACTATTCACTTTTTCTTAGATATTATGTGGTTCTCCTTCAGTGGTTGCAGTTCCTCTAGGAGGGAGAAGAAAAGAGAGGCCGGAAATCACACGAAAGGATTCTTCAACCATTTCTCCTCAACTTCTCTTTAGAAAAAAATTGTTTAATTTTTCCTCTGGGGTGTTAATAATCTCCTAGGGCATCAGATGACAATGTGACACCTACATCGGGATCTATCTTTATTATGTTCTCAGCAAGATTTGATGTGACACATTTGTCGTTGGCAAAGACTTATTATTCATCATCAACTTACTCGTGGGTACCCTGACATCACCTCGATATGTTAGATGAGGCTATACAGGATTGATATCAAGCTGATATCGGGGTCCTTACGGGTAAATCAATGCGAATAATGCATCTATCGAATAATGCGACCTGGAATCGCATCACATCTCCATTACAACACCTTAAATGTGACCGATCCCAGATGCGTTGCATTTTCTCGCATTTTAATTTGTCGTTTTTATCGCATATTATCACATCTTCTAATGCGAGGTAAATGCGAGAAACCAACTGAAATACGATATTAAACACAAAAGCGAAATCATTGTACGAGTATGCGCTAAAACTACGTAAAAAAATGCCACATACAAGAGAATAATTGTTAAATTTTCTACGGTACAATTACGAAAAGTATATGCTTCTTAATAAAATTAAGATAGGAGATATGAGAAACAAAATACTCAATTACCTTATTGCAAGCAAAACCTAAAACATGAAACACTTACATTCTAGGAACTCCCACGAAACTTACGATTGGTTAGTTTTCTACTTGACCTATTTGGATTGTTTTGTAATGGTTTGTTAGTTTCTTATTTGTAATGATGATTAGGTTTTTAAGTTATGTTTGTTACTTTCTACTGGTATATGTGGATATCTCAATTTTTCATTTGCTTTTTTTGATTACTGAGTTTGTTAGTTATGATTTATAATTCTCTTATATGTTTTTTTAGAATGAATATATTGTATATATAGATTTATATGCACATATATTAGGATTATATGCAATTTTTGCTTAATGCTTGCAACATTCGCAATTGCGTTGCAATATTTGCGTTATCCGCAGTAGCATTTTTTAACCCGTGATCGCATCGCATCGCATTACGCATTAACTACGTTGGTTGTTGCTAATGTTCGTGTTTAGTATCGAATCTTGATGAGAATATGTCAAAGCTGATCCCAATGCAGAGTTCACATTGCCATGTCTTGGTCTCGGAAATAATTAACACCCCAAAGGAAAAACCTAGCCCTTTTCCTACAAATAGAAGTCAAGGGTTGATGGTTGAAGGATTCTTACTGGTTATAATTCGGCCCCTCTCTTCTTTTCCTCCTGGAGGAACTGCAAATCATAGAAAGAGAACTAACCTTCACCTACTCAGAGACCCTTCGCTATCAAGTGAGGCAGGCTTAGCCAGACCTACTAGGCCGAAGCGCTAGCGAAGGGGCCTCAAAGTAGCCGACTTTGGTTCGGCATCTTGTACGAAGTAAGTGAAAACGTCTACTAATAGCAAATCCTGCCTGTTTATTTGAGATTACATTTACTTCATAAGGTTTAAACCTTCGTTGTTACTTTATAATTTTATACGTGACACAAATTTCTTGGGTGTTCAGAATACTCGTGTCCTTAATAAGGCTTCTACTCTTTAGTATTTATCAACCCTTAAGTGTAACTTTTCTGACACTTCTCTCAGTCTCTCATTTTCTTATGTGGCACAAGAACTTTAACATTAAATGAAATACTGTACCCATTAGTATCCTATATGCTAGATTGGCACGCAAGACAACTTAATGAAGAATAGATGTCATATTTTTTCTTCTTAATAGTATTTCCATAATGTTCGTGAAGTATGAGTTAGTTTCAAACATGCTGAAGCATATGGTGATGTCCTCATTCATATTTTGTCTCAATCTCTGGGAACATACTAGTGTTGTTAGTTAGGACTGTGAAGCCATATCTGATTGGGTTAGTTTTTCAGTACAGGGCTTGGTTGGAATTCATTGCCAAGTCTTTACTACTCAGAAGTTTGATACCTGGGTAACCCGGCTCATGGAAATCTTTCATCTGATAAATGTACTGTTTAGGCACCCTAGCTTGTCCTGATTGCTCTTAATTGTTGAAAAATGCACATCCTCACTATAGCTTTTATGTTAATTACCAAGCCTAGAGTTGGCGCACTTGTTGTATTGAACACAACTTGTTTTTTTAGATCGTTCTGAAACAATGAACTACTGCTATGATTAGTGTTACTCAACTATTCTTAGGCTGTCTCGTTTTTCATATTGTATTCATGATATAATGAGTTTAGATCAATTAAAGGTTAGGTCACTGGGTATTTCTGACCTTATGAATAGTTCATTCATCATAAAGTGTCATTCATCTAGCGCTTTATAGCCCAACCTATCTTTCTCACGTATCTTTCTCTTTCTGACTATCTATCCGCTTTCTTATTAACTTCATAACTAACTGTAGCACTTCTACTTTTTCTTCTTCCACTCAATTATTGGTGGCTCTTTTCATCAGGTAATTTTGTTTTGCCATGGCTGGCTCTGATGGCAATAAAGAGTGTGATTGGACGGAGAGAGTGAAATCTGGAGGTTCAGTTCCACATCATGAACCAGATAACTGCGCAAATGGTTGGGCTACTCCATCTGGAGATATTTTTATGGTTAGAGGTCCAGAATATTTTTCTACCAAGGCTAAGATTTCTGGTGGTGAATACCTTCTAAAGCCTCTTGGGTTTGACTGGATTAAAAGTACTACAAAGATTGTGGATGTCTTAAACAATCCAAAAAGCCGTGTTAGAGCAGCTGTTGAAAACGAGTTTCCAAATAGTGATAAACCTTTCATATGGGCTTTTAATATACAACTTCCAAGTAAGGATAACTTCAGTGCTGTTGCGTACTTCGTAGCATTAGATCCTATCCCAGAGGGATCCTTGATGGACAGATTCTTGAAAGGGGATGATAGTTTTCGGAATTCAAGGCTTAAATTGATAGCAAACATTGTAAAAGGACCTTGGATTGTGAGAAAGGCAGTTGGGGAACTAGTTATTTGCTTACTTGGAAAAGCTGTTTCTTGTAAGTTCTTTGTAAGAGAAAATTATGTAGAAGTGGATGTGGATATTGGAGCTTCTATGGTCGCAAGTGCTATAGTTCATCTGGCTTTTGGTTACATCACAACTCTAACAGTCGATCTTGCTTTTCTCATCGAGAGCCAGATTGATTTGGAGCTTCCCGAAAAAATCTTAGGCGCCGTTCGATTCTCAGAGCTTAACCCTGCCTCAGCTAAACCAATTGATCCACCATCTGATGAAAATCTGCAGTCCTCTCTACCTACTGGTTTCTGGAAATCAATTGGGCAAGGCTTTTCACATTTTCTACACCCGAATGCACAGGATAGTGCCTCCATCTCTGTTTCACCGCATGAAAATGGGACGATCACTGACAAAGGAAGTTCTGATGAATTCAAGAAATGGTAAGTGTGATACATCAGTTAAGTTAACGCAATCTATAGCTTATTGGTGAAAATAGCCACTTACTAGCTGTTTTACTTGTTCTCGTGCAAACAATGCGATATAGATGTTACGTGTATTCAATTGGCAACATTATCTCAGTTTGAAATAAAATATATAATGCAACATATGTATCACTTTATGTTTCTGAAATATCACTATCAATATTGAAGTCGTAATGCTCTTAAGGTACCACAATTTACAATAAACTCCTTTCATGATATTTTGTGGGTGGCAAATGATTTTCTGAGTTTTGGTTATAGGTAATGAAACAGTAGGTATTTTCAAGATATGTATAAAATATTAATGAAAGTATTTGTCTATTTGTATAATCTACAATACGAATTGAGAAACCCTAATTAGCAGAAAAGCACGAAGAACAAACCAATTGGTTGGAAAAATTCCTTTAGAGCTTCAATTGCTTAATCGAAATCAATTACAATTGAATTCCTTTCAAATCCTAAGTTTCTCTCTAGAATTTCCATTGATCTCCCCTCCTCCTCTTGCCTAGCCTTGCCTCTTTTTATAAGAGTTATAAGTTCCTAGTTCCAATAGGACTTGTCTAGCCTTGCCCCTTTTATAAAGGTTACAAGTTCCTAGTTACAATAGGACTCCTACTGCTAAATTAGAGTAATACTCTAAATAGAAGTAGGACACTAAATTAGTGATACTTCATAGATCCTCCTGGATCATTGTACATAATCTCTGTAGAAATACTCATTTTTACTGAGTAACAAAAACCTAGCATATAATGTGTTTATATTTGTATGAAAAATCTATTCTCGATGTAATAATTGTCAGATGTTCTGAAAATAATACAATATTTGCAGATATGCAAAACTGGTTATATAGTTTCTTTCCATCGGGGAAGGAGGGAATTGGTTTCAAATCACGAAGTTGTAAGCATTGTATTCTGATTTATGTTTCAGTGCTTTCTTTTCTTCATTGTTGATAATGAAATATTTATATATTGTCTTAAAGTTGGCAAAAGGGATATTACATCTTGTACTGAATATGTGTCTTTCATAATTCAATTTGAGGCATTGATTCGTATCCCCTTAGCAAATTTTTACTTGTTCTTTTTTATTCAACCTTGTAAGGACCACACATGAATGGATTCTAGATCCAAATTCTGGGTGCCCTTTTCACGCTTGATTAGAAGAAAACCTGGCATCTTAAAAATTTGGGATCAGACCCATGTTTAATAGTAGTAGGTATTCTGTATAAAATGTGGGAATTAACAACCTAAAATCCTGCCAACTATTTTTTTTTTTGCTAAGTTGCCAACTATACAGTGGCTAAGAAAATTGCAATACATTAGCGGGGTATGTAGTATTCTCAGAATTACTATAAGTTGTTCTTAAATCCACTATCTTGCAATATGCTTTGACCTATCACTATGTCACATGCTGCTGTGTATGCTAAGATATGCTGATTAAACAAGAGCGGCAATCAACAGATGTACAGAAAAATTGCAAGAAAAAATATATAAGACAAAGATTCACTTGGAATGTCATTCAACTTTTACTATCCATCAGTAGTACAATCCAAGTAACAAGAGAGGAACAGAACTGAATTGTAACAGGTAGTTACTTACTATTTGGTAATGAACTAGGATAATCCCCCTCACAGGAAAAGTAAAAAGACAAGTATCGGTAAATAAGTAGTGCAATAGTGGCTACCCGATGATGGAATTGGGATGGGCAGTGGAGGTGCAATTTCGGGGGCTGGGCCTAATGGTGTGTTTGGGACAGATGGAGGGGAGTCTGTGGCTGGCTTTGGTGGTGGAGGCGTCATTGGGAGTGAATGTGGTGGTGAGCGAGGTGTGTGGCGTCTTCCGGGGTCCTCGGAGGGAGAGGGAGGGAGGATGTCCACCTGGAGCTTAAGTCCCGAAGCACAATGGCCTTTTGTTCCGCATATGAAGTACCTCGTTCCCAGGTCTTCCAGATGGATATTCGTGTTCCCATGGTTGTATGTTCTAATTGGATTGCTTATCTGACACAGGTTATATCCAATTCGGTCCACTTCTAGCACATCGTGAGTTGGCCCGTATGTGAATACTGCTCAATATACAACATAATTTAGTATAATATTACAGGATGAATTTCCATTGTTGGTAGAACTTGGACAAATTCGAAAAACTCAGAACTTTTAAAAACGTGTCACAATCTATCTAAAGTTAAAATATTAAATTGTATAAAAAACAGCTTATAGTTAGCAAATAATCAAATAAGATGTCCTGCCTAAGTTGTCTCCAGTGTGGAATGAGGCTGATGAACTCCAGTTCTGCAAATCTGACCCAAGATCCCAACCACTAGTTCCTCCTACAGAATGATTAGTTGCAGAGACATAGTGAAATAGGACGGACATGAAGGTTATTACGATGGTCGCTTTCACAGATGTAGTTTGCCGCAGGTGATTCATCTTGCTTTGGTCAAGAAAAAAGTCCTAGGGAACAAAATCGAACATCAAACTAAAATCATATTCACATGAATTATATGAAATTAACGGAGTATGTAATACAAGATATGGTAGAAAATTTGGCATATCTTGAAGTATTTTGCTTGGTATGTAAACATTTAGGTGAGAGGAAGGGGAATCAGTAATCTGCAACTAGTTGGGATCTTTGTGGAGGAGCTAAAAAGCAGACATCTAAAATGTTGGAGAGCTCAATGAGCTTAGTAACTAAAGCTTGCTTTTATATTTCAGTAGTATCCTATTTAATCATATCTAACAAGTAAAAATAGCAAATTTACCACTACTAAGCATATAATCATATTGATAACATGAGAATTAGATTGGAAATATCAAGCTCGTATACTCAAAAGGCCATCTTATGTTTATATGGTTATAATAAATGTTTAGTATGTATACTGTATACGCATAGGAAATAAATTTACCTTATGTGGAATATCATAATGTATGTTAAAACTTAGAAAACAATCAAAGAAGAGGAGAAAGGATTAGAGTTGTAGCTAACCTTTGAGAATGCAGTTTCTCTTCTCCTTTAGAGGGGGTACTTATAGGTCTGTAGGCAAGGTCTGGGTGTACACACTTGAGGACAGAATCTTACAGTACTATGTTCTGTTTGAGTTGCAAAAACTGTGAATTGTAGAATTATCTTTTTTTGGGATGAACACGTAAATTTTGAGTTGGTGTGGAATATTTGATAGGTTATTCTTCATTTACGGTAATTGCGTGCCAGAGAAGATGGATGAGTATGTGTTTGTTAGAAAGTTAAATGGATGCAATTTTTGCATTCCTGTTGGTACAGAGCTACATGTTTTTCTTATCATAAATTTTGCAGACGGATTTGATTATGGTGCGAGAACTTTCACAGTCAGGCTTGTAGATCAAACCTGGATATGATTTAATAAAATTTCCGATCAAACCCGGATCTAATAATGCAACTTTTTTGCATTGGATTCCTGTTGGACCATTCCTTGATCTAAAAGTTCGAAAGCCTCAGGTCTGAAATCTGAATTATCTGATATGTCAATTTAAATACAGCTTTGAATGCTTATATAGCTAGAACTAACTATACTTAAGATGGTTCCATAAGTGCAGTAGGACACTCTATTTAAAGTATACTTATCATGAATCATC
Organism: Kingdonia uniflora; assembly: GCA_014058105.1. Classification (NCBI taxonomy): domain Eukaryota; kingdom Viridiplantae; phylum Streptophyta; class Magnoliopsida; order Ranunculales; family Circaeasteraceae; genus Kingdonia; species Kingdonia uniflora. The sequence continues at coordinate 107,119 of JACGCM010000045.1, forward strand.
GTTTGTCTCAAGAATTCTCATTCAGGAGTTGCATTTTTTTGTCGAGAAAAGTGTGGGGCTCTGGTATACACTAGCTGGAAAGCATAGGACACAAAGTGGAGCTAACATTTTTTTGTCGATTAAAGTGTCGAGCACTTCTTCCTTAAAAGCATGATGAACATAGTAAAAAAAATCTAAAGTATGCGGACGTATATCATCCAAACTACAGTAGGTATTGGTGACGGTTTTGGGCCTTGAGCATCTATTGTCTTTTCTTTTTTACCCATCATTTTATGCCTTTCTTTCAAGTTAGGGAACTAACATAGAATATATATCGATATATTATCTGAAGACTAGACACTAGCGAAAAACATGACACATTCGAGAAATCTGAAAATAGAAGAGAAATGATGCTCATCAGCATGAATTTTTCCACTTCCGGCCACTTCTTGCTAAGCATTTCAGCGAATATTATGGATCTCTTAAACTCAAGCATATACTATAAATATCGCCATAATCCCATAAATAACACATTATCTTTCACCCATCTTTTTTCTTTTCTTTTTTCAATCACAACAACGTTTCTTCCTCGGCAAAGAAGACAAATAATATAGGAAGACAATAGAGATGAAACCACACTGACAAACTCGAAATAGCTGGAAACCACACTATGGATAGGCATTAGGGTTCGCAATGAGGTATCCTTCAACGGCCTTAAACATTTTCACAATGCCTTCCTCAACTGCCTTGATTTCCTCCTCATTAGGCACACCATCTCCCTTAGTTTTGAATTCTCCACTTATCTTACATATACTTCCACCATCTCCTGAAGCCTCCAACTTAACTTGAAAAGAGTTTGATTCGAACTTGTCGTTGCCCTCAACAACGGAGTACTTGTATACGTAACTGTCTTGATCCAACACATCCACACGGTTTTTCACTAGACTTGCCTCCTTCACCGCTACAGTTTCATTTGTAAAATAAGCGTTAAGGTTGAACACAAATATTTAGAAATATATAAATATGAACTTGAAATAGACTAACGCTTTGGGGAATGGAATGAAAACAAAAATAGAAGTAATCTTGGAAACCTTGAGTGAACTTGAATGTCTTGATAGTGCCAGCTCTATGCTCTCAATGATTTGAGGGGCGATTTTGGGGATGATGATGTGTGCGTCAATAATACCCGCCTTCCATAGTTTAGCAGCTGCAACGGGAGAAGAAAACTCGTGGAGGAAAGTTGGCACAGCCATGTTTTGTTAAAAAGAAGATTATCAAAGGAGGCGAAGAGAAAAATGTAGGTTGCTGAGATTGTTTCAGATGCATTTCGATATTTATAAATGAAACGAGCATATGCATTAAGAGTTCTATATTCTTGTTTTGTTCCATTTTTTGGTCTCATTGGATTAATAGTTCCAAAAATCCGAATCATTGAATCCCAACTCCAGAACTCCTAGATCATTCAACTTTTTTATTTTTTTTATAGCGATGTCGCTTTTCTTATCCATCTCCTTGATTTGCTCGTCAAAATAGGCCCGATCGTTTTCAGCGATGGAGCCTGGGATATTTCTTTAATCTGACGGTGCAATGCTGTACAATATACTTGTGCTTGGTGGTTACCTTTTTTCCATGAACACGGAGGTTTGTTTAATTATTCCTTCTTCTTTTTCATTTTTTTACGCACATGTACTGATAAGTAAAAACCTCTTGGAAAATATTGTTAGATTTGAGAAATTTGAACGTAAAAAGTGATAACTCATCAGGCTTCAAGGCATGTTGAGATTCTTGTTAAGAAATGTTTATACTCTTCCGGTAAAGACCATGAGTGCATAGTGACCATTTTAGCAAAATAGACGAGGTAAACTATTTTAGCAACTCAAGCATGCAGCTTTTCAGGAATATAATACATTACAACCTGAAAGCAAATTATAAAGCCAAAATCTTCAAGACGGTCAAGTTTGATTGAGGTCAAATATAGTATATCTGCATAGATTTCTGGAGCTATCGGATCATATTGTGTATTTTCAGGATTGCCTCATTTCGAGAAGTAAACCAAATTTATTCAATCACAACTAAGAAATAAACTTACACCAATAACAATTCTTCTACCTCTCCAAATTAGAATCTAATTAGACATTAAAATAAAAACAACTCCAATAGTTATGCCCCTAATCTAATAAGCTAAAGTAAAAAGAGACCGTCAACGAGTGGATGACGTGTACTCAGTTTATTCGTGAGGGAGCTTAGTGTTCTTTATGAAAATTTTAGAGATTAATTGTTGGGTTATAGGATTGGTATGACCTGAACTGAACGTGTGAAAAATTGGTATTGCCACCCCAATGGCTTAATCGATGGTTACACACTTACACTTGTCTCGGGTGGAGTCAGATTACGCCTTCTTGGCTCTTGCTTGCTTCATGAAAAGGGTGCGATAGACAAGCTGCACAGGAGACTTGATGAGTCGGTCTTTTTTGGGGTTAGGGGTAGTTAAGTTCATTCCCTTCTCAGGTTTTTGGCATCGCGAGTGGTTAGATAGGGGCTTTAGAATTTAGTATGGTTTTGTTAATTTCCAGGGCGTTGATAATAGCATCACCAATTTACATACTAGAACTATTGTAAAATCACAACTTTTATTTTCGCATTATGTTCATTACAAGAGACACTCTTTCAGGTAGAGCTGTAGAACAACAATAAAGATTAAACCACACCAACAAACTCCAACTAGCTCTCAATCTGAGATAGGTCTCATTGGAGAAGAAACATACACAACTGATGAAAAGCAAACCATTAGACGTAGGCATCCGGGTTAGCAACTAGATATGCTCCAACTCCCTTGAACATCTTCACAACACCTTTCTTAACTACTTTGCTTTCCTCTTCGATAGGTAGGCACACTATCACAGATAGTTTTGTACTCTCTACTTACTTTACATAGATTTTCACCCTCTGTCTCCAGAGGGCCTCATGCTTATCTGAAAAGTGCTAGACTCAAACTTGTTGCCCTCAACCACTGAATATTTGTATAGAAAGTTTTCCTGGTTCAACACGATAATTATTGGGCATGTAATTTTAAACAAGATATATGCCAACTTCTGCTTTAACTCCAAGTATATAGTCCCGTTTGTAAACCGCTTAATCCCTGTTTAATATGCTAATGGAAGATGAGGCAGGGCACTCTGTCTACAAATTCTTTTGTTCAACAATGTCTTTTATTCCAAATTGATGCCCCATAAGAAGTTTGCTAAATGAAGATAGTGTAGGAGAAACATGGGATTATCAGAGCTGCAAAACTTATTAAAGAGTGTGTTACATATTAATCTTATTTGTTAAGGCTTTCTATAAAGATATTGGCTACATTTGAGAAAGAACGAATAAACTCGAACACGCAAATTTCTAGAAACAAAACACATTCTAAAAGTTGAATTTTATTAGCAATCACAACAAACGTACATGAAAAAAAATATTACTGCAACAAATTCATCACCAAGCAAAAGGAAATGAGTAGAATAAGAACACATGAACCATGCAAACAAGCTTTAAAATATAAATATGGTTCTGGATAAAAGAACCGTAAATATATAGTTGATTGAAAACCACTCTAGGCATAGGCGTCGGGGCTAGCAATGAGATATGTTTCAATACCCTTGAACATCTTTAGGGTGCCTTCCTTGAGTGTCTTGCTTTCCTCTTCGGTAGGCACATGACCATCTACAGTTTTGTACTCTCCACTGATCTTACATATACTTCCACCCTCTGGAGATGCCTCGAGCTTAATCTGAAAAGCGCTAGACTCATACTTGTCGTTGCCCTCAATCACAGTGTACTTGTATGAAAAATTCTCTTGGTCCAACTCGTCCACACGATTTTTCACAATGCTCACCTCCTTTACGGCTGCACTTTCAACAAAAAAAATATGTTATTTGTTGCGTAGAAAAAACAACAGTAAAGGTTGTTAAGATGAATCTATCTCACAATTGCTCTGATACCATATTAGAACTAGAGGTTTTGTCTCAAAACCAATTGAAAATAACTATTTATCTCAACAAAGGTGATAGTAGGTAGTATTCTTATATACCTTCCGTGAACTTGAATGTCTTGATAGTGCCAGCTCCACCATCTCCTTCAAGGTTAATGCTTTCGACGAACTGAGGAGCAATTTTAGGGATGAGGATATGGGAATCAACAACAGTTGCCTTCCAAAGCCGAGCCACGGTGATGGGAGAGGTGAACTCTTCGGAGAACGTTCCCGAAGTCATGTCTTCTTAACTTTTTAGAAGGAAGATGTATAAAGAGATTGTAGTAATAGATTTCAAACACATTGTGGTATTTATAGGTAAAAGAAATCTCTATTATTTGTATTCATAGTTATTTATTTGTTTGGCCTTTCCTAAAATCGGAATCTTACAATCTTAACCCTTTTTTAAAAGCTGATCTTATCCTTCTTCTTTGATTGTCTCACCAAATTATGCTCTAAAATAGGGTTATGACAAATAGAAGAACATTGCCTAACCAAGTTGTGCTACATCTACATCATGACAAATAGAAAACTTTACTCTTCCTGCAACCGTGGTATATATTTGTATCTTGATTTATTACGTGGGTACGAACGAGCCAAACAACCTTGGCAAATAATGGTTCATCAAGTACAGTATGATGCCCCTTTCCCTTCACAGTACATCTGCAGGACTAGCATCAAGGTCGTGGTTACCATTTTCAATTCTCAGATGTGGAGAGCTTGAACATATGATTTGCAACACATGACCAGATCAATAGGTAATTACCCCCCTGGATTTGTACCTCAAAATCTGTAAACTGGACTTAAATTGATATAAGTAATGAGTTGGAGATCATACAAATTCACATTAAAATATCGTTGATATTTCATAAAATCTCCATGGTCTGAGATATGCTGTTGTAGCTCATAAACAACAGGTTTCTGACAAAGGAATATAGGTGTTTAACTGATACAGTATACACACTGCACAATCTGGTGCCTGAACGCTAATGCTTCAGAGGAATTAATTTGCTGAACTGGGTACGCAAAACGCCTACTTTTTTTTTTTTCCTGGACCATTGTTAAAATTATAGTCCTGATATCCAAACGAATATGGAACTTTACCAACAAAAACATTGCCAAATCATTTCTTTTTAATCCTCAAAAAAAAATCCCCATCTACTATTCTAATTCTACAGAATTGGAACTGCAGCAATATATCTCTGATCAGCTGTACTTCACTCGTCTTAAGCTACCCGTGAAGTGCTTTCATTAAACCCTTTATCACTACTAAACTTGGAAGCAACGACTGCAAATTACAAAAGGAATTACTAGCCAGAAGAACAGACCTTTATAAAATGAGTCCAAAACTCTTCGAACTTACCTGCCTTTCATGATTTGTTTCTATTACTTCATATGGTGGTAGACGTACGGAGAAAACTGAGAGTTCAGAAGATGGTAGACAGTGGAAACTGAGAGTGCTAGGCACCCAATGAGTACTTTATAAGACGAGGTTGCAATCAATATTATTAACTGAGGTTATTGTCTTGGGAACTAGAGATTCAGTCTAAGTGAAAGTTCTTGAAGGCTAAACCTTTTTAAATCAGAGAAATTATCCAGACATAAATAAGTGTTAGAAAGAAAACAATAAGAATGTCAAGAGCATTGAAGCTGGTTTTGTTAAGGTCATAAGGTGTCTACTTCAATTTCCCACTTTTCATTATCAAATTATCAAGAGTTCCCATTTGCACACCAGAAATATTTGTCATCAGAAAGACTTAGGGTGATTGAGAGCAACTGCTGACCATTAGATTAGCTAAGCTTTTCTTTCATACATGAATCTAATGGCTGCAATTGCCAAATTACTAAAAATATTTGTGATTGGGAAATTATTTACAGTGTACTAAGCCGAGCTAGAGTCTATCAATATGTGACATGGAAAAATGATAAAATGAAAGACACCTATGAAGAGAGTAGAGGAGCTCGATACAGATACCTATAATCAAGCATTGGTAAGCTAAGAAAAATATCAAAATCAGCAACTCGATTCTTTACTTGTCACTGAAGAAAGCATTCTCTCAAACAAAGGTCTAAGGAAAGCATTCTCAAACACAGGTCTAAGGTGCAAATACATAGCAGAAAGAGATCCCAAAAACTAAATACCGTCAAATGTCATAAAGCAAAGAACGTCAATCAACTTCATTTCAAAAAGCCATGACTCTCGAGAAGTTAAATAAAATCTCAAAAAAAGATAAAGCGGAAGCTACTACATTCATCAAGAAACTTCTTCATTACAGATATGCCTGATCAGGAATCGAAAATGGTTCAACCTAGTCTTTATGCAAGTTTCGGAGGAAGAAATCCAAACAGTAGTCTTTGTGATAAGGAAGATATATTACAAGGATTGGATGGATTCAATGTACATTTTCACAAAAATTAGTTACAGGATGAAATTCTTCAACTCTGCAAAGTTTAGTACCAGTCTCCAAACCACATTTCTTCACTGATTTATAACCTATATCTCTCTGTACAAGTTTATCACCAACATCATTACCTTAAGAATGAAACTGTCCCCTCATAGAACAATTGATAGACAAGAGCTCAAACTGCATTTATAACTACAATGCCTATTTCTGACAATTTAATGGCTCATGAGATGGCTAATGAACTTGATAGCAATCAGGGTATTCAAACAATGCTACTCAAATTTGATTTAAGAAAAGCTTTTGACTCTCTTAGTTGGAATTGAAGTTTATCCAACACATAATTTTCTACAAGAATTATCAGTCGGATAAGGCCCGAATTCCTGCTTTTTCTATTGATACTAATGGAGCTACTACAAACTCGTCACCAGTTCCGATGGGATTAGGCACAGAGATCCCCTGTCTTCCTACCTATTTTTCATGGTGATGGGGGTTCTCTCAGTGCTCTTAACTAATGCAGTGATTCAAGGTCAAATTTCTCTTTTACCATTTTGCTCTAGTTATAATAATTTTACCTCTTATCTTTGCAGATGACCTCAACATCTGTTTAAAGGCTGAGACAAACCTGCTGTGATAATTTCAAGAAGATATTAAGTGATTTTTCAGAGTGGTTTGAATTGAATATTAATCCTCATCAAAGCTCTATCAAATATTCTAATTCTACTGAATAGGCACTGCAACAATATATCACTGTTCAGATATACTTCACTACTGTTAAGGTACCGATGAAGTACTTGGTTTAGCCCTAATCTCTACTACACTGAAACAAAGACTGCAGTCCTATATTACAAAAGATCAAGATACGAATTACTAGCCGGAAAAACAGAACTCTCTCCACTGCAGAATAAGGCTAGTTGCTAGAGTCTTTGCATCGATAGAAACTACATCAAAAGTAAGTTCTTTTGGTCCATGACTGTGTACCTAGAGGGCGTTCAGATCTATATTGAAACTTTAAACTGATACTGCTCCCTTCTTTGGCATTTACTTTGGAAGGATCCATAACTGACAAGAAGTAACCTGGAAATTCCTCAGGGGAATATATCAAGAATTCTCACTGACTCGCTCAAGATAGTAAAATTAGTGCCTCATCAACAACACCCATTGGGCACTTATTAGTACAAGATTCCCAGAAATAAACCAAACGATGAAGGAAACGTGTGCTATGCACCCTCCTAGTACACTCCACGAAGACCTTATAGTTTGGAAGCCACTTGCGGATAAAAAGTTCACAACAATACTAGCATGTGAATCAATAAGATTGAAGGAAACTAAGATGGAATGTCTAAGGATTACTTGGGAAACTGAAAATCTACCTAGAAGATGTGTTTCACGAATGACAACACAAAATCAGGTTGTATACACAAATTTAATAGCTAAGATTGGTAAAGTTGAGAATCCAAAGTGTTATATCTGTGGTGCAAAAAAGGAAGACAAAAATCACCTATTATTTGAGTGGCCTTTCTCAAATCTCATCTCAAAATCAATCTTGAAACTATTCTCCTCTAACATAATTCCTTTGATGTGGTCTAAAAAAATTGCTTGGAAAAACTAAAACGTTGAGAAAGATTCTTAGAGTAGCTTTTACCTTTACTATATATCCCCTTTGAATGGAAAGAAATTTGAGAGAGCTTCCACATTTAATTTTATCGACTTTCCAAAAACAAGAGACCTACTTCTGAAAATGAGACTTCCATGTTATCTTCCCCGATTTCACCTATCAGATGGGTAGCTAGGACTCATATATATGAAAGGAAATGGATTTCAATTGCTGATGGTTCTTATGCTAACTCCAAAGCACAGTTAGACATATTATTCAAAAGGTCCAGGAAAAATCACTTATTATAGCTTAGCTCACCAGTAGAAGCAGAAGCTATTGTGGTAAATGAGTTTATGGTTATTTTATTGGGGATGAAATTGATAAAGAAACATAATATTACCAGCTTGGATATCATTTTTGACTCACTATATGCCATTAATATACTTACAAAAAGAATCATGCTCCTTAAAAGAAATTCATATAGCCAGAGAGATCTTATCCATAGCTGAATCGTTTGAGAAGACCGTGTTTTCACGCACTTGGAAAGAGGGGAACACAGACCGCAGATTATTTTGCCCCTAAGCATGTTGTAAACAGCTTTTTTACTATTTTTCCTTCTTTATTTCCCGGTGATTTCCTAAATATTGTTGAGGGAGATGCTAAGGGCTATAAATATCCTAGGATGTAACAGCTTTTCAGTTCAATAAATAGGTAGGGGCATGCCTAACCCCAGCTTTTCTGATTCGAAAATACCACAGAGTATACTGCAGGGTCAACATAGTAATAGCAAGGAAAGAATAATACAATCAAAAAACACTCCGTACCTAGAAAGAAAGTCTACAATAAACATCTTTTCACACACATTCATAACTTAAAACTACATTAGTCACACACAAAAATTGGCCATTTTGCCGCTCTAATGACAAAATGCACTTATTTACTTCAGGTCATTAAGCTACAACTATAAGGTGCGCAATAAATATTGAATTAATTTTTTAATTTTATTTTTTGAGGAATATTGATTAAAAAAAGATACTAAAGTGAGCTTCAAGAATATTAACTGCATATTCATTCCAAAGCATCAGGAAATTGTAAGTCGGCATCTAATATTCTACTGTTTGTCCAGTGATTTAGCTAACAATATATTGACAACTTTAGAACTTACAATGGATGAGCCGCACATGGTGAAAGATTACAACCTCGACATGTTTATAAACCAAGGTTCAGCAGTATTGAATGAAGTTTTTTTTAAACCAGATCACTTTAGTACTTACAATGGATCAGCCGTTCGTAGCCATAGAATGCAACCTCGACTGGTAAAAAGAAACACTCAGGATTAAATGAAATTTTTTTTGGATCATCCAGAATAAGTACCCAATAATCATATAGAATCAAACAATATCAGCCCCGCCAAACGGAAGGGAGCTCATCTGTAAGGTTCTACCGTTTCCTGACGCAAGAAATCCCCCTACGGAAGGCAATGAGGGATCTGTAACAGGTTCAATCTCAATAAAGTTGAAGTCGAAAGAACCAGAACGCTTCAAACTCAACACGAACACAAACACAATCCATCCAAGCATCGACAAAGTCCAGTAGTCATTCATCCCATGAATCAGACCCCATCCAATAGAGTATCCAACAATAATTCCCGCTAAATGTCCAAGAAAACTCGCTTGGGGAACAATTATCGAAGTAAATATAAGCGATTCAAATGGCGCAAAACTTATAGGCAAGGACAAAAACCCAAACAGATTAAGCTTCGAAGACGGTTGTTTCACAGCAAGTATAGTCATCCACCCAAAAACAACACACGAATACCCAACAGCTGTAACTCTCCGAAAATACTCCAACTTAAACTTTTGAATCAGAACATGATAAATCCCCAAAACCAACGCGCCGGATAACACTACCAACACAAGACTATAATGAATATAAAACTTAACCCCAAGTCCAATATGTCCCAAACTCTCAACCACACCAAGACTCCAAAGTGCACTCATATTAAACACCAAATGAATAACACTAATATGCGAAAATGCGGACGTTATAACCCTCCAATGATGCCCTTCGACACCCGCTTCATAATTTAAACCCACATTTGAATACCCAATGCTTTTCTTCTGAATATAGAACCAAATCACACAACAGATTCCAATAATACAACTCGTTACTGGTTTCTCACATATCTCATAGATCAATGGCTTACCCATTTCAGTCCCTCTATTTCAATTATCCCCAAAACCCTAAATTTGTAATATTAAATTGGGATTATAACTACATAAAGCTCAAACGAAATAGAAACCCTAATATAATTGAAAATGAGTAGTTAGGTTTAGGGTTCTTAAATCACACACCTGAAGTCACCAGTATGAGTGTTTGGTACCAAATCTGCAGTTAATTGGAGTAGGAGTTTGGAAATATATTCACTCAGATTGTGAGTTGAGTGTGGCCTTTCTGTGAGTTTGGAAATATATTCACCTTGTGTTCTAGTGGTGAGAGCATATGCAACAATTGGAAGGTGGATTTTCACCAATCGACCCACAATAGTTCAGCCCAAAATCAAGGTGGATTTTACCCAAAGCAGCTGAACTGCACGGGACAATAAAAAACCTAAGATTTGGCCACGTGTCTCCATTTGGAGCATCCAAATCCCACACACAGTTCAGAACTGTGCGGGATCGATTCACCAAAAATTTACCCAGAGGGTGGAGAGACCACCCTCAAGGTGGGTTTGCTCAAGCCACGTAGGCAGAACAACCTAGCTGTTGTGGGGTGGATTTGGGGTTTAGAGGGTGGATTTCTCAATCCATCTCATCACGTCAGAATTCACCTAGCTGTTGCAGGTGCTCTGATGGTAGGGTAACACCATAGGTAGAGTTGTCAATGAGTTGGATTTAACCCGATCCGATTACGATCATAAAATTATTGATCCTCTACGACCCGATCCGTTAATGATTCGATAATTTACCTAACGGATTGGGTTAAGATTCACTATGACCCGATCCATTAACAAGGGTATATACTTATTAGTTACATATATAATAAGTCTGTAACTTTGACTTATTTTGGTATATATAATGCATCATCATTTGGTTTATAGGTATGTATTGTCGAATATGTTAAATGTCTAGTGTCCATGGTTTATAAACACATGCTCCGTTGTTAATTGATATAACTTAATATTGCAAGGACTGAAATTTGCAAAGATTTGAGCATAACGGACCGGATCGGGTTATGATCATGAAATTAGTGATCATTTAGGATGACGGATTGGGTCAGAATTTTGGCCTGATCTGGTCCATTGACAGCCCTAGGGTCAAGGGTTCGAATATCACCACTGGGGGGGTTTAAGGTTGGTATGATCTCTTCGGTCTTGTAGTGGCTTGCCCTGTTCGTGTGGGTTGCGAACTACTGCACGAAGGGAAAGGATTTAGAGACACTCACAAAACAAACACTCAAGTCTTTCTCAATACGAACCACTCATCTCTATTAGATGAGTGGCTCTTAAAATTTGTGACTTGCTATATAGGAAATGAGGTGGAAAACCTATTGGGCCTAGCTGACCCACTTCCTCTCTCTTCCCCTCTAGGTGGCAGACACATGGAACTATTATTCCCTCTCTCCTCCCATAATTTTAAAATTTGAACAAATTGGTTGTCATATCACTCCCCCCCCCCCAAATACCATTCTCTCTCTCTTTCTTGCGATTTTTTCCATTAGAGGTAAAATTGTTCTCTCCAGAGAACTACGACACCCACAATGTTAGAAGAAAGTAGCAGAAGACTCTTATTCTGTATGTATTTTATCACCCTTATCTCTCTCAAAGTTAGAGACAGTTTTCCTTTTTTGTATGAAATGTTGTGAAATTGTTAGGGCTAGGAAACTCTAGAATTTGGGACCTAATGCGTAATTGTGGGTTATACTGCTACGGTGAATAATCCCCTGTGTAATCCAATTTTGGTCTCTTCATGCAATTTATCTATCATTGATTACCTGCAGATAGGTTATGAGAGTGTATGAATTGTTGGTAATGGGTCATTCAACAATGTTATATGCATAAGTCTAAGCATACATTAAACATAATTGTCAAAATTGACAATATTAGTTGTGCAATTCCTCACATGCACTATTGTAATTATCGATCTCGACAATATTACATATGGAAGTTTTCATACACACTAACTACATTGTCGAACTCGACAATAGTATAGATGCAAGTCTTCACATAAACAAGCATATTGTCAAACTTGGCAATATTACTTTTGTTGTCAGCTAGTTTTAGGTTACCTTGTACGTTGTAAGCATGCTTTGTTAAGGCATGACAATTTCATAGGATTTTATTTATATTATTTCTGAAGCTTGACAATGGGGTTTAGTTTTTTAAACTGGGTCCATAAATTAATTTGTGCTTGTTTTTCCATAGAGGAGACAGAGAGTTACGATAGTGTCCACATCCCAGTTTCTTCGCCAACTCACGGAGAAATCTATCCAACACTATAAAAAGTTAAAGCAGAAGAAACGAGGTAAACTAAAATTGAGTAGGAATTAGAATTTGGACGACTAGAAAATAAGTTCTGGGCGGAGCAAGATTCAGCATATTTTAATTCACTACGTAATAGGCTTGATTACGATTCTTCTGACGATTTTTCTGATGGGTGACAAATGGATCAATAAAGCTAGAAAGAATGTGAATATAATTAGATTTTAGCTTAAGACATTTAATATGTTAGAAGTTTGTATTGTACAACGAGTTTTTGTGGGGTGATTATTTACATTTTGCATTCCCTCTTTGTAGCATGTAATGTAATAAAGGCTTTTGAAATGAAATGAACATGCATTGGACTTGAATTGTGTTTGGTTTGTGATATTTTGTTGAATTACTTGCAACTCACAATCACTTCTTTTATGTGTGAACTTGTCAGTGAGATCGACAATGGAAGACTCCGTAGATGAAAATTGGACGAAAGTTATCCGCGACGAATCACTAGAAAGGTTTGATAATGAACGTATTGTAGACCTGTTGTTGGCGGAAGCCCCATATGAGGGTCAACATTTTGATACCGTTGAGGACGCACGTATGTGATATGAACGATATAGAAGATGGTAGGGTTACTCCACCAAAATACACAATTCTACTAAGCGTTTGAGATTGGAGGATATAGGCAGAGCCCACTTCTGTTGTATGAACAATGAATTTTCAAAGAAAAATCTTGGGATATATCCAGAGACTAGCGACATAGCTGGCAACATAAGATCATCTGATAAGTATGGGTGCAAAGCAATGATGAACATTAATTAGAATACCAAAATAGGCAAATATGTTGTCACAATTTTCACGGATATTTATAACCATAAACTCGTATCTCCACGAAATCATCATCGTATGAAGGTTAACAAATTCTTTCCAGAAGCAGCAAAAAACCTTACAACGACATTTGAGCCCTACATATTCTGGTGAGCAAGGTCTCGACATTATTCCCAGATAAAACCTTTAACAAACGGGATTGTTATAACCACAACGCCAAAGTAAATAAAGAATGACTAGTTAGAGGAGATGCACAAGGAGCGTTGGAGTGGTTTAGGAATAAACAAAATGAAGATATGATATTTTATTTCGATATAAAATTAGATGAGGAAGACCGAGCACTCAATTTTTTTTTGGATCGAAAGACATTCAAGGTGCGTATACGAGGCAGTTGGAGATGTCGTCACCTTCGATACTACGTACCCGACCAATGTCTACAAGATGCCCTTTGCTCCATTTGCAGGGATCGCCAACCACTACCAAACAATTCAATACGGATATGCTCTACTAATAAATAAGCAAGAAGACACATTTGTATGGTTATTCCATACTTGGCTGAAGGCAATGAACTACAAACACCTTGTTTCAATTATCATTGATCAAGATACAATTATGGTCGTTGTTATTCCCAAGGTAAAGAAGTAGTTCGAATTGGACATGTTAGGTATATTGTCGATTTAACATATAGGTCGACAATATATTATCGAGTAGGAGAAAGTATCGACATTTAATTATCGACATCGGCTTCTAATCGACAATATCATATACTATTCAGTTTTGTCGTTCATTGTATGCTTTGGTTTATTTCCAGGTCTTCCCCAACATCAGACATCGTTTTTGTCTATGGCATATCACAAACAAATTTCTTGACAAAATTGGCCATGCTTATCGGGAACCATCTACATTCAAAGAAGATATCGATTCGATAATGCACAACACATATGAGGCTGTAGAGTTTGAAACCAGGTGGATGGACCTAATGAAGAAATATAAATTGGATGATAACCTTTGGATGCAAGGCATCTTAAATATTATACATAGATGGATATCGTTATGGAATAGGCCAACATTCTTTGCAGGGATGAGCGGTACAGGACGGAATGAGTCCATAAACAACTTCTTTAATGGTTGGTTATTAATAACAACTGGGCTGTATAGTTTTGTGACCAAGTACAAGGCTGCCCTTTTAGATGTATATGACCGAGAAAGTAGAGAAGATTTTGTATCAGAGTACAGATATTGTCAAGTTGGTCCTCATCAAGCTCTACTCAAAAATACTGCAAAGATTTATACGAAAACAATGTCCCACAAACTTTAGGATCAGTTTGACCAGGTTGTCTGCTTTGTTGCAATAAAAAGAAATGTAGAAGGTAACCTTCGACAACTTATGGTGAGGTCTTATAGTGGTCGTACCGAGTCATTTGAGCTAAATATAGACTTAGAGAAACTAACTTGTAATTGTGGATGCAAGTTATTTGAGTATGTTAGACTTCTATGTTGTCACCTCCTGAAGGCTTTTTTTTTTCAAAATATGACATTCTCAAAATACTTTAGGCTTTCATTATGACAAGTTGGACGATTGGTGCAAACAAGTTTTCAAGGTCGTATGATAAAAGTCACTTGGCAGAAGAAAACTTACAGCATCTCTTACGCCATAGCCATTGTAGTGGCTTATTCCGCATCTCAGACTCAAGCTCCATCTTTGACAATCATACGATCACTCGAACTCATCAACATACACGTGGCACAATCTATGACATATTACAGTTATAGAGTTTTATTCATCACTTTTGACCTCTACATTAAACATTTCGAGTCAACAAACGCACCATCATCAATGAAGCCGTTACAAAATAGCAAGATCAGAACGTTACGCAATCAGCTCAAAGATTATCAAATATATATTGTAATGTCCATCATTAAGAATAATAATGGTTGTCAAACAGTCATACTATAAGACCTATAAATAGAACCAGAGAATTTCATATGAAGAACAGATAAATGCTCACTCAACACTCTTTACATAACTATTCATAACATCCTTTGTACAGTTAGCAATCCTTAATAAAATCTCTCTTTCTTTCTAGATCCTTAAGAGAGGTCGTGGTTTTTAACCTATTCAAAGGTTTTCCACACTAAACTTTGTGATAATTGTTATTCTTTGTTTACCAGTCGTTCTGAATATCTTTGGTATAAAGACTAAGTTCGAATCATGAAATTAGGCTATTATATTTGGCGCCGTCTGTGGGAACAAAGTTCTCAAACTCATTATATCATAAAATAGCTGATTTTTTCTTTACAGAATTATACTTCTTGATCGGAGTACGCCAATTTCTTCAGGAGAAGGAAACGCTGTACAAACAGAATTACGTGCCATCTAAACTTCAAAACTGAAAGACGAGTCGCTCTGGAGCAACAGCTGACAGGCGTACAAGACGCATTGAAGGTTCTGCAGAGTCAATAGATTGCAACCCAAAAGAACAAAGGCGTGCTGTGCTGCCAGCTGCTTTGCGAGTTTCTGTTCTGAACAGGATAAGACCTTACACAAATATCTAAGAGGTGAAGTTCAATTTAATCATAAGCAACATGGGGGTGTGCCCGCTCTGATATAGGAAGTCCACCAAGAAGTTGATAGAGCTATTGCTGGAGTCAGACAAGCAGAAAAGCCACCCCGAGGAAGAGTTTGTATTCCAACACGTGATCGGCTAAATAAAGGAAGTGGCGACTACAACCCTCAAGAAGGACGTATCCCACACCTGACCACCACAGCTTGCAGTACGTGACTCAGGAACATGTTAAAAAGCGTATCAAATAACTATTTGATGTCCATGATCAAACCACTAAAGGCATTTGCAATAGGCTACAAAAGATTTTGATTACTCAAGAATTATTAGATGACAAGGTTCCCACCAGTTTCCATACACCAAAAATCTAAAAAATATAAGGGAAATGATCCGGTGGAGCACGTTTAAGAATTCTAGGACGCTCTAGGCTTATATTCTACATCCAACCATATTTTATGCCGGCTCTTTCCTACCAGTTTACTAGGCGAACCTTTGTGATGGTTCCATTCTCTACCAAAAGGGTCCATTACGACTTTCGAACAATTAAGGAAACTTTTCGTCAAGAACTACTCGCACAACAGAGATAAAGAGGAGAATTTATATTTTATGTTCAGCCTTAAACAGGTACCAGGGGAGATGCTTAAAACATTTACTAAGAAATTCTTGGAGTTGGCCAGGAAGGTAGACCGACTTGATCAAAAGATTATTATTTCAGCCTTTACTAATGCTTGCTCGTGGATAGTTGGGCAAAAGAATACCTAATTTTGAATAAACCTACAACTTTGGAAGACATGATCGAGAAGGTCAACGGATATATCGATCTCGAAAAAATGGTATTCGAAAGACACATAGCTCATAAATCAACCTTGACAACGTGAGATCAATCCACTAGCCAAAATTTTAATCGCGCTGCTGATCACGGAGGAGACGGGAAGAGGATCAAATCTAATGACGATAGACCTTGGAAAGGTAGCAATATACCAAAACCCTGTCTTCCCAAGATGACTGTTACCGTAACCAACATATATCCTATACTTCAAAAGGATAAGTTTTTTTCGCAATGCCCAGTATCCCCAACCCATCGAGAACAAACCATATTACATACACCACAAAGTTCGACATCATGAGACTAAACATTGCTTCACTTTACAACGACTGATGGAGTATATTTTTACGGATGGACGAATGCACGAGTACATCGTGGACGTTGAAAGTTATAAGAATGAGAGTTACAAGCTTATTACAGAGATTATACAGGTCGAAGGAGCAACAGAGGAGAAACATTTGTACCATATCTCCCTCAGCCACTTTATTAAGACTCACACAATTAACAGGTCGAACAGATGTAAAAGGCGACGTCTCGGCCAATGTCACGATTTATCCATGGTCGATAAAGAAGCTCGGTTACTCCCCGTATTTAGTTCCCAACGTACAGGGATCCCTTTCGAAGATTGCGACGTTCGACATGCCAACTTTCCTTATCATGATGCACTCATGATCATGTTGAAAATGACAGATGTCGTACTACATATAATGATGGTGGATACTGGCAGTAGTATCGAACTGCTTTTCTAAAGCACGATTGATCAGATGGGACTAGCTGACAAAGTACAACCTAGTGACGTTGATATTAGTGGTTTTAACAGCTTTAAGGAAGAATGCGTAGGAAATATCATACTTCCTATTATAGCTGGACCGGCAATAGTTGACGTAGTATTCTACGTTATCAATGCGAGATCACATTATCTAGGGATCATGGGACGATGTTGGCTGCATAACATGCGAGCTATCCCATCGACATATTATTTGGCGTTACAATTTGATTGGAATGACGGCATTTACAAAATCAAGTGCAGTCAAAAATTAGCCCGAGCTTGTAAAAATTTTGTTACCACTGTGATAGAACCATCAATACTACAGCTCGCATAGCAATTACAAAAAACCACAAGGAACATTACAGAAGATATTACAGAGAATTTTACAGGAAACGAACTGCAAAGCGCATAAATTACAAAATACGTCGAGATTAGTAGAGATAAAAGGGGCACCTACATTAGAACTATTTTGCCTACGTCCGAGTGCAATGGCCTTATTCAATTTCTCAAAGACAATAGTAATGTCTTTGCTTGGATGTTTCACGAAATGTAAGGCATTGATCCAAATTTGGCTTGCCATAAGCTTAGTTTGAAAGATAAAGCTGAAGCAGTCAAACAAAAATAGAGAACTTTAGCACAGAGACTCTGAGAAGTAGTCAACAAAGAGATTGATAAACTCATTGAAGTTGGTTTTATCTGAAAAGTCAATTACCCAGAATGGATCTCGAACATTGTCGCGGTACCGAAGAAAAATAGAAAAATTAGAGTTTGCGTGGATTTTACAGACCTCAATAAACATACTCCGAAAGATTATTTTCCACTTCCTATCATCAATCATTTGCTCGATTCTACTGCAGGAGACGAACTCTTATCCATGATGGATGTCGCATCAGGGTACAACTAGATACCTCTACTATCCCAATATCAAGAAAAAAAATGGCTTTTATTACAGAGCATGGTTTGTATTATTACAAGGTCATATCTTTCAGACTCAAGAACACATGAACCACTTACCAAAGATTGATGACACAGATGTTCAAAGACCATCTCGGGAAAATAATAGAAGTATACATTGATGATATGTTGTGTAAAAGTCTCAAAAAGGAGAACCATCTCACATATTTACACATGGCCTTCAAAATTCTTCGGTTTTATAAAATGCGACTCAATCCTGGCAAATGCCAGTTTGGAGTCCAATCAGGAAAATTCTTAGGATATTTGATCAGCAAGCAAGGCATAAAGGTTGACCCATATCGTATTCCAACATTGTTATTTATGCATTCTCTAAAGACAAAGATAAATGTACAAACACTAGCTGACAAGATGGCAACAATCAATCATTTTGTCTCCAAGTCTTCAGATCGGTGTCGATGGTTATTCGACCTACTGGGTAAAGGGATAAAGAAAAATAAACCTAAAATAGATCCTGAGATCGAGTGGATTGCAGAATGTTAAGCAGCTTTTCAGGAACTAAAATACTATTTGGAAAAGCTACCAGTAATGAGTACACCCAAGGAAGGAGAAGAACTCACTATATATCTTTCCATTACTGATGAATCACTGAGCTCAGTCCTTATTCGACTTGATGAGAAGACCAAGAGCCCTATCTACTTTATCAGTAAGACTCTCACTCTGACAGAAACATGGTATACTAAAATTGAGAAACTATTTTTAGCTTTCATCTACACATCGCAGAAATTAAAATAGTATTTCCAAGCTCACTCAGTTCGAGTAATGACAAATTATCTTTGCGCAAAATCTTGTTCAAACGAGAGAAATCTAGACGAGTCCAGCAATGGTCGGTAACTCTTGGTGAGCACGATATATGTTTTGAACCATGGCATTCCGAAAAAGGGCAAATAGTAGTAGATTTCCTTGCAGACTTTCCAGTAGATAATTCTAATTGGGAAGAAGATTGTACTGACATTAATGAGGAACAGTTTAAGTAAAAGTCCGATTGGATATCTAAGAAAGGTTAGCACCTTCTAACTGATGGTTCTGCCTGACCTGCTGGGTCAGGCATCGACATCGTCCTTATCACGCCTTCTAATGACAGAATTAAAAAAGTAATCAAACTCAACTTTGAAGCCTAGGGTCTAGATATGGCTATGGAGATTGGAGTTCCCGAATTATCTGTGAACCATCGAACATTTACCTCGTGGAGAAAACAGACATTCTGATTCCCTTGCCTATCTTGCGGGAGTCCTTAAAATAGAAGCTCGATATCTCAAGATCAAAGTAATATCCACCCCCAGTATTAGCATCATCGGCTGAAATTCTGTTAATATTGAGGACAGTAAAGAAGATGAGGACAATTGGAGACAACCTTTCCTTACATATATCGGGTTCAAAAACAAGTTCGATGGAAAACTCCCAAAAGATCCTACTGAAAGGAGACGTGTGCTTGACAATGCTAAGAACTACGTCATTGTCGATAACTTCTTTTATAAAAAGTCGGTGACATGACCCTATCTCCAATATTTATCTGCACGAACTACACGAAGGCACTTATAAATCCCATGCATTAAGATGATCTTTAGCAAACCGAGCTATTACTCAAGGGGTCTTTTGGCCTAAAATGAAAGCTCAAGCCATTAAATATGCTAGCAAGTCTGATGCCTGCCAACGACATAGACCACAAATTCGAGCTCCAGCCTTGAAACTTTATTCTAGCAAAGTTGTGTGGCCATTCAGATGATGGGCCCTCGACCTCGTGGGAGATTTCCTAATTGCACCAGAAAAATGGAAGTACTTCCTCGTAGCAACGGATTACTTCACCAAATAGGTAGAAGCAGTTTCTTTGCGTCGAACACGGGAAGACGAGGTTATTAAGTTTATATGGGAAACCATTATAATACGGTTTGGCTGCTCTCACCTCATCAAAATTGACAATAGACCACAGTTTGTTGGCTCCAAGGTCATGGATTTCCTCAACCAGCGCAACATTATACACTCTCCTTCCAATCCCTATTACCCACAAGGAAATGAACAAGCTGAAATCACCAATCACGCTATCGTCGACGGAATCAAGAAGCGCTTAACAGAGAAGAAAGGTAATTGGGTGTAAGAGTTGCCACATGTATTATGGGCGTATTGAACAATACCTCGAGTATCGACCAGATGTACACCATTCTTATAAGGCTGGCAATGGATCGCGTGGAGTAATACCATCCCCATACCCGCCAAATTACCCTACCCCCAAACCCTCCCCAATACCATTTAACTTAAATGGGGAATACCCAAACCTGCCCCATTTAAATTTGCCTATACCAAACCCGCCCCAACACCCGTTTAAAAATTTATATGTTTGATACAGT
This sequence comes from Kingdonia uniflora, assembly GCA_014058105.1. Lineage (NCBI taxonomy): Eukaryota > Viridiplantae > Streptophyta > Magnoliopsida > Ranunculales > Circaeasteraceae > Kingdonia > Kingdonia uniflora. The sequence continues at coordinate 127,893 of JACGCM010000045.1, forward strand.
GTTATTTAATGTTGTCAACAGAATCTAAGTTTTACAAGACTCTAAAGAAACACAGGTATTATTAATATACCAAAGATGGGATACGATTTAGACAAGAAAAAGGAAAACATTTGACATCATAAGATTGGTGTGAGGTTTAATGAATGCCATTTTCCAAAAAATTGTTAAAAATGAAAGTTAGTTTGGTAAAGAATGTTGTTTTGGGTTTGAAATTGAATTGAGTCTCATACCAATTGTAATGATGGAGTACATAGATGGAGATAAATACTATTACATAGATGATTAGAATTAGTAAGAAATGAAATAAGTCACAAGTTGAGTAAAAAGGGGAAATGGGGTTTGATGAATTTTAACTAAAAACTAAAAATTTATAATCTTTTTAATGAAAGCAAGTAGTAGTAGTAATCAGAAGGGATGAGAATACCAATTGATTCAGAAAGAAAGAATGGGTACCTTCAAGCAAAGATCTCTTCTTTTACTTATTCTCTTCTTTGTTTTGATCTCTAAGGAAAGAAAGAAAGAGAAATCCAAAATCTTCTTATTAGAAGAAGAATGTGAGTTTCATCATTGATCCATTAAAATCAGAACACTCACTTGACTTGAGCTATAAATGAAAGTTAGTTTGGTAAAGAATGTTGATTTTGAGGTTGAAATGAAGACAGGAGAAAAGACATGATGCTGGACTTAACTAACATATCTTTATAATTAGGTTTAACTTAAGGGTATTCAAGTCATATCCTTTATAACTGGGTCGGGTGATGGGGCCCTATTTATTTAAGCCTAAAACCAGACCCGCCTCAATAAATAAATGAGGATTTTTTTTTAAACCAAACCCGCCCCATACCCGCTATAATCATACCAAACCAGCCTCATTAAGGGTGAGGCGGGGCTCCACGGGGAGGGTAAAATTGCTAGCCCTACATTCTTGTTGGCATACGATATCGAAGTAATCGTCCCCACTAAATATCTTCACCTGTTATGCAACCATACCATGACAGACAAAGAAAACAAATTCCAGTTGGCATATAACATGAATTGGATCAAAGAAATAAGAGACAGAGCCATCATGAACTTAAGAAGATACCATCAGGCTTTAGCCAGATCCTATAATAAACTAGTTTATCATAGAGAGTCAAAATCAAAGATCTCATCCTCTAAGAGGTACCAAAGCACAGAAAGGAAGTCAATATTGGAAAACTCGCAGAAAATTAGGAAGGTCTTTTTATCATTGTTGGAAAAACTGGACTTGGCTCTTACAACCTCGCCACAGATCATGGGGATCGAGTACCTAATCCTTAGAGCACAAGGTGATTGAAGTTATATCGAAGATAATTTATTACAGTATACTTTTCTAATAAATCTATCATCATGTACGTCAGTCTTACATCAATAAAATATTTATGTTTGATCGCCCTATATCAGAGTACTTTTTACTATTTCATATAATACTCTATCTAACATTCTCTGCATGTCAATCTTACAACAATGAAATATTTATGTTTAGTTACCCTGCATTATAGTACTTTTCTAATATATCATACAAGTATTTCTATATACAGATTACATTTCTAAAAGTTATAGATTACCAGTGAGTTTACCCCATTCTATTACATTATAGATCGTTTGTTGCTTCAGTCAAACTGATATTCTATTATATTACAGACCGTTTGTTGCTTCAGCCGAACTGATACTCTATTACATTAAAGATCGTTTATTGCTTCAGCCAAACTGATCTTCTATTAAATTACAGATCGATTGTTGCCTCAGCTAATATGATCTCCTATTACATTACAGATCGATTGTTGCTTCAACCAATCTGATCTTCTATTACACAATCGGTCATTTGTTGCTTCCGCCAAACCAATCCTCTATTATACGACAGGACAACTAGTAGTTCTACAAAATGACTAACAGACTTCTATATCACGATTGATTCATCAAAAGGTCAGTATAACTATATACAGATCACTAATTCTATTATCAGTCTAACTTTACTACACTATATTTACTATACTTTCATTGGTATTGCATCCTTAATTCCTTCCTACACTTATAACGCCCCAATCATTTGAGCTATCAGGCAATACATTGCCACACAAACTTTCCCCACGAAGTTGCAGATGCATCAACTCTGGCATGTTCCCAGTAGCAATTTGTTTTCCTTCTTTAACCATACTCTTCGTAAGAGCACCAATTCCTGACATCATACGATCCAGATACTCAGTTCATACCAACTACATCTCGCACTGAACACCATTGTCAACCAGGTTGTCATATACAATTTTGTTTTCCGCTTTCAGTCTCTTGAAATTGGACATAAAAAAGGAGAGCACTGCCGTCATCTCTCTCTTATGTACATTACCTGCCTTATATTTCACCATATTAGGAAGAACAAGCTCTGTAATTTTTCCCTTAGCCTCCTTCAACATAGCTTCTAAACTTTTGCATCGTTCTTCCAGTACTCATTTTTCATCCAACATCACATTATTCTAAGTTTCCATCACTGTCATGAATTCGTCCATATGGGCAATCAAAGCCACCGATCCTTCTATTGTAGACTCCTCATGACTTTTTTCCATAACACTTTCATCAAGTTTTATTTTAGCTTTAAAAAGATCAGCCGCTAACTTGGTCTTCGCGTTAAGCAGTTCCCCAATTTCTTTCTAGAACTCCAAAATATTTAACTCTAAAGATTGAACTGAATCCTCTAGAGTCCCAATTCTGAGCCACTGCCTTTTTATTAATTCATTTTGTTCACAGTGCGACTCTTCTAACTCTTTCAATTTCATGGTAGTGGCATATCACAATCCTTCGTATGTACGATTACGCTCATTTGCCTCCCTCATAGCAGCTCGCACATTAGTTATTTCAGCCTCAAGCGTATTTATCTAAAATTACAAATATTTAATATTATCTTCTTCTTTCTTCAACACCGTCAATAACTCTGTCACTTTAGGTTACACCGGTGTTAGCTCCGCCTCTGTTGGGTTCTTCGTTCTGAAATGTCCAACTCATTTTTTCTTATAACTTCTTTTAACCCCTCTATTTATTTTAGCTCAATGGCTAGTTCAACCTCCTTATCTTCCAGTTGTTCAGTCAAATGAGCAACTATGTTTCGTTCCTCCATTACTATCACCTCTATTTTCTCCTTTACATCAATTGCACTTTTCAGTGCTTCTTGCTGACGATTTAGATCAGCGTTAAGTTTTTCATTCAATCCACGTAATACTTTGCACTGGTTCTGTACCTCTGCCATTTTAACCTGTAACAACAATCAACTTTTACATACATACTAGTTCGCGCGTTCAAACAGATTACATGCCACAGTTAACAAGTTTACTCAAGAACATAATATTTGAGTAATATCGATACATTGCCATATCTATATGATCATCACAGAGAACAAATTTCATTTATAATCAAAACAGTGTATAAAGATCTAATGTATATGCAGGTTTGGTAACAAATTAGACTACTTTACTTTCGCTTCTTCAAACTACGAGATGATTGCCCTTGTCTCTCGAACTCCTTGATTTATCTACTTGAACGTCTATAAGGGCTATAAAGGTTACCACCTCCTGCTGACATTGCTTTTGCCATGACCGAGGTATTAGGCTCTCGACCTCCTTCTCGTTCTCTTTCGACAAAATTTCTCTTGATTTAGGAACAAGTTTTTCAACAATCTTTTCTTCCTCATCTTTTGTAAACCACATATTTTCAACCTTTGCATTCTCCACATCAAAATCATTCCCACAATCTATTACATAATTCCTAAATTCGTTCTCTACCCTCGCCAGCTCCCCTTCATAAAACTTAATCACACTTTCTATATGACGTTCATACTCTGTTGGAGCTACAACTTTTGCTCGCAACGGATATAAATGCTCCTTCAACTGCATATGCGCTTTGTGCAAACGCTTGCGCGTTTCTTTTTGCAATACACCTAATTCCCTCACATCCTATTCTACCTTCTTTCGAACAGTTATTTCTTTCGACAATTGAGTCGCTAAAGACATTTTTTGCTCCATATGTTGCATCAATACATCTTGCAATTCCTTTATCTCCCCCTTTAACTTTTGTTGAACCTCTAGTTGCTTTTTCCTTATCCTGAAAAATGCAATCCTCATTGCCCTCTGGTCCTACATAAAGCCAAAAGCATCAGGTAAAGGTGCTACATCACCCCATATAACGGATACCCCATCTTGAGCTGAATAGTTTTTCTCCTCTACACTACGACGATTACGCACTTCTTGAGCTAGAAATATTACTCGAGTTGGGCCAGGTACTACACCATTTTCCTTCAAGAGCTCCACATAAGCTTCTTTTAAACCCTGTTTACTATCTACTTCGACCTCAAAATATAATGTCAGAGCTACCAACAGCTTTTGACACCTAACCTTATCACTCGGGTCGTTGAAACAGGTCAAGTCTTTCAGTTTTTGTACTAACACCCCCCTTTCTTCTTTCTTTCTTAAAATCTCATCCTTTTATATTTTTATCTTAGCATATCTACACTGAAGTTCATATAGTTCTTTAAAGTTTTTCTCTGAATTTGACTTAAACTGTATTCTTTCATATTTAGTTTTATTAAGTACCTATTGAATACGAGCCACAAAATCCCTCGTTCTACCCAACGATCTCTTCTGGTTAGAAATAATTTTTCTCAATCGCTTTACCTCCTTCACAGATTACAAATTTATTATTATCATAAAAACATTCAAGCTGAGCGTAATAAAAAGTATCTATCAAACGTCATAGTTTTAAACCACACGGAATACAATCTCCTCACAGTCAGGATCGAACAGTATAGTTCGCAATAGAATACCACAGATTAATTAAAGATTATTTCCAGTCTCTACCTCAGATGGAGGATTCACTTCTCCAGCAGCGCGAACTTGTTGAGATTGAGAAGCAGGTACATTGGTTGGAGCAACACCATCTCCTACCACTTCGTCCTCTGCATCCGAACCAAAGACTATCTCCTTATATTTGCCAGTTTGGCTCAGCTCTACATCAGCAACAGTCAACCCAAAGTAGTAATAGGATTGAACAAAATAGTCTATTTCTGCCCGTAACTTAGTACATGCTTGTGAGATAATCTCCTCACGCTCGGATAACTCTACATACTGCTCTTCAGCGGCCTTCGAGTCTCCAGCCCTATTCTTTTTCTCTATCTCGAGCTCCCCTTTGAGCTCCTTCATTCAAGCTGTTTGAGCATCCATCTTGTGAGTTAGCTCTCCGAACTCCTGGCTCCTCTTTTTAATAAACTTTGTAGCCCCCTTCATCAGTATCGAGAGCTGCCAATACAAACACACGAGTTCAGAATAACATATATCACATCACAAGTACAACAACTAAAGGATATACATACCACAAAAGTTTGCTTTTTAACGATATCACCAAGCTGATGCGGATTAGCCCCCACCATCGTACATTAATTTTGCTCCATTTCTCTCATCTTGGCTGCAGCCTTGGCACTAGTGTGGTCACTGCCTTCACCCTTATGCCATTTCCTTTTCAGTGAACCCTTGTCCGTATCTAAAGGAACCACCTCACTCACCACATGCTCCTCCACTACATCTCCAGCAGCAGGTTTACAGATCTTTTTCTTTGGGGGCACCACACAGTAGAAGGCATAGTTTTTAGAGCTGTCTTTTTCAACCTCCAAATCAACCGCTTCACATTTGCATTCTCCGGTTGAGGTGGAAGAAGACTAGTGAAATCGTTTACAGAAAGACGGGCCTTCTTCTTTTCGCCAGCCATAGCTTGATTCTCGTGAGCTCGGTTAACTTTAGGAACTCTAGGTTCTACTATCTTATCTCTGCAGATACCTAATTTACCAAGTACTTGTTTTAGCTCGATCTACTCAAGAGCTACATAGTCGAACAAGTTGGTGCTATCAAGCAAAGATTTGGGATTAGGACCTGATAAACAAGAAACAAGAACATGATTAGGAGCTCGAAGACAAACTGATGGTTGGTTGAAGTTGACAAATGTTACTTACTCATATTATAATACTTATGGTTCTGGATGAGTATTGGCTCATCTGGAACGAGCATACAGTTTCCCCTACCCATACAAGGTGGTCCTTCCATGGTCTACCAGCAGACTCGAAGTCAAAGAACTTCGACCTAGAAGAATCACTATACAGGTAACCACTATTCAGACCTTTGACAAACTTTAGTTTATAAAATTTTAAAATGTCGTCTGCTTCGAACTGCTTGGTAGTCCCTTCCCTTGTCCATTTATCATTCAGTGCCTCACATACCCTCATTATTTCATATATATTCCCATTTAATTGGGCAAGGCAGTACTGCAATACATTCATAGCCCCCTTCTGAAAGAAGGTCAGAGGAATCATCAGGCCATAAATAACTTGATTTAGATAGCACAAAAACCCATCATTCGGGCCTGCCATCCCCACACCCTTATAGTATGAGATATTTACATCTGCATTAATACCAATTTCTATTTTCCACTTTATCCAAGCAATGAACTTGGTAGTACACCGCTTCCCCACCTTTCCCAGGCATATAGGCCCTAAACAACTGACCTTGGTCCATCATATAATTTCCCCACTCTCCTTGTAATTTTTCTTATGTTTCAAAAATTCCTTCCCTACATCTACTCCCTCAGGGTATATAAAAAATACTTTATCTTTCAATTTTGTATCATCTTTTTTTATAACTCTATCTACTTCAATGGGTCCACCAACTTCTATACCTACAGTAACTTGTATCTTATCTGCAGTCTTTTCCATTTCAATACAATCGTCCTCCCTCCCCGATGATGATGTTTCCTCTGAACTCGATGATACTACAAATTTACTCATGGTCTTTATAGGTTTTGAACGCATACTGGACCTACAGATACACAAAATATTTTATCATTTTATCTACATTATAGGCTACACCTTACATACAGTAGAAATAACCCTACCTATACCTTTTACCCAGTCAAGGCATTTATTTCCCAACTTTCTAACTCAACATAAAATTAATTTTAACTTTCCCCCTTCTTCTCCAAAAGTAAATTTTTCTCTCTCCGCAGTTTGTCCCCATACCTATAACTTGTATAACACAATAATACTATAGGCAAACAATCAACCCCTATCGCCTACATTCTCAAGCTTTTATGTCCCAAAATTACTTTCATACAAAAGCAATGAACATCCAAAATCATATACAGATTACTAGCAAATACAATCCAGAACAAAAGCACAAATTACTAACCTGTACTTGAAGAACCACAATCTCCTGCTTTATCCAAACGTTTCACAGAGTTTGCCAGTTCCTGTTGTTTCTCCAACAATTTTCTCTCACCAGATGAAACCTTCCCTACCAAATCACACTCATAACCAAACATTTCTTCTCTATGGAGATATGGGTTATACCACTTTTCTCTCTCTCTATAACTGTAGATAATTTATAAGGGAGAGAGAGATGAGTTTTTATACTCTCCATCGGTTTATGAAATGACGGCTCCTTCAGACACATGTCAGTCACCCCTACTGTCTCTACATGTACATTTTTTTTTCTCACAACATCATCATGACTTTTGTGATAACGCCTACTGTCATCACGTTTATCTCTATTCTCTGCAATTAAAATTTTTACCCCTCTTTCCCAAAGCAATATACACGACCAATCACCTTACTTTTATACTAAACCAAGATCGTACCATAATATACAATATTCCTAAAATAGCTCAATATTCAAATTCAAAATTATCTACAGAGTTGTTAAAATCAGGCAGCTGTACTCTACAATATTTGCCACATGAACAGTCAACAAACACCTTGATCTTATTTATTTCAGTTTGCAGATTCAATCTGCCTCATTCTATATTCAACAGATTACAAAATTAGAATACTGTAAACATATTACTTATTTATTTTTGAGCTCTCAAAGTTTGAGGTTACAGTCACATATAGTTACATTTAAAGTAGCTCGGATGATTCACAACACCACATGATATTTTCTCGCCTCCTGCTGCTCTTTCATCTTCTTCAGCAAGCTTGTCCCGTCAATCTCTCGAACAGCTTCTTCTCGTAAAGTTTCATCTAATAACAACTCACGGAACACGTCAAACCAGAAAAAGTGGTCATACTCTGTACGCTTGCCTTTATCATCTAAGCCACCCAGCTTCAACGGTCATTCCAGTAATATGACATCGTAAGACAACTGATGAAAATATCAACAAAGTTCAACAACCTTGATATGGAACCTACCTTCCACTGCATGATGAACACGCTAAGAACGTGTCCTCACAATGATTACTTATACTACCTCTACAGTAAATCATCCCTGCAGAAGATAGATGGCATAGCAGACAGAGATCACTACTTTATATAGTCTGAATGAAGATCTCTAAAAATCTTAATTTCGTTCCACACAGATTTTACGGAAGGATATATTTTATAAGAACAAATTTTTGGAAACAAGAATATCAATAGAAGTCCAAGAATATTGCGACATATCATACTTTCAATTTTAAGAAATATCCACTCGGATTTTATTGGCACAAATATGAAGATCGTAATATGCAATCAAGCACTTCTAGCAGTAGCACCTGTAAGCATATACCATCTACTTACCTGTAACAAGACATCTTTTAGTCAGTCTGAAACACCAGCTCGTGAACATTCAGATACCCTTATAACCATACAATCATCCTAGCCACATACTTACTCACATTCGCCAAATGACCTCATTACATGTTCGGACTCCTATACTCTTCAAACAGCGTTTTCACTGCTTTTACTAATATGCATACTAAATTCCTTACAGTTCGATTCATTTAAAAATATTCCATCACAACTTGGTGTTTCTCACACCAACATATTTCCAGACTTCTATTCCTTCTCACATTTTGCCTCATCCGCAGTTTGAATTTATTTATCAATACCCGACAAATCAGTTCGCACAAAAACTATACATATAAATTTGGAAGTTTGAGACACAACATATGAATGATAGAACGAAGACATTTTATTAGCTCAAATATTTCTTACAACTTATAGTACTTTACAGATAACAACTCCTCTAGATAATTCACAGATCAGTTTACGGAGTACATTACATCAGTTCTCAGTTCGAAACACTTCTTAGCAACTACCGAGGAAGAAGATGCAACATTGAAGCAAGCTTCCAAATTCCGATCCCCTGTACGAATGGGCCAGGAAATTCAAGAACTGGAAATCACTTAATAAATTACAACACTGATGAAAGGATCTTTTTATGGCTAAATGCTATGGCCCATGGAAGAAAATCCTCCTCCACCACCGTCTCTTCCTCCATAACCCCCACCACCCCGCATGACAGAGAGGGAAGGAGGGTCCCATTTCTTAAATAGATCCCACTCACAAGTAGGGTACTGACGAGACTCCCTTAGATGACCTCCTGCCACTTCATCTTCAGTTGTAATAGCTTTTTCTGCCACCAGCCGTAACCCATTTCGGCGCTCCGCCTCTGATGTCAACCGATAATGGAAATGGACCTTTTGGAAATGGTCATCCTCTGCCTCCAACACCTTCTCATATGTCATCTCATGAAAGGTAGGAGACACCGGAATCGGCGTTGGCAGACTCAAGGATTGGTTCCCAAAATTCTTCCACCTTCGCTCGAATCCTAGCCTCCCAAAATTGTTGCCTCGCAGCTACCATATTCTCAACAAAGAAAAGTTTTCAAGTTACAGGAAGGAAGTTACCGAAAGAAAGATACAAAAGAAAAAGTTAAGGAGAAGTTCCTGGTTGATCACAAACTGTAAACAACCAAGTCAGAGTACTTTATATACTACAATCAGCATTAAAGATGGCTTTCCAAATTCCCAACGTCAAAAGACATTCCCATGCAACAATATTGACCAGAATCATTGGCTCTGGGAAATCCAGCAGTCACAGACAGATATACATGAAGAAGCATTAAAAATGATTCACAGGTACTAATTGTAGTATTAATGAAGCTTCTCAACAATTACCACTCGCCCACAATGTTTCTCGTACTATTGGCTAAAAAGGAGCGGTTGTAGTGGCTTATTCTTCATCTCGGACTTAAGCTCTATCTTTGACCATCATACAATCACTTGACCTCATCAACATACACTTGGCATAATCAATGACACATTATAGTTACAGAGTTCTATTCATCATTTTCGATCTCTACATTAAACAGTTCGAGTCAACAAACGCACCATCATCAATGAAGCCACTACCAAAAAAATGGGCTTTAGCAACGGACAATATCTATCGTAAAATCCCTTTCGCAACGGATAATGTCTGTAGCATAAGTGTTGTCGTAGGGGGTGTTACGGATGTGGTTGCAACAGAGAAAGTCCGTTGCCGAAAGTAATGTTTTTGTGAAAGATAAAGTTCGTTGTCGTTGTTAGACTTTTAGTAGCGGGTTTTGCAGTTGCAACAGCTTTGGCAACACCGCCAATAACAATACTTAAACTCTGTTGCTGAAGTTATTTTATGTTGCTAATAAGATGTCTTTGACAACGGCCATTATTCGTTGCAAATTCTTTTTTCATTTAAAAATAATAATAGCAATGAAATCACCCAAAAAATATCACATAAACTTGCATTATTACAAAAAAAATACATTCAGGTAACTTTATTAATATCTCAAGACCTTCATCCAGTAATTAATAGAGAAGACTGTATCATATTCTTTATCTCTAATTAGGCTATAACTAATAGCTAAAAAATCCATTTAACTTGGCTTCTTTGTCCTTGTAATGGAGGCTAAATCAATGATCCCCGAACTGAACTGCATTGCTAAATAACAAATCCTTGTTGAACTAGGTGAACTTTTATGCATATAGTATGAAGCTACAATATTTGAGAAGGTATGGAGCAACTACTTACCTATGATGTATAAAGTACTTCCCTCTTCTTTTTGTCATTGAAGACACAATAATACTCTCAAAGGGCAGCATGAACAACAACATCCATGACCTAAGAATCATAAAAGAACTCATTGTTAGCTTCAAGTAAAGAAGCATACAAAGCATAGACAAAGCATAAACAGGAGCAAGTAGAAATATTGTATTAAAAGTAACTTTATCTACTACAAGAAGTGGTACTTTACAGCCTGATTAAAAGTAAAACTGGTTCTACTTTACAACGAGATGAACTAAACTCCTATCCATTACTACTCCCTCTAGACACTCTAGTTCTATATATCTCTCTGTTTTACCCATATGGTGTCATTGGCAATCATGGTTGATGTTGATTGAGCTTTCTCAAAAAAATTCTTCAAAATGATTTATTTGGAATGATTACAATTTTTGGATATTTAGTAAGCAATCAAGACTCACCATTGAAGGGATATTGATAGAGAATAGCACCCAGCCCATCAAAAAGTATTTTAAAGTTGAGTTCGTTAACAGTTAAAGTAAGTACATCGTCAAAGAAGTTGCGAAGCGCTGACACGATTGGAGAAACATCTACATCTGCTGACAGAAAATCTAAAGCATAGTAATCCTGAGCCATGGCTTCATAGTCCCGGTTAACCATTTGAACAACGTGGCCAATAATAGCAAACCTTGCTTCTTCTGGTGTTTTTCTTATCATCCCAAAATCAAGAAAAGAAAGCTTTCCCTCCGGTGTTGCCAGGAGATTACCAGGATGAGGGTCAGCATGAAAAAATCCATATTCAAGAGGCTGCCTAAGACTGCATTGGATACCTGTGTTTTCCAAATCCAAAACCTTTAATCCCTGTTTCTCATTAGCTTTCTGTTCATTTAGTTTGACACCATTCACCAACTCCATTGTTAATACTTTCACACTCGTGTAATCCCAAAAGATATCTGGCACAAGGACATCTTCTTTATCGGCATATAGCTTTTAAAGCCTCCTTGCATTCTGCCCCTCTTGCATAGACCTGTCAAAATCAAAATCTAAACACAAAAAACCAAAAAATCTTCTTCAATAATGTCAACCAGGAATCAACACCAAATCAAACTTGAAAGAAAGGAGCCTTGGCTTGGTGCCTGAATTCTGCTTTGTTCATTGGTAGATAGAAAATAAATCATTCATGCTTTAGACGAGAAGAATATACCATTAATTATAAAACTAACCCTTAAATGTTAAGCTCCTGATAGACTTTATGTGCGAATTCATCAATAAGATCAACGACATCACTGGTGATTATGTCAATTGTCACGCCCCAAAATCCAGTAATCAGTAGCTAGCCCAATTATTGAGATTCAAGGATGTGCAGGTCGGGGAATCTAAGGATTTGCCCCACAAACAACCGAGCCGTAGACAAATTCTGGCCCAGTCATTCACAATAGTATCACAACAGAGTAATAAGGAAAAACAATAACAGCGGAAGACTAAGATAACAAATATCTAAACGGAAGATTCTACAAACCTCTACGCAGCAAGCCCGACAGTAATAACTGGAGAATGAGCCTCCAACTCAGCTCCCCAAAGATCACCACAGTAGCAACTAAAACCTGAAACATCCTGCCACTGAAAGGGGGATGTGAGAGTGAGCAAACAACGAGCTCACTAACTCCCAAGAATAGCTAAACGATTATACTAACCAATGAGATAGATATAAATATTAATGATAATAGGATATAATAATATCTAACGATAAAAATATATATATATATATATATATATATATATATATATATATAAATATATATAGGATGTCTAAAAGGTATCTAATAGGTATACAACTAGTCTAATGATTATATCAAACTATACTATAAATATACATACATATCTCGAGCAAAGGAGTGCTAGGACTATAACTACACTCCAGTCCCACGGACTACTAACTACACTCTAATCACTATCGTGGCTCTCAGCGCCACAAGCAACTAACCTACCTCAGGAATACAATAACACATGAGGGTAAACATCCCTCGGCCAACAACAATCTAACCTGGTTATCCAAACCCCAACCAAGCACAACCCCGCAAGCTAAACGAGATCTCCCATAACCAAAATACCAGCCTAAAGCTCACAACAACCAACCAGGCTAATCAACCTAATAACTTAATTAGACACAGAAGAGGGAGGAAAAGATACAGAAAGAAGAGGAATATGCAGAAAGGAGATGAATCTAATTACACCGTAAATCAATTAGGAGAAGAGGAATTTAATAAGAGGAGAAGAATATGATGAACTAGGATAATCCCATAATTATCCCAATACAATGATATGTTATGATGATGATATGATGGAATGAGATAATCTTATGATTATCCCAAGTGCAGAAGATTTTATACTAAACATAATGCAGAAAGGGTTAAGGATTTTAATAAGAAGAACTTACGAATTGGAAGTGCGCAGAGATGCAATGGTATGCTTGATGATGATGATGATGATGCAAAAATGATTTAGCGATGTCAACCCAAAGGGCTAGCCCCCAAGACTAAAGTGGGCTGATAGCCGCTGAAAAAGGATTTACCTTACCGGATATAGTTGGATACAAGGGTATGATGTACTGCACTAGCTCGACCAAACTATGAGGATATTACATCAATCTATCAAATCCCACGGAGCCAACGTCCGAACTATATATACATTCAGAGGCATTTTAACCTCCAGGCTAAGCCCTGTACTGGATAGTAAATATTGTCTCATACCATCCCACACTCCCGAATGGGTGACTAGGTATAATAGTATCCATCCTGGACCCATCTTTCTATTTTAACCCGATTTAAGGAATCCTTGAACCTCTCGAGGATCAGCCGATGCAGAGTTATTTATGTATCCAATCGCAGTAAGATAAGGAGATAATATATTATCTATAGATGTGAGCATAAATCCTCAAGACTAAAATACAACTGTTGCTAATACAACCAGTACACAATAGGATAACCACCTTCCTGAGAGCGTGGCAACCAAAACTAATACAGATGCCCACCTGTGACTCAGTTGTACCATCTAAACCTAGATGAAATAGGAACTTAACCGTCACAACATCTAAACAACATCAATCTCTAAGATTCCTTATGCAATATGATTACCATCAAGTACAACAGTACTCTAGCTGTTAACACAGACTAATACCTATGGGGTGACCTACAAGTATACAACGAGTGGTCAACAATCCCCAATAACAGAACTACCTCACAATCCACCTAATCATGTACATAAGTCTCCAACACAGATGGACAAGAATCGGATTCAACAGGAGGTTTCAGCCGCATTCCAACATCTCGGGTGACATACAACTTCATAAACTACCTGGCTCAGCCGCGTACCTTACTGAGCCATGATGTCTTGCTGCCTCCTAAATGACGGAAGGGAACACAGCCCCAACAACTACATCCCAGGGAAAGAAGGCTTACGAGTAAGCTCTATTAGCTCTAAGAATCATGAGGACAATAAGTGTCACAACACGATAAGCAAACAATCCTAAAGTAAACTATCAGAAGTTCAGCATCCATAACCAACCACCACAGACAAGCCGTCTGTTCACTATCAACAACTAACAGTCCAGGAGATACCACACTCCCACATGGAATCCAATATTTCCACAACCACCAATCATAACGACATTGCTCAAGGACCAGGCCTCGAGAACACAGAGTACACCTAGACTAATCCTAAGACTAATCAAAACAATAGGAGGCAAGAGGACAAGCTCCGAATTGAAGACCATGTCTTACTGAAGCTATGTCGCCCCAAGACTACCCTGGAACCAAGTCCAGCAACCCAAACTAACCAAGGTGCTATACTATAAGGTGAGAACTATAGTCTCTGAAAGGCACTATCTCAGAGAAATGGTGGCCAAACCGCAAGCCGTCCATAAGTCTCTACTAATCGTCAAGCCAAGTTACTAGTTCCCGAAAATAAGCTGGGCGCCCTAATAACTAACCAACAATACCATACTAAATATTATATATATATATAAATATAGCGACGTTGAGGCATCGCAATACACTGAGAAATGCCTTTGTTCTCAGCCTCAACGAAGAAAAGATTCGTGATAACCGCCCTCAATGAAATCGGTCTAAGAGGAATCTCAAGAGTCATTGTCACATCGACGACAACAAAGAATAACCTCCTATGGCTAATCATAACCTACATATTCTATCTAGTAATTAAACTCACATTATTGCGGGTTTTACTAACTTATCAAACCCTTAAGTACTCTCGCCTAAGATATGCCAAACGGATAACCCGTGACTGTATCCTAAGCAATTAACCCATGTACTAACATAATCACGGTAATACATGAAAAACTATGTGATACAATAACTTACAAATCAATATAATGGTATAGTTATTAAGGAAGATAAAACTCGCCTGGTAATAATCCAAGTCCGGCAGAAACCAACTCAGAAAACCGAACCTAGGATCGACGACGAGGCAATTGGAAAAACGAACAAGCTACCATAACCAATAACAACAACAAGTAAACAATCAATTCAAGAAAACAATATCAAACCCAAACCTAGAAATTAGACCTACGCCGAAATCAAGCGAAAGGAACGAAAAAGGAATCGGGAATTTTTACTGAGGATAGGAGTGAAGCTTGCGACGAAGCGGGTGAAGAATCCTCGATGCAATGGGGAAGAGTGGATCAAGAGTATGGAGGAGAGGGAAATAGGTTAGGGGGAGGAGAGAGAGTGAGTGAAAAAGAGGAAAGTGAAGAAAGGAGAAAATAAACCCAAAAAAAGCTGGAAACGCGCCTCTGTTCGAACAGAGCGAAGTGTATCTGAATAGAGAAGAGTTCTTCTATTTGAATAGAAAGGGTTATACTCAAACAGAAAGGTCCCTGTTCGAATAGAGCTGGTCCAGCCCCAAAAAATATACCCCGGAAGCACAACGGATTACCCCGGATACCCCGGAATTACCCCAAGCCACCCCCACTACCACACAAGCACTATAACAAGTCCAACAAGGGTTTTCCAAAGTATAAACACCACCTCCACCGCCTCACGGCCACCAAAACGCCTAAGCCCCCAAAAAAGAATTTTTTCCTCGGGAAACTCTGGAAACCTACCGGCCAATCCAACGGCTCACCAGAACCACCCCAAGCTGTAGACACACTAATAAAACATCACTACCAAACTTTCTAGGGGTTCCTGAGGTCTAAACACCACCTCTACCACCTAATGGCCACCGGAACTCCTAAAACCCAGATAAAGGAATCTAACGACTAGAAACTTATCCGAAAGGAATAAATGGATGTGAAATGGATAGAAAAGACTCGTGAGGAATAATATACAAATGTGTGACGTGTTGGAGTATATAAGGAAGCTTAAGGGAAGACAGAAGGAATCTTTTCTGAAGAAAATGGACAGAAATGAATAAAAATGAACGGGAGGGATCTAACAAGCCCGATAGGAGGGGAAGCATCAAGGAAGCCCAAATCTACCCTAGGATTCCCTGAGATCACGCCATACCTTCACACAACAATATCACACAACCACCAGGCCACAACGGGCACCCAAAACCAAAACACAAATACTTCCGCCCCGAAACCACCGAAACCAGCAGAACTACCAAAAGGAATCTAATACAAACCTACCAAAAGAAATAACACGGATGCATAACGAATAACAATATATGAATAATAGTAACAATACTTAATAATAAACATAAAAAATACCCTGAAATTTTGGGACATTACATCAATGTTTTTATTTATGAATATTCCCAAATTCCTTATCAAGTAAAAGTCCAGTCCAATGGTTTCTTTGATACTAGGTCCTTGCACCTTTACGGCAGCATCCTGTCCAGAATACTTTAATCGAGTTTTATAAAATTGTCATAAACTGACTGCTGCAACCGAAGATGGAGTTATAAAGGAGTAAATGGTGCCAAGAGACAGTCCCAACTTATTCTCGATGCATGAAAATGCTTATACATCTAGAAATGTCGGCAAAGCATCCTGTTCATTTAAAGATAGAGCGAGAGTTGAATAAACATCTGCACTACTAAAATGTTAAAACAACAATTCCGAAGTAACAAAGCAGAAGGAAGTGATACCATTCACCACAAAGCACCAATCCAGTAGCTGAGCATAAATTCTTCACTGCCTTGATATCCTCATTAACATATTTGTAGCATCTTCACTCAAATTTGCAGCAACCATTTAAGCTTTCTTTCATTGAGACGAGAACCCTATATGACTTCCATCTTCAGCTCTGGTTTCTAAGAACACGTTCTTTAATTCCCAGGATTAGAGTGTAACCCATTTTTAGTGTATTCTTCTCGATTACAACCAATAACTTTGGCCTGTTCATCATGACTGTATAAATTAGATAAAAGATTATTGAGAGAAATGTTCACACTGGAGACCTAGTTATTTATTCCATTTGTAACAGAGTTGGCAGCGGGTTTGCATGGTAATATATAATCGCCATATACGGAATCATCAGAATATAGTTCCCTATCACTAAAAATTGACAGGGGTAGGGCTCCCTTATGCTTTTCAAGCTTTACGTAGTCCCAAATCATGTTATCACTTGTTATAGTTGTAGTAGTAATTTTAACTGCCTTAATCGAGCTTACTTCAACCTCCTCCTCCGATACACCCTTGAATTTCCAACCATCTTCATCCAAATCCACAATTTGATTAACCGTATCCGAAGTATAAACCTAGCTGACCTAAATTTGATATTGGTATCTTTTCCATACTGCCCCTAATTGACGTCAAGGAAAAAACATCTCTACATGTTCTTGTAAAGGACATACCTGGTATCCTTTCCAACGAAAACATCTACGTCAAAGAAAAATTAGGGTGTAAGCAAGAGACTCCAAGTCATCTCTCCTGCTTCCAATTATTCCAAGGTGCTCATGTACACTTGCATAACGCACCATTCCCCTGCAAAGTCATAAAAACTTTATGTAAGCTAACAGAGTAACGAAATTATAAGTAAGAAAAGAAAGGTTTTCTATATGAATAGCAATAATTGGTACCTGAAAACGTCTAGTCGCTTATCATAATCAACATGTTGGTTTGTTGAAGTATCTTTCCACTTGCAGGCTGATACCAAAAGGAAAATATGCAACATATAATTAGATACTTATTATAGAATGCATTTAGTACAAAAATTGCATATAAGATAATTTAGTTACCCAATCCAAGATTGACTAGGAACAATTTCTTCTCTTCAGAAGTTCCTGGGGGACCAAGCCAAAAAAATTCCGGCTTAACAAAGCATAAACAGGTGCAGATGGAAACTACCAGTAGTAGTAGATAGGAGTCTAGCTCATCTCATTGGAAAGTGTTACTTCTGGTCATGCGGTTCATTATTCAAGGAAACATCAGTAGACAGTAGATAAACCCCACAATATAAATCTCATAATAAAGGAATATAGGTAAAAATATTGCTCAAATCAGTAAGCTTAAACCTTTTGGATAATTTATAATTATTCTTGAGTTATAAACTATCTAACCTGACCTGCCTTTCAAAATCTCCAATCTTCTTCTCATCCTCTTCTTTGAGATATAACATTACCAGCTTCCTACAAACGAGATCACATTCAAAACCCAAACAACTGAAAATATATTAGTAGCAAGAGAAATAGTAAAAGTACCTTAGCAAGAATCATAGGCGCATTTACTAGAGCAAGCTGTCATTTTAAGTGCCCAACTATAGTTTCGACAATTTCATTAATACTCGATAAAAACCAAGAGTAACAAAGTATAAATTAATTGATTAATAACACTAGTTGATTGACTCACCTATTTGATTTAAGCAATCGTAAACTTCTTCCATTTCTATTAGACCCATATCGGTGTCAATACCATGAGCACTAGTCCTTCTCCATCCTCCTTTATCCGGGCTTGGGACCGGCAATGTAACCATATGGCTCTATTGGCGGAGTTAAAAAAGACTTTACCTGCAAGAAAATAATTAGTCAGTGACAATAAAATTGTTGCAATTTGAATAACATATGCATATATTGGAAACAATAACATTATAAACAATTTTTATTTAGATCTAGAAACCCAATCCATAACTAAATCTCATACACACTATCACAAAAGAATATGCGAGAGATCTAAACATTAACTAAACAAAAAATTCTTAAATTCTTATGATATCCAAGAGCAAACACTTATAAAAAAGCTCTCAGTCCAAAAAGAAATAATCCCTAGAACTACGAGGAAACACCTAACGACTTGACAGATCATTTATCAAACTCAAGGCACCATAGCCCAAGCAACATAAGCTCCTTCCCCAACATTACCTAGATCCTCTGAGTACCCATCATCTTTACTCAACAGAGTTCTTGGCTTCATTACTTTAGACAATAAAATCTTATAAAATCCATCACCCAATAGAACATTATGAATAAGAGTATCTGGATCTACCGCGACCACCTCGCCACGAACAACTCCGTAATCCTTCTGGCTGTTCAGAGTACATTTTTTATTGAGATGACGGTGAAGAACCTAAATGTTAAAACCAATAATTAGTATAATCTACAGGAAAGAAAATGCTTAGTTAACAATATACTGAGAGAACTTTGGAAAGTCCATATCGGTGATGGCTGTTGGCATGGTCCAACAGATGGTTCTGATGATGAGCTACTCCTAATCTGTGAAGTCTCCTACAATCACATATATGTATAAATATCAATCATCTATATGTACTAATAGCCATGATTTTATAATAAAAGAAAATATAAAAATAACTAGAAGTTACCATAAAAAATTTCAAAGTGTCTGTGAGTTTGGTTATGTCAACCTCTAGCTTATCCACCTTATTAATCATTTGAAAATTTTCACTGCGTAGATATTCATTTTGTCTGATCAAGTATTTTGTCTTTTTCATGACTATTGGACAAACACCTACTCCAAGTCCATGCATACGGCCTTTGTTTTCTTTCTTTTAAAACGCCTATAAATCAATGGATCTTAAGTTCTATGAAATTGGGAATATATACCAAATGGTACAATTATGCATAGGATTGCCAATGGATCGAATTAGATCTGTATCATATCAGGTTAGTGATGATTGTACTCTAATCTGTTAACATGGCGAATTGTATTTCTATAAATGAAATGAGAAAATGATTCCAATCCAATATTAACACATCAGACCGAATGTGATAAGGGATTAAATCATGTCTATTGACATCCCTAGTTAATTAGGGTTTTACAACCTTGAGTTAAACACATACCTTCGCAAGGGAATCATCTACAATTGTAAATTTCAGATGAGGCTTTAACCTCTCAATCGCCATTATTTTCTCCTATATAAATCAACGAACATGGAAAACATTATAGGAAAATACTAAGAATTACAATTTTAATGCAATGACTAAAATTTTTACTTACAGCTAGTTCAGGACATTGAACAGTGTTATCTTATTTTGTATGAGCTGTAAGATACACTTCAGACCTCACGACCAATGCGTCAGAATTGAGTTTCCTCTTCATAGCCTGAAGTTTAAATTTAATAATATTAAATATAATTGGAGATAACTACATGTAAAGATATAAATGAATATAAATATATGAATAGGGAATGTTCGCCGTTTATACCAGCATATGACGTATAACAGGTAAGCTCCTTCTTCCTGCACATATCGACGCTTTTAGTTTGCTTCAATTGACTTTATTCCTTGCACTAGAAGCCTATGCAAAAATAATGTATAAGTCGCAGTCATTGTAACATTAATGACTACTAGCATTATTGATTTACCAATGACTACTAGCATTATTGATTTGCAGTTGTACGAGCCAACATACCAACATTTGTGACAAATACGATTGTATCTTCATCAACAACATTTGGTTGCCCTAAATGGTTGATACTAACATTTCTTTTCTGTCCATCTGGTAAGCTAGCTGGACCCCGAGAGGGACCCCTCTTCTTCTTAGCTGCAAACGATGAAAAATAGAAAATGTTATACATTAGTCACTAAAAATTTCCTATTAATAGATGGAAGATATAAATTGTTAAGAATAAAAAGAAAAATCAATTTCTTACCTTTGCCAGTACTACCAAGTGTATCATTTCCAGTTATGGTGTTAGAGTCCATAAATCTAAAAAACACTTGTCACATAAAGAAAATATAGATGCAATAATGGAAGGCTAACATAAAGTTGCATAAATATAATTTATAACGATATTACAAGATATAAGATGTAATTATAATCCAAAAATAAAGGGACATGGTGATGTACATTTTATCAACATAAATATCGAAGATTAAAATGAATCTGAATTTTTATGCATAAATAAATTTACTCTAAGACAAAAATTCCAATATAAGTCAAAAATTAAAACCAACAAATAAAATGTAATGTTTTGTGAATTCTAATGAATGAAAACATAACCTAAAACTACACGTAAGCCGAGAATAATATATTTGTCCAATAAAGTTAATTATTTCGCCTCTTTTTCTTAGTTTTCTCAATTACTACATAACTATCATCGAGGTCGTCAGATATTAACTCATCTTCAGCTATAAGTTCATTATTGCTTGGATTTAGATCTGCAACTGCTAAATTAGGTTGTTCTGACATAAGGGATATTTCATCTTCAACGTAAACTTTTGCTAGAGTTTCCAATACTACGTGCCAGTCAGGATCTAACGGATCCTTAAAGTAAAAAACCTGTTTTGCATGTTTTGCAAGAATGAATGGTTCATCCCCTACTTGGTCCGAGCTAGTAAAGTTTAACAATTTGACCAATTTTAGCTTTGCTTTCTCATCTACTTTGACACCTTTAGTTACTTTCACCCAATCACACTTAAATAAGACAGGCTTGTATTCTTCCCAGTACTCTAATTCAATTATATCTCTAAGAACACTGTAGCATGTTGCAGACTCATCTGTCAGATCTTTGTCCTTAGAACTGGAATGAAATGTCATAACGCAAGTCGTGCTAACCCCATTATTCTGATTTACTTTAGTTGCCTCGTAGTCTTTTGTGACAAAGAGGAAGCCGTTAACACAATACTTATTGTACCGTGTAACAAAGGCCAATGGTCCTCTCACAATATCATGAAAGTCCATGTCATCTGATTCGGTAAACTCAGCCTAAAAACAAAATTTACAACTTATCAGAACATTCCTCTTTTGGACTGAACAACTTATTTATAATTCCTAATAACTATATAATACATGTTTTTCATCCAGGGTATAAACTCCTCTTCGTTAGCTACTTTAACTTTCCCCAACTTCCTCTTTACAACTGTCTTAGGACGTCTTATGAAGTCATTATGCCGACTACGTCCACAAATTAAGACTTCAAGTATTAGAGATTCATAAGGTTTATATTTTTTTAAGAGAATATATGAAAAATAGCATACCTTTTCCAATCATCAAAATGAGGATGACTACCGATTACCCACTTTTGGGCTTGTTCATACTCAATACCAGATAAGACCAAACTTTTACCAGGACCGACCAGGCCAAAATTACTTCCATATTCATTTTCATAAATGTAGTCATTTGCCCCATCTGGCAAAGAGTTTGATCCATCCAGAGACACCTCCAGTCCTTACAATAGGATTTTAGTACCTTTATCTTTATATTCGGTGCAATATATCAATGTTTCCTCTTGTATGTACCTTTCTGCTATACAATCTTTTGGCTGTGCTTTGTTACTGACGTACCCCTTTAACGTCTTCATTAACCTTATAAATTAAAGAATAAATTATGAATTTTACTAAATAAAATATATATTATTGAATGAGTCGAATGAGAATATCGCATACCTTTCAAAAGGATACATCCATCTATAAAAGACAGGACCACATAAATGAGCCTTATATGCTAAATGGATTGGGAGACGCATCATTATGACGAATACTGAGGGAGGAAAAACTTTCTATAGCTCACATAATGTTCTTTCTTATTGTTTCTCCAATGTGATCAGGGTATCAACATCTAAAGTTCTTAAGCATAGTGCACTAAAGAATGTTCATATACTATGAATTAGTGAACGAATTTCCTTCCTATCCTTAAATACATTTTGAATCAAAATCAGAAATAAATGTTGCATCAAGATATGATAATCATGAGACTTCATGCCCTTTAAATCCATGTCACCTTCCTTGACAATATTCTTCCAATTACCACTGAACCCATACGGGACGCGTAAATCACGCAGAGTTTTGAGGAATTAATTTTTCCCCTCTTTTTGTAACCAATATCAACCCAGTTTCATGATCTCTTTGCCATTTTTATTTTTCAGCCACAAACCCTCATTAATTTTTAGACACTTTAAGTCTCTTCGAGCGTTTGCATCATCTTTTGTTTTCCCTTCGTATTCAACATTAACGCACAAAGTTCTGACAAACATTGCTTTTAATGTGCATAACGTCCAAGTTATGTCTTAAAGGAAGATGTTTCCAATAATCAAGATTAAAGAATATTGATCGTTTTGAGAAACTTGAAGATTCCTTATTGATATCATCTTCTTCAACATCTTTCTTACCCCCTTATTTTTTCTTTTTTGCCTTACCCCCCTGCACATTTAAGCTAGCGACAATTTTCTCAACCTCTGTCCCCTTTAAAGGTATCGGTTGCCTTCGAACCTCCTCCTTTTTATTGAAGATGCTAGCACACTTATCTTTTCGGAGTTCATCTATGAATGCCAACCACCGTCTATGACTCATGTAAACATTTTTTTTTCCATGGTGTAGTCTCAATGAGTCAGTTTTTGAACCACACAATGGACATGCAAATTTTCCTTTTGTTCAACATTCAGACATGTTCCCATAGGTCAAAAACTCGTGGATAGTCCACAGTAAAATGGCATGCGTATTGAATTTTTCATTACTATGTGCGTTCATAGTTGTGGCCTCTCTATCCCATAACTCCTTCAATTCGGCAACTAGTGGTTGTAAAAAGATATCGATGTCATTTCCAGGTTGTTTGGGACCTTCAATGAGCAAAGTAAGCATCGTAAACTCTGGCTTCATACATAAACTAGGAGGAAGATTACATGGCACACAAAAAATGGGCCAACAACTATGACTTAAGCTTAAAGTACCAAAAGGGTTGAACCCGTCTGTAGCTAGACCCAAGCGAACATTGCGTGGTTAACTTGAGAACTCTTTATATTTTTCATCAATGGAATTCCATGTAGGAAAGTCGACTGAATGTCTCATTTTTTCGGGTGGCATGCGCCCAATTGAATGCCAAGCCATCTCCTCTGCAACCCATGGGATACTGCAATAGAACCCAAGCATGTAAAAAAATTAAGCGCACTCCCTAATATAGGCCTTATTTTAAGTGAATGTTAGATTATTTAAGAAATATGGCAAATAAATGTACCTGTACATCCTTTGTAGCCTAGGCGTAAACGGGAAATATCGTAACACCTTCGCAGGGACTTGCTTCCTAAACAAAACTTTTTTGTTCCTTGAATTTGGACCCTACTCCATCACGGTCTTATACCTCGAGCTACCGCAAGTTGGACAGATGGTCTTCCAAGCATGTTCCTTCCAATAAAGAATACAATAGTTTGGGCATGCATGTATTTTTTCATAATCAAGACCCAAGCTTGTTACAATCTTCTTGGCGCAGTACGTATTATTTGGCGTCTTATTCCCCGATGGTAGCACCTTTTGGAGTAATTGAAGTAGTTGTGTAAAACTCTTTTTACTCCAACCATTTTCAACCTTTAAGTTGTACATTTTCAAAATGAAACTAAGAATTGTGAAGTCTTTACAGCCAGGGTACAAATCGATCATAGCCTCACGCACTTTTGAATCAAAGATATCGGGGGCAATACAGTCTGCAATGTCTTCCAACGCTAAATTTGGCTCAGTTTGAATAACCACATTTAGAATATCTTCAACCTCTTAAGGTATTGAGCTCTCATCGTGCGCTGGTTGGAAAATTGGTGGTACAAAACTATCATCGGTAAATACTTTCTCACCGTTAAAATCTCAAACACTATATGTTGATAGGAACCCGTTCTTTAAAATGTCATACCTTACTTCGTCGTAAGAAACTAGAATCCTTCGGTTTCCACATCTAACACATGGGCAAGAAATATTTCTCTTACTAGGAAGGTGTATACGTGCAAAGTCAAAAAAGGTTTCAATGTCAGCCAAATACTGTGAGTCAATATGGTTTGGGCCACGAAAAGGAAAAGTAATCCAATTCTTATCCATCATTTCTTTTTGGACTCTCCCTAAACATAGGTAACACATAAACGAATTATGAGTTTCATGACTATATTTAAAAGAAAAATCGGTAATTCAAAAAGTTAGCCCTCAACCCCTTTGTTGAACCCAAATCTAACAATGAAAATGAAGAAATAAGAAATAGAGGTCATTGAAGATGGGTTTCTCACTAAGTCTACTATTTAAGCAATATAGTTGATATTTAGTGGAGCGGTCAAACCAATATAGGTAAGACAATTTGTGGGTTCTAAA
Source organism: Kingdonia uniflora (assembly GCA_014058105.1). Classification (NCBI taxonomy): domain Eukaryota; kingdom Viridiplantae; phylum Streptophyta; class Magnoliopsida; order Ranunculales; family Circaeasteraceae; genus Kingdonia; species Kingdonia uniflora. The sequence continues at coordinate 153,226 of JACGCM010000045.1, forward strand.
ATCAAAAATAACTATGCAAATTACCTGCCTTTCAATTTAAATTTCATCACAGACATGATTTATAATCAACATTGTATTAATGAGATGTATAAGCTAGACGCAATAGAATCCATAGTTAAATTGGCGACGAAAATGAAACAAGTACCTAATTCAAATCTCTATATCCAGAAAAAAGAAATAAAGGAAAACAATATGATTAATACATACATAGAATTATACAATCTTTTAAAAAGAACACAATGAACAAAAAGCACAAAAATAAGAAGACCTCAAAGACTACATATCATTACTCTAAATCACACCCCTGTATCGAATCCTAAACTATACCAAATGGGAGATTCATAAAAAAAATCCAACTTGGCAATGCTCCATTTTTGTCAAATCACAAACAAATTGTTTTCTTAAGAAGAAAAAAAACTGCCAAAATTTGAAAATGTTAGAATTTTGAGACGCATATAGTGAAAGATTACAACCTCGACATGTTTATAAACCAAGGATTAGCAGTATTGAATGATTTTTTTTAAACCTGATCACTTTAGTAGTTACAATGGATCAGCCGTTCGTAGCCATAGAATACAACCTCGAGGTGTAAAAATAAACACTCAGGATTAAATAAAAAAAATTCTGGATCATCCAGAATAAGTACCCAATAATCATATTGAATCAAACAATATCAGTACTGCCGAATGGAAGAAAGCTCATTTGTAAGGTTCTACCATTTCCCGACATAAGAAATCCCCCTACGGAAGGCAATGAGGGATCTGTAATAGGTTTAATCTCAATAAAGTTGAAGTCGAAAAAACCAGAATGCTTCAAACTCAACACGAACACAAACACAATCCATCCAAGCATCGACAAGCCCAGTAGTCAATCATCCCATGAATCAGACCCCATCCAATAGAGTATCCAACAATAATTCCCGCTAAATGTTCAAGAAAACTCGCTTGGGGAACAATTATCAAAGTAAATATAAGCGATTCAAATGGCACAAAACTTATAGGCAAGGACAAAAGCCCAAACAAATTAAGCTTCAAAGACGGTTGTTTCACAGCAAGTATAGTCATCCACCCAAAAATAACACACGAATACCCAACAGCTATAACTCTCTAAAAATACTCCAACTTAAACTTTTGAATCAGAACATGATAAATCCCCAAAACCAACGCGCCGGATAACACTACCAACACAAGACTATAATGGATATAAAACTTAACCACAAGTCCAATATGTCCCAAACTCTCAACCACACCAAGACTCCAAAGTGCACTCATATTAAACACCAAATGAATAATACTAATATGCAAAAATGCGGACGTTATAACCCTCCAATGATGCCCTTCGACACCCGCTTCATAATTTAAACCCACATTTGAATACCCAATACTTTTATTCTGAATATAAAACCAAATCACACTACAGATTCCAATAATACAGCTCGTTACCAGTTTCTCACATATCTCATAGATCAATGGCTTACCCATCTCAGTCCCTCTATTTCAATTATCCCCAAAGCCCTAAATTTGTAATATTAAATTGGGATTATAATTACTTGAAGCTCAAACAAAATCGAAACCCTAATATAATTGAAAATGAGTAGTTAGGTTTACGGTTCTTAAATCACACACCTGAAGTCACTAGAGTGAGTATTTGGTACCAAATCTGTAGTTAATTGAAGTATGAAAATTGACTATCACTGGGAAAATGTGTACTACACAGTCTTACAATTCCAACAGTTTACCAAGTGCTGCAAAACCCTCAATAACCAACAGAATATGTTAATGAGTTTGAAGGGATTAGTGTGGATGATAAAGTAGTGATTATAGGGAAATCAAAATCTAAATAAGCAAACCCCTTAAACTAAAATCTATGGAAGCAAACCCTTAAATAGAAATCTATATAAGTAACCCCCTATAATTTGAAAGCCTATAATTGAAAATCCTATAACTTGAAAACCTATAATTGAAAACCATAAGTGCTTACCCAAAACCCCTAATTTCATAAAATAAGTTGAATTGAAACCTAACTATGACTTTATCAAATATAAATTTTAGTGTTGCTTAGAGAAGAAGGAAAAGTATAGGGAGATACCTTTAATTGCAGAGGGGTGCGAGAACCACCAACGATATAGAAAGAGATGCCACAAAATATACAGAATCTTGGGAAAAGGAGAATTTGGAGAGAAACATGGGGGAACAAGAGGTTATCCATAACATATTCGTTCTTAAATCGTAAGAGAGAAAGATTTTGGGAAGGAAATCTTTGAGAAAGAGAGAGAAGCTTTTGGCGAGAGAATTTGGGAGAAAAACGTGAAAAACCATGAAAATATTTTGGGGTCAAATTTTAATAAAACATTAGCGCAACAGACTTGGAGATATGGCAATGGACTTGGACTGTTACAAACGTGCGACAGACATAGTTTGTTGCCCAAAGCTATATGTGTGTGCTGCCAAAGGCCCTTTTGTGGTAGTGAGCCGTTACAAAATATCAAGATCAAAACGTTACACAATCAGCTCAAAGATTATGAAATATATATTGTAACGTCCATCATTAAGGATAATAATGGTTGTCAAATGGTCATACTATAAGACCTATAAATAGGACCAAAGAATTCCAAATGAAGGACTGATGAATGCTCACTCAACACTCTATATAGAACTATTCATAACATCCTTTGTAATAGCTAACAAACCTTAATAAAATCTCTCTCTCTTTCTAAATCTTCAAGAGAGGTCATGGTTTTTAACCTATTCAAAAGTTTTCCAAGCTAAACTTTGTGCTAATTGTTATTTTTTGTTTACTAGTCGTTCTGAATATCTTTGGTGTAAAGACTAAGTTCAGATCACGAAATTAGGCTATTACAGCCACCTAGCCCTTTGTACATCAAACTTATTTGAAAAGGCCTCGAAGATGAAAGAATGTTTTGAACTCGCTATTTTGAAGCTAGAAGAGATTGAATCTTACCTTGATCATTACGATGAGTCTTTAACATTGACAGATGCATCGTAACCAAACATCTCAACTTCTTTAGCATATTCTATGATGTCTAAAATTAACATTTTAAACCCTCTCGTTGTTCAAACAAAATGATGAGCGAAGGCTGATCACAAGAAAGGGGCAAGATGGAAGAGGGGATAGAAGAGGTTATTATGAAGAAGAAGAGAACATGCAAAAGTTGTGGAGTACTCGACAATCATGACAAGTAGGCATGCCCACTTCTCAAAATGAAGATAGTGGAATCAAGTAAGTATATATTCGATACTATGCATAAATGCCATATTCTTTGTGATTTCTCTATAATGTGTTTTTCATGTATTTATCCCATATTTACAATCAGTATGAATTCCATGTAGGAAACAGTAATGGGGATTCTGTTCAGCCGTTGCGAGAAAATCTTGACAACCAAGATATTTAAGAAAACAGAAGGAGTTAACATGGTACCGATATGTATTTGATTCTAATAAATCTGTATTTAATTATTATTATTGGCGAGGGATTATTGTGTTGATTCAACATTCAATTTACTATGTATTTAGAATTTAGGGATTGTTGTACTTTATGTACCCTCTATGAATTTATAGATTTTTTAACGTAACTGGCAATGGTACACATGCAGTATTTCATTAAATTGTTGAATACACAATATTAAATTGACGGTTTATCCAATAGATCGACCATAATTTACCTATATTGTTGATTTTGAAAATATTATATATGCATAACTCTAATTACACTGCCATAATTGTCGAACTCAGCAATATTATATATTGCAAGTTTCCATGTACACTACCAATATTGTCGATTTCAACAATATTTTATATTGTAACTTCAAATGCACTGCTAAAATATTCTTCACAACCAATATGTACTTACTCTGAACAGTTAAAATTAAGATTCATATATAACAATGAGCCAATAAACCTGTACTACAAAAAATGGGATATACAAACACTTGTCGACAACCCTATACATAAAGGGGCATACAATGATTATCCAACTATGAAAGGATATGAGTTTCGTCAAAAACCAACACCAATCATGCCATTCAATTGATACCCACTACACCAAAATTATAAAATTACCAGTCTATTTTTGAGATTTTCCACGGATTAAAACCATGGTATACTTGAATCAGACATATCCCATTCTAATTCTAATTCTAATTCTAATTCTATTGACTTTAACTCAAATGAACTCAAAACAAGACTCAGCTAACTATTGCAGTCACTCTTCAAAAGATAATCTTCGGGTTTCATGGTTCTATACAAACTTTACGATTTAAAGGGTTCGAAATTAGATTTTTCACAAACCTTGCTTTCATTTTTCTCAAATTTCGCGATTTCATGAGCTCCTCTCTATCTCTCTCTCTTTCTTTGCGAGTGAGATTTTGGGGACAATAAATTAGGGTTTGTAGGGTTTTACAGAGATGACGACCATGAAGAGCTTGATCGGTCTTGTTAACCAAATTGAGATTGATTGTACGAAACTCGACGAAACCACCAAGGTGGTGACGATAATTTTAGCCACTGGGAAGGTCTTCCTTCTTTCAGTGTTGTTAGTGGTTAGATCTCTCTCTCTCTCTCTCTCTCTCTCTCTCTCTCTCCACCTTCATTGAATTATGTGTTTGAATGATATGTGATTGCAAAGTTTTTAGAAATCGCCAGTTTTGGAGAGTATAGTTGGTGGGGATTTTCTTCTATGCGGATTTGGCTAGGCTTCTAAAAGTTTGATTTGGGGTTTTTTTGGTTTTAGGTTTCGAGTATTTGTTTGATTTGGTTTTGTGATGTTTGTGGTGTTTATAGGAATTGTGACGAGGCGGGAGTAGGTGTTGTAGCTGCACAAGACGAAGGAGGTACAGGCAGAGTACACAGAGTTTCATCATATGCCAATTTCGGTAAGTTTTGGGTTATGTTAGTTCATGATCATTTAATATTTGGTTAAGTGAAGTGGCATGATAGGTAGAATTGCAACTTGAATCAACAGCGGTATATTTTGAGGGTTAAGGGAGAACACTACACCAAAGTCATTAAATTACCACAATCTATTTATAAAATTGCCACTAATAAATCCAGTGGTATGCTTGTGATGGATTTAATCCATGGTAAATATTTGGAGTATCCGTGGTAATTTATATTTTCTTAACTTAAACTCAAAGTACTATGTGATAAGATAAAATTTGAACTTCTACAACGAGCTCTCCATTTAGGATTTTTTTGAACAAATTTTTCGTCGCAAATGTTTTTGAAATGATTATGCAAATTGAAGGCTTCTCAAATGATTACAAAACAAGGGTGTTCACTACACCAAAATAGGAAAATTGTCGCGTCTTTTTTTTTCGTTTGTCACGGATAATTGTTGTAACTTATATGAGACAGAGTTTATCCGTGGCAAATATAGTTGGGTCCGTGGTATTTTTATTTTCTAGCTTTCCCTCATTTTTTCTTCTTCTCTCGCGCGGTTTTCAAGTTCTAATTTTGGTTTCCTCTTTGTTGGAGTTGATAGAGTCAGTAAACAGAGGACCAAACTCTCAAACTTTTCAAAAATCAAAATTACTTGATCAGAAATCCTAAAACCAAAAATTAAACTCAAGTATTCTTCAAATTTGTTGATCTCAACAATGGGTTAGTCAATTTTGTCTATATCTCAGTTGATACTGTTGGGTTTGTTGATTTACTGATTTATTGCTCTCAATTTTGCTCAATGATGGGTAAGTTTTCCAAGTTCAAACTCTAATTTCTTTCTAGATTTGCTAATTCTGATGTGATTGAACTATTTTTATGATATAATTAGATATGTTAATTAGATTTGATCTTCTCATCTCTTCTCGTGAGATTTTGGCACCAAATACTACTACTACATCTCAGACAGGATTCTTAGTTTGGATTGCAAATAAGATTTGGCTTGAGTGCCATATTGTACTATAAAGCACAAACACAATTAAAATTGAAACTAGCAGTGAGAGTTTTTTATGTCCCCCTACTTAGTTGTAAATGATGAATATTCTGTTATGGTGTTGTGGGGTGGTAAGTATTACCAAGTAAACACATGTTTAGCTAGATCCATGGTTTTTATCTCCAGAAATGAAGTAATCAGTGATGTTTCGGCAGGAATATAGAGGATTAAATCCGTGAAATATGAATTTTTCTTGAAATATTTGAAAGGTTTAGCATGATTATGTATATTTTGTAAAATTTGGATATTTTTTGTAAGGTTTTGGTAAATTTTTGTAAATTTAGAAACAGCCAACAACTTCACACGAAAATTAAAATTTTATGCAGAGCCGTGTTTTAATCTCCCAAAACAATGTTATCATGATATTGTATTTCTGCGGGAACAAATGGCTTAAACCTGTGATAAGTGAACGACGTTGTGAAATATAGGGGTCATTTTAATAGGACTTCATACATTTTAACAAATTTCTGTCAATTTTCAAAATTAAAATAATTTTTATCACCCTACAATTTCAGACAAAACTATAAAAAAAGATGCTTCAAAATTTCGTTGTCCATGAAAAAAAATATGCCGACAAAATATATCATCACAATAATTCTAGGAAGCATCAGCACAAGAATTTTTATTTAATGTGCATGGGTCCATATTGTTAACCAAATAGGAGCTGAAACATTGGATTCCTCTTTGAATATCAACATAGGATTCCTCTTAGAATAAGGTAGAGGGCAAGGGAACTTTTCTATAATCAGATCACACAACTCAAGCTATAATTCGCTTGGGGTTTGATCATCCTCAATGTCTCTAATATGGTTAGATTATGTTTTCTCTAATATTGTTATCATATGTTAAAGATCTTTTACAAAATCGTGAGTATGTTGGGTTGTGGTGGAGCTCTTAAAAAGTTTGAATTTTGAGGAATCCTTCATCAGGTTCTATGACTCTCCCCAAAACTTTGACAAGGGCTTTTCATTAGAAGTAAAAATGGTGGTTTTACTGCTTCATTAGACGAAATACCTTATATCGATCTCATCCTCGCAAGAAAATACTGTGCTAAGTATACAAAAGTCGAACCTTCTTATAGGACTGGTAGATTTGGCTTTGCATTTCAAAAAGGTTCCATATTAGTACCAGATATTTCAAGTGTTGTCTTAAATGTAACAGAAGGGCTCAATTTTTCAAAAATGAAGGAAAAATGGTTTGGAAATCAAACAAGCTGCCTAGACCTGATCACCACAGATTCTTCAACTAGTCTGACTCTTAATAGTTTATGGGGTCTCTTCGTCATTACAGGGGTCTCTTCACTTTCATCCTTATTAATTTTGATAGCCCTGTTCTATTACGATCATCGAGATATCTGAGGCAGATTAATCTTGAAAATTCCCTTTGGCAAACAATTGTTATTATGGCACGACATTTTGATACAAAGGTAGATAATGAAGACCCGGGTACTCCTAATGTTGAGGCTACAAGTATTGAAGCTTGATAATAAGTAACGTTAGGGTTTGAAACCCCATGGGGTTGGAAACTCAGGGTTATGGATCCCTATATAAAACCGGCTTGCCTTTCAAAAAAAAAGAAAAAAAAAAGAGATTTGGGAATGGAAGGAAGGGGTTTTGATTTTAGTTCCAACCCATGCAAGCAGCAGAGAATCAGGAGAGATAATTACCAACCCAACGGTATTTCCTTTTTCATAATGGCAACAACTCAAGAATCCAATGATGTTCACCAACACGGTCTGGCCATCAGTGAACAAAAAAATAGAGTTTAATACAATTATTGTGCCAAAGTAGTAAGTAGATTTGCTCGTCTGAAGCAACATTTAGGTGGTATACGTGGAGATGTAGTGCCATGTGAACAAGTTCCTCAGGATGTCATGGTCAAAATGAGAAAAGACTTACTTGAAATAAGGAGCACAAACCTCAAAAGGGAAGTCTTGCAATTAATTGACTCTGATGCTCCATTGACGAGGGATGTGTGTTCTAACTCCACTGATGAATCCAAGTAGAGCCCTTTTGTACCCGCTCAACCCAATTACAAGAGAAAGTATAATGTGGCTTGCTCTACGCCAAGGGAGAATGTACCAAAAAGGGTTTTTCTTTCAAATAAGATGGGATATTCACCTGGTGCTGCTAAGATTGAAGAAACTGATGAAGACTCATCAATGCATGCTAAGAGGAGTGCGGGGAGATTCTTTTATGAAAATGGTATTGATTTTAGCATAGGGAAATCTCCTAGCTTCTTGAAAATGATTTCTGTTGTTGTTAAGTGTGGACCGCTGGGTACAATGCGCCTCAATATAAAGAGCTCAGTGGCTGGGTCCTCCAAGAGGAGAAGAAAGAGATTGACTATTATGTAAAGGAGGTTAAACATTCATGGGGGATCACGGGTTGTAGCATCTTTTTGGATGGGTGGAAGAACGAGAAGGGAAGAAGCCTGACTCAATTTCTAGCGGATTGCCCTCGTGGTTATATATTTCTGAGGTCTGCCGATATTTCAGATTCCATTGGAGACGTCAATGCTTTGGTTTTATTGATTGAACAAGTTATTGAGGAGATTGGGGCAGAAAATGTTGTTCAAGTTGTCACGCTTACTATGCTGGGCTGTATGGAGGAAGTGGGTAAACAATTAGCTGAGAAACGCAGGAATATATTTTGGACTGTGTGCGCATCTCATTGCATATGCCTCATGTTGGAGAAATTCGAGACGATGAGCTCTATTAAAGAAATAGCGAGTAAAGCAAAGATAATTATAAAATTATTTTACAATCATGAAACAGTTTTGAAGCTTGTAAGCAAGCATGTTTCTGAGCAGTTTCTAGTTAACTTCTCCAGGATCAGATCAGTGAGACCATCTCTAACATTGGAGAATATAGTGCTTAAAAAGGAGAACTTACAAAAAATGTTTGGCTCATCCGCGGGGAACACCTCTATATGGGTACCGAGAGCTGATGAAAAGAGGGTAGCTGATTTGATAAAAGGGTTGTCTTTCTGGAGTGAAGCGACACAGGTCTTGAAAGCAACTATTCCTCTGGTCCGTGCTCTCCATTTAGTCAATGGAGGAGATAGTAAGCCCCAAATGGGTTATATATATGAAACTATGGATCAAGGAGACAATCAAGGAAGAATTTGAAAATAGGAAAGTAAGCTACATGTCATTTTGGAAGATTCTCGATGGAATTTGGAACAACATTCTTCACCGTCCTATCCATGCGGCAGGCTATTTTTTGAATCCAAGTCTATTTTATTATGATGATTTTGTTACTGATGCCGAGGTAGCAGGTGGACTTCTGTGATGCATTGTACGTATGGTAGAGGATAAGAAGATTCAGGATTTAATACTACAACAGCTAGACGAATATCGAGAGGCTAAGGGCCCTTTTGGTTGAATCAATGTTGTTAATCAAAGATCAGTGTTTCCTCCAGCAAAATGGTGGTACTTGTATGGAGTATGGTGTCCTTAATTGCAAAGATTTGTCATCAGAATTCTAAGTCAGACATGTAGTGGTGCGTTAAGATATGATCTACAGAAGACTTTATTTGAAGAGTTGCACAAGATTGGAAGGAATAATTTAGAACAACAACATTTGCTTGATATAACGCTTGTTCGTCATAATCTAAGGTTATGGGATTGTGAGTCAAATGCGAAAGAAGGAGATGGCAACAGTGATGAGATGATTGATCCAATGGATGACTGGATTGTCGATGAAGCGGTAACACCACAAAGTAGTGTTGATAGTGTAGCTTGGATGGTCTCAAATACCATTGACAATGAGGAAGAGCCATCAAAGATTCAACCAAAAAAAGAACAGCAGCAGTAGCTGCAGATGCCTACCAAAGTGGAGAACAAGAAATATGAAATCTACAAGAAGCCTCTTTCTTCTGACTGAAAGAAGTATGGGACATTTGTATATGCTTATACATTACGGTGGTAGTAATATGTTGTTAATGGAGTCTCCGTTTTCTAGCAAATGTTAAGCCTTGATATTTCTTACTTTTTTGTAAATGTTTCTGAAAGCATCTCACTTTTTTCAATGTCCATATAGCAAAAATCGGTATTAATATGTGCTTGATGTTCAATGCTGAAGTAACTCTTTGTGGGCATCTTTGAAATTTGCAGTCTGTTTGAATATTTATGGTTACTTGAAAGGATTCGTGATGCAAGAAAAGGGCTTATTCAGGACTGTATTGACATGTTTATTCTGCCATTTCTGTGATTTTGAACAGGTAATGAATTTATGTGGGGGTTACTGTTATACAGGTTTAATTGTAGCCATCAGTTTAAGATGGGGTATGACATTAGAAGTGAATGTGTAGTAGAATGCAGTAGCATTCATTAAAACATCTGAACCGTTCAAACTGCATTGTACAATGCATTATAAGCTGGATCTAAACAGATCGAACAGCTGAAAATATTCCAAGGCAAAATTTCCTAGCCAAAATGTCAGGTGTGATACGGAAAAGATAAAAGGAAAACTTGGCTCTAATTCATGAAACTAATTATTATTAGGCCTTTCGTATGAGCATTACTAAGTGATACCAAGAATATTAAGCCATGATTGAAGTATGAGTAATACATTAAAACAAAATCATACCAAAACACCAATATCATTAACCTTTCGGTTCTACTCGAAATTGTTACATAAGTTACTTTCCAAAAGCTTACTTCTAACCACTTTAAGGTCTTGTGTGCTTAATCATACTATTTCTTCTTCTTGAGGGATACGCTTAGAGCAGCTTTCGTCCTCGTCCATTCCCTCTTGAGGCAACGCTCCTCGTGAAGGTGCATAATTCGTTAATGCAAGCTACTTTAGCAACATTTTGATAAGGTCTACAGTATTTATTTTTAGATAGTTCATCTTTTTCTTCCTGTAATTTATTTTCAAATAGTTCCATCTTTCTCGAAACCAGGTGAAGTTGCTCCCCCTTCCACTAACGATAACATAATGGTAGCAGCAAGTACAGAAGTTGCCTTCTGCTGCAAGATTCGATCCTTCCCAACCCCGACGTCTTTCAAATCTACTTCTGTAGTGTCATTTCTCAAAGGCTTTGTCAAGTTTGTCTGTTTGTTGTTATTGAAATTTTCAATGGCTAAACTGCTTGGAAAATCTCGTGTTGCTGAAACACTGCCTGGTAAAATATGTGAGATGCTAAAAGCCTTGATATTTCTACTGTTAAGTCTCCGGTTTCTAGCAGATGTTAAGCCTTGATATTTCGGACTTTTTTGTAAATGCTTCTGAAAGCATCTCACTTTTCTCAACAATGCTCCTAATGTTGAGGCTACAAGTATTGAAGCTTCACCAAACAAAAATGCTCCAGAAAGTTCACCAAGCAATTCCAGCCACATTGGAGGGTCCCTTGGAAGACCAACATACTTTGGTAGAACAAATTTCTAACACTCAAGAGCTATCGTCCTTGGTGGACTTTGGCATTTCAAATGGATATATTCGAAAGCGGTAAAGAATGTTCGACAACAATATCAACCAACTCGAATTTAAGACAAAATTATTGACCATCCTCCCTTGGTTGATACACAACTTGTATCCTAGTCATTGACTTTATTATCCCATATCTAGTTGGCTCCGGTTTAAAATAAATAAAAATTGATATGTTTAATTTATTTAACTACCTTTGTTTAGGTTACTTAAATTTTTTCTTCAATTTCTCATTATAATATAATAAGATATATTAACCAATCATTATGATGTGATGTTGCAATTGAAGCTCAATTGGTTGTTGTTGAAGTACAAGATTATTAAGTGAAAAGAAGATGCAAAAAATAGTACAAGTGAGCTTACTTCCTTTTAGTGTCCATTTGTTACTATTATCAAAGCATAAAAAGTTTTTCATTATATGTATGCCAAAGTTTACCATTGACGTTCCTTTCATAGTATCTATTATTCCGAGTTGTGTTATACATTATTTGCATATTAGTTGGGAATTACTTAGGAGATGCATATATTTTGAAGAGAAAAAAGGCAAAAGAAACTCTCATAATTTTACTAGGTAAAAATCTTGGGATGATCTTTAAATGAACATAAATCGATCTTTGAGATATGATTCACCTTTTTACTTGTTCTATCTTTATTTTCTCTCTTTAGGAAGATTTTGTTTTAGCCATTGATATTGAAATTCTGTGAACATGTCTTCTGCGAATTTGAATAAGAATTGGATGAAAGCAAGTAGATTGGCATATGATTTCCTCAATGGTGTTCGGTCGTTCATTGATTATGTAAAACAAACTTAAGGAGATTGGCATATTGTCCTTGCAACAAATATCGTAATGTCAATGGGGTAAAAACAATTAATGAAATAAGAACCCATTTAATAACTTGTGGTATAGATCAGTCATATACGACTTTGAATTTTCATAGAGAGTGCAGAGATACTACTATTGATGCACATTATCAGAATCCTAATGAATCTTTAATTACTCAGCATGATGATGTTGAGCAACCAAGAATGTTTGATTTAGTTGACGACGCCTTTGGTTATATACAACCTGAAGACCTTAATGAAGGCACCTAAGATAGTTCTTATAAAGGTGCTGATGAATTCCCGGAGGAGGAAATCGAGTATCAAAAGTTAAAGGATGATGCTTCCCGTCCATTATACCCTTCATGTTTACCAGCTGATACAATATTGTCAGCGACAATTGAGTTAATGAGTTTGAAATCAACTTGTCAATTGTCTGATTTTGGCTTCACAATGTTATTGGTTTTATTGAAACGACTTCTTCCTAAAGATAATACTTTGCCAGAAAGTATGTAAGCCGCTACGAAGATGATAAAGTGTTTGGGTATGAATTATAAGAATATTGATGCATGCCCAAACAACTACATATTGTATTAGAGGGAGCATAAGACTAAGGAAAAATGTCCTATATGTGGTGTAAGTAGATGGAAATCCGAGTACCTTGCGAGTAAAAATTCAAGAGAGATACTGGTAAAGGTGTTAAAGTATTTTCCCTTAACACCCAGGTTGAAGAGACTTTACAGACTAGTGTTAATCCTTATAACTTGTATAGTTATTTTATGAACATGACCGACTAAAGAGGTGTTAATTATGTCTTTTCAATTTCTTTCACAACATTCCATGGATTGCTGAGAGTTTGAAATGGCATCATAAAGGTACTTCCAATGATGATCTCATGCGTCATCCCGTTGATTCTTCGTGTTGGAAAGGAGTAGATATTAGGTACCCTGAATTTTCAAAAGAAGCATGAAATTTTTTTCTAGGACTCGCTACTGACGGGTTTATCCCATATGGTAATAAGAACAGTTCGTATAGTTGTTGGCCAGTAATGATTGTTTCGTACAATCTTCCACCATCTTTATGTATGCAAAAATATTTTACTTTACTTACTCTACTTATTCCAGGTAAGAGTAGTCCAGGAAAAGACATTGATGTTTACCTCTAACCTTTGGTCTTAGAGTTGAAGATTTGTGGGATAATGGTATTTTAAATTATGACGCTCATTAGAAGACCATGTTTACAATGAAAGCAATCTTATTATGGACGATCAATGATTTTCCTGCATATGGACATATCTCTGGCTGTAGAACTGGAGGAAAATATGGGCGCCCAGTTTGCAGCGAAGGCATATCATCAAAGAGGTTAAAATATAGATGTAAGCATGTTTATATGGATACTAGAAGATTTTTGCCAGCAGATCATCCTTTTAGGAAACAAAAATCGCAGTTCAATGGGATTGAGGAACATAGAAGGACACCAATACGTTTGACTTGTTCAGAGGTATTAAGAAGAGTAAATAAGTCGGTAACATAATGGGGAAACGTAGGAGAGAAGAAAAAAAGAGTTGCAAATAAAGATGACCCGACTCCCTGGTCAAAGAAAACAATCCTATTCAGCTTGCCTTATTGGAAGGTATGAAAATACTTATGTAGAATCAATACATATTAGATGTTAAAGTATGCATTCTAATTTTATTTAATATGTGCAATATCTACCTGTGCTGCATAATCTTGATGTAATGCATGTGGAAAGTTACTTTACTTCAATCACCATAACGATGATAATGGGAACTAAAGGAAAAACTAAGGATGGCATTAAAGCTCGTAAGGACCTGGAGGATTTGAAAATAAGGAAACAATTATGGCTTCAACGTAGAGGCAATAAGACTTTCATACCAAGGGCCCCCTTCAAATTAAATCAAGTTGAAAAAGAATCATTTTGTCGTGCCTTACATTCGTTAAAGGTCCCTATTGGGTATAGTTCTAATTGGAAATATAATGTAGGCATGAAGCAACATCAACTAAAAGTTCTTAAGTCACAAGATTATCATATCCTGTTACAAGAACTCTTACCAGTAGTCTTAATGCATACTTTCAAGAAGCAGAAGCCATTACTTGCTGCTTTTCGAACGATATCCTCATTCTTCAATGTATTATGCTCTAAGGTTATTCATCAAGAAGAACTACAAGTCATGGTCAAACGGGCAGCTGAATCTGTGTGTGTTTGAGAAGTACTTCCCTCCATCTTTCTTTGTTTCCGTGGTTCACCTTGTTATGCACTTAGGGGAGAAGGCATTGAGATGCAGACCCGTCAGATTTAGATGGATGTATGGATTCGAGAGGTTTGTGAGTAGCTTAAGGCTTATTTCATCTATAGCGTACAATTTTCTTAAATTGATATATGATTTACTACATGCATAAAAAAAATGAGAACATACAAAGATTATGTTAATAATCCAAAGCGTGTGAAGGTGTATCGCAAACCGTTATGTTTTAGATGAGGCGATATTATACTGCATGGAGTATATACCTAATGGTAGAAAAGGGACCCATAAACGTGGATGACCAACATTCATGGATGATGATGCAGATAAGGAACAACCTCTTGACAAAGGCAATGTCATTCATCTTGAAACACTTCAGTACGAATAGGTGCGTCGCTGGGTTTTGAGCTCTTATGATGGAATTGAAGAATGGGAAAAGTAAGTATATATATATATATTTGACGTATCTATGTAGGTCATACCTAATACATAATTAATATGTTGGAAGTATGATATATACCTCAGAGATTACATGAGAGTTTCAAGGCATAGGGGAAGCACAAACTTAGGAAAACCACTTAATTATATATTATGGTTAAGGTAACAGGTAAAAGAACATACATTCTTAATACATTTTATGATAATTATTAATCTTAAGCAAACTAATCTTGGATTTATTTATTCTTTCATAGTTTGAGAACTCAAAAATGTCTATACTGAAAAAAAAATTCGACGGGCCAAGCTTTAAAGCGATATCATATAAAGCCTGTCGCGTAAATGGATTTATGTTTTGTACAGTGGACTCTGAATCTTGCAAGACAACACAAAATAGTGGGGTTAAGATGAAAACGATGACCAATTTTCTTGCTAGTGTAAGAGATCAAAATCCACGTGAAGCAGAAACCATATACTATGGGGTTGTAAAGGAAATTATTATGATTTTCTTGCTAGATTATTATGATTTTCCCCAAACAATATTCTATTGTGATTAAGTGCGGGTTGAAGATAAAGTTAATGGATGTACATTTGACGCTAAAGCAAATTTAACTTTTGTGAACTTACAAAAGTTAAAGAGAAACTCAAAGGTCAGCGATGAGCCATATTGTCTCGCATCTCAAGCTTCGTAACTTTTCTATTGTCAAGATCCAACAAGGACTGATTGGTCTGTAGTAATTGATGCTCCAAAAAGATTAGATAAGGACATTGATGCGTATGAAGAACCATTGGTTTTTGAGATAGGAAATTCTTTTACTTCTTCAATGATGGGATTAATAAATGAGAATGTAAATGAAGACGAAGAAATTACTGAAGGATCGTCGATGTAGAGATTTATATTTATATCATAGTTGTATTTAAAATGTGAACTTTTTCTTTCATCAATTTTCCAAACTTGTTATATAATCTAACACATGTAATGGGGTTTTTTGTAGTTTTATTTATCTATTTTTGTATATTGCATTTCATTTTCCCCCCAATATTTATTTTTTCGTATAACTGTTTACTAATTCTAGCTTGCATTTTGGTATTGTACATATATTTTATTTGTGGTATTAATTTCTTATCTACTTTTGTTTGGTTTAAGGATGATATCACCATCACAATCGATGCCAAACCCTTCGAAGCCGTTGCTTATACCGGCTGGGGGATCGCATGAGCATTCCACTACATCAGGTGGAGGTAGTTCTATAACACTTTATTTACTATTTAGGGCTATAAAGACCTTGGTATGTAGATATAACCTAATGATGCTTAGTACGATGTTACTCTTCTTTATTTCTACCTTAAATCATGAAGTTATAAGACTTCCAAAAATTTGCCTTAATACTTGATTTTCTCTATAGATTCATCAAAACCAAAGATACCTTTGAAGTTATCGTTGCTAGGGTATGTTGTTGGAAAGAATTCAACCAAATTTATGTCTCGTTTGGGCAATTTAGTGAAAGAACATATCCCCCCATATTATCCAGATTGGCCCGTTATTCCTGATAGATTCAAATATACCGTTTGGCAGATAATATGTGTAAGTAAAAACTTGTGATGTTATTCTTCGTGTATTGAATCAACGTTGTTATTTTTTTAATGATTATACCTTATACTAATTACAGGAAAAATATGTACTTCCTGAAGCGGCAAAAAGAAAACTAATAAAATCAGTTAATAACTTGTAGAGAAATGGAAAGAAAACACTTAGGAAAAAGTACGATGAGTGGGATACAGATGAAGCAAGGAAGAAGAACTGCCCAAAAAAGACTAGACCTGAAAATTGGGTTCGATTTGTTGACCTTACTTCTTCAGAAGAAGTTAAAGCTAGTCGGGAAAGGAACAAGATAAATAGGTCAAAGATGGTAACCCCTCATACGACTAGAAGAAAGGGGGTATTCAGAGTAGCTGATGAAATGGTTAGCTTTGATTACAGTTTTGAATTTATCTATTTCTTTATGATCGATGATGACTTTGAGTGGTCTTCTATATGTTATTGATAGATGGAAGTGGATCCAACTACTACAAGATCAGATTCCTTCTTAGTTGGCCATATTCGCAGTGATGGGACCTACCCCATGACTCTTGTAGCGGAAAAAGTGGTAAGATTTATATTCGCACACTAGATCTACATCTGGATTTTTATTTAAATCACATAATTAGTCTTATCTCTTATCATAGAAAAGCAAAGAACATTCATAGGTTTGGTGTACTTTTGAGGCTTTCCTTGTAGTTATGGCAAAACTAACAGTCTTCAAATTGCTTTAGCTTGTCCAAAATATCAGTGTGGATAGCAATACCATCCCAAGGTCTTCCTATTCTAGAGATTCTAGAGATACTTCAATAACCCCTTAGTATTAGTAGCAATCCATATCTTATCAAAACCCATATGCATTATATGATACAGACCCCTCTATAAATCTTTCATTTACTATAAATCCTTCTCGTGCTCTAATTAACACAGGAGCTGGCTACCTTTCCTTTCGTCTTTGCTTCTTTTTTAACAGTAAGCATAGGGATCATCTGAACAAAGCAGACTAGCACAACTCTTTTTTTAACTCCTCTTCAGCACACTACTAATGAGAAAGCTAAGAAATGCAAAATTACAATAAGAGATTATGCTATAGGAGTATGCTTAGTTGAGTTCTTGGTTGAAAGAGATTTGTAAACTTTGGAAATTAAGGATACCATAACTAAGGTATTACCAGTTTCTAGAAATAAGGGTTATATACGCTATAATTGTTACGTTAAGTGTACATTCGACTTTAGGTTCCTTCCGATCAAACTGAATCTTCCAATGATTGTACCTCCAATTGCTTGGGTATCAAATAATCAAAGTAAATACTCTAGAACTCTAGCTGATATTCAAGGTGGTTATTTGAAAACACTCTCGAGGGATGTTTATAATAGATTTTGTCTATTAACATCTCGCGAGTATAACCATTTCTACATCGAGTTGAAAGATCATAAAAAAGTGTGTGTGCTTTGAATAGTCTCCAGATGCAACCCTTTGAGATTAACTCAAAGCTCTTGAATTTCATTTTGGAGAATCGTTCCACCTTAGAAGAGGTTGGTGGATAGAAGACTTGCTCATGTTGACGTAGGAAAAGCATCCGACATTTTGAGGAGTTTGTACTTTAAGGATCTAGATATTAAAGCGATATCTACTTGCTCTGATTTGCTAACGGAATTAGCCAAAATGATACAGTTAGGTAGGTATGAGTATTTCATAATATCACTTGCGCAAGCATACATGGTTACATTTTCTATCTGCCAGCATTCGTGGACTTCCGTGGTAGAATTTATAGAACGGGAGTATTCGTGAACTTCTGTGATTTATCCAGATGTCTCCTTAGATTTTCCTCAATTCTTAATAATAAAGATATAGATATTAACACTATAGATTCAAAGGGATATTTAGGGGCTGCTACTGCCTTCAAGTATAAAAAGTTTACATCGTTAGATGAGGCATTCGAGTGGTATAAGCTAAATTCACCAATCATGAATAGTTCAGACATCAGTCTAATTGAGTTAGCACATGATGCTAGTAAACCATTCCAGTTCCTAGCTAAGGTTATATCCAACAAAAGAATTGACAAAGGATTAACTTCTAAAGAGAGAGATTGTGAGTTACTTAGCATTCCAGTTACTCAAGATGCCTCAGCTAGTGCATATCAACTCATGAGTTTAATGTTGCTCAACATAGAGATGGGTGAGTTAACAAATCTTCTTCCTTCCTCTGATAATAAAATTAAAGATTTGTATACGTTTATGAAAGAAGAGCTGAAACATTACTTGCGTGGTAAATTGGATGAGGACAAGTATACTATGGTAAGATAGTATACTTACTACAAAAGAAGTATACTATGGTAGAATCAATGTTGACAAGAAAACTAGTCAAACAATTGTTTATGCCACTTATCTATGGTAAGATAGTTTTAACTATGAGTGGCGATATTATCGAATGCTATGGCCCCTTACTACAAAAGAAGGATTGTGGAGCTATAGCTAAACATTGCTATGATTTTTGGATCACCGATTTCCTGAAATCAAATTTTTTTATGAAGATGATCAACCTAATAGGTTGGATCTGTTCAGCTCTTGATAAACTAGTAGTCTATGGTACCCCTTACTTTACAACTGTGCAGGATTATATGCATAGTAAGACTGCTGAAATTTGGATTTATGATCGGATTACCAGAAGAGAAGGAGGGCTACACTCCGAATACCCACAACGGATAGGGATATGCAAAAGAGTAAGGTTACAACCTGCGTAAACTTCATTCATTAGAAGGATTCCATATTGCAATGAAAGTAGTGGAAAAACTCCATTCCAAAAACCAACCCCCTGTATACACTGTTCACGATAATTTCAGTTCATCAGTATATTACTCTATGAGGCTTCCATGTATTTATACCAAAGTGTTTCTAGAGTTTGGATTACCACTTAGAATTATCAATGAGTTCATAATAAAGAATCTAGCACCTCCTAAATATCTTGGGAGTACAAATATCTTTGATAAACCTATGCAGCTTAATAATCTTAGAAAAATTTTAGAAGACCTTACTATGGATTTAGGCAAAGTTGTTAAAATTATCAAGAAGGATTTAGGGAAAGATTTAGGCAAGGTTGTTAAAAAGACCAAGAAAGATAAGATAAAATGGGAGAATAAGATTGATGAAGTAGTTATATGCTATGACCTATATTTGAACACTGTTGGTGATAAAGATTGGAATAAGGATGGAGGTAAGGGTTTTGTTAATAAGTGGGAAGATTATAGCTCACATTTCACGAGGTGGGATTCTCGCGAGTTCAGCAACAGTTTGTACTTTTAAGGAATCAATGAATAAAACCTCTGTTTAGCTATTTAGAATAGTCAGTGGTCTTGATCCACCACACTACATCTTCCCCCACTACAGCCCACACCTTGAACCAAAAGTTTAAATACCACTGAAGCTCCTAAAGAAAGCTCGTTAATGGTTACCGATGCAGCTACTAAAGACCTAAGAGATAGCAACTAAGAACCAAATATACCTTTTCTTTTCCCGAGAATTTTCAAAAAATTTAAAACTATAGTCTCATATTATTAAACCTTACTTGTTAATAGCCTTCTCATAAGAGACCTTTTTCTCCTTAAGGTTTAGGTGCCTTAGCTCACCACGCATCCTTTCCACGTCGGTAGTCATTTTCCATGTGTAGGTAGTTCGTGGTAACATTAGCCCTTTTCTTTCTCTTAGCTCATTTTTGTTTTGCCCAGCCTTTCGACTTAGCTACACTAGGTTATTAGCCCAACCTCTCGGCTTAGCTAAACTTGCTTTATTGGCGTACGCAAGTTAGGTCATTTCCTTTCATTAGGGGAGGCACCGTAGGCTAAGCTCTAATCGATTATTCAGATCATTCCTGGCTTTGCTACATAATAAGTAGGCCTTGAGCACAATATTACCACTATCCTTTTTTGATAAGCTAAGCACCCATCCAACTTCTGAACCCACATCCCCAATCTGTCTATTAACTTTACACTTTGTAAGAATTTTTCCCCAAATATCCTTTACTACTATACTAGTCTTCGAACTGAAGCCACTGGCTACGGATTGGTCTTCTTTGCCCAGCTTATCCTTGCAGAGATGAATAAAGAGCTCAAGGGATTAAGATGTGTTATAAGTTTCTCTAGAAAGATTGCGATGCACGTCCTGGAAAAGCTTCTTGCTTTTGGTGTTCTGCCTATTATAATATCAGATTATGGGGGCTATTTAGTGGATGAGAAGGGATTCGACTTTATGAAAGTACCACTTTTAAGAGAGATTAAAGCTCAACAATAAAATTTAAGAGAGTACTGTAAAACTTATAATCGAGCCAAATATTACGAAGATGCCAAACCTTGGAGTGAAAGTTGTGATTTAGCATTTCCTTGTGCAGCACAATACGAAATAGAAAAATCTGATGCTATTAATTTGGTTAGTTCAGGTTTCCATATATTAATAGAAGATTCAAATATGCCCTGTACCTCGCAAACAATTGATGTACTGAGAAAAGCAATTGAAGTGACATGGATCCAAGTAAAAATTGATGATGCGTTACGGTCACCAGAAGACTTGGAAAGATTATACTCAGAAGTATATCATTTAAAATTAGTAAAACATGAAAATATTATCAAGTTCTACAACTCATGGATAGATAATAAGAAGAAAACTGTAAACATGATTACTGAGTTATTTACATCTGGAAGTCTGAGGCAGTATTGTAGAAGGCATAAAAATGTTGACATAAAAGCCATAAAGAATTGGGCTAGACAAATTCTACAAGGCTTGAATTACTTTCATAGTCAGAATCCTCCAATTCATCATAGAGATCTAAAATGTGATAACATTTTTGTCAACGGGTACAGAGAAATCAAAATTGGAGACCTTGGGTTAGCAACTATTATGCAAAAGCCTACTGCTCAAAGCGTTATTGGCACTCCAGAGTTTATGGCTCCTAAGCTTTATGAGGAGGAATATAATGAACTTGTAAGCATTTTTTCATTTGGCATGTGTATCTTATAGATGGTGACTTTTGAGTATCCATATAATGAATGCAAAAATTTGGCTCAAATTTATAAAAAAGTTTCCTCAGGAATTAAGCCTGCTTCACTCAGAAAAGTAACTGACCCCCAAGTTAAATAGTTTATAGAGAAGTGTTTGCTTCCATCATCTAAAAGATTGCCTACAAGAGAGCTCTTAAAAGACAAATTTCTCTATTCTATTAATCAAGAAGATGCCATTCGTGACCCTTTGCAACTACCATCTTATTTGTCTGGATCGTTAAGTTTAAAATCTGAACCTCTTTCCATGGATATCGATTCTGAATACAAGCAACTTTCTTTTAATACTGAAAATAACAACTTTCTTTTGTTTTAAAGTGGATTTAATACTTAATAAATACCTCCCTATATTATTATCTTTGTTGCTATTTCTAAACCATTTATATAGCTTTAATTGATTGTTTAGTATAATTTAGTATTATTTGCTATTTTTAGATTGCAGTAAAAGAGATTATCACAAAAAATCCGCAATCAAAATATCTTGATGTTGACCATAATCCTTTAGCTCAAGTATTTGGTAAGGTGAAAAAAGGGTGTGTGAATTTTATGGGTCCGGATGTGACCAAAAAGTTTATACAGAGTATCAAGCTTTTGAGGGCATAAATTATGGAAGGTAAGGAATCCTATATTGATTTGGAAAACCGGTTTTCATAATACAAGGCTGAAAATGATGCTAAGCTTGATAGTTTGAAGGACATGGTAACATCTCTTAGATTATTTGAACGTACTGCGATACCTACTATTTATGTTGATAGATCACGGGTATGGATTAATTATGTAGTTTTTTTATTTTAATTTGTTTTTTTATTACTAATATTAGTACCACATGCCTTTCATTGTTAAATGTCTGTACCTCTTTTGTGAGAAGAGTCAATTGCTCATTTTTGAATTTACACGAGCATATTGTGGCATCTGGGAGGGCGTTAGTAATTCCTGGTTACCAGGAAAGCAAGGAGGCGGAATATGAGGTTATTGTTGATATAATTTTTGGGCATGGTTCCCCGGTCTTTGGTCAATGTGGGGTTTTCTTTGACGAGCTTTTAATTGGCACGAAGATCAAGTACCCGAGAATTCTTTTACGTTTCGCCTATTAGGTAATTATTCTTCCTAACTCCTTTTACATATGTTAAAATTATTTTCCTTATCCATTTATCAAGTATAAGTATAATGGGTTTGACCTTTATATTTATTTGTTATTTTAATTTTCTTGTAGGTGCTTCCTGCCGTTGAATTCCTTACTTTTTTATATGCTCATAAGGGATTGAAGATGATTCCTATTCTTGGATCTGTTATTCCTTACTTTTGTGGATGTTTATAATGGATTGGAGACGCCTCCAATTCTTAGATATGTTATTCCTTACTTTTGTGGATGCTTATAATGGATTGAAGACGCTTCCTATTCTTGGATCCGGTACTACTTCCGTGCTTATGTTTTGAACACCATTCTCTTAATCTTTTGTTTTAAAAGCCACTATTATCTCCATTTTTTATTCTTTTTGGTATGTCCATGGTTTCCTTTTAATTCATTATAGAGAAGATGTGTATAGTTTCCTTTTGAATTGGTATACATATGGACAATGTACATAGATTTTTGTTTACTAATATTTATAAATGAAACTAGTTAGTATGAACTGTCTTTGTTTATATACCTTTGTTCATAAGAGAAAATGACAGGTGCATTAAGAATATTACAGATTTTACAGGATTTTGCTAAAAAAAAACAAATAAAAAGTAAATTGCCATAAACTTAGGTTATGGCAAATTAAAGAACTGTGGCAAATTTCAAAGCATTTAACTTAGTTAAATTCGTATAAATATTATTAACCACGGACTAAATTAGTGACATAAACTGTGAATATGTCAGTGGTAAAATAATTGCCACAGATAAACTCAGTAGTACAATATATGACAACCATAGATTTGATCCGTGGCAAAAAAATGCTACACCCATTTTACTGCATACCTCCACCACGGACAATATCTGTGGCAAAATAATTGCCACGGATAAACTTAGTAGTACAATATATGACAACCATAGATTTGATTCGTGGCAAAAAAAATGTCACGCCCATTTTACTACAGACCTCCACCACAGACAATATTTGTGGCAAAATAATTGCCTCGGATAAACTCTGTAGTACAATATATGATAAAACCATAGATTTGATCCGTGGTAAAAAAATTACCACACCTATTTTACTACAGACCCCACCACACCCTTAGACCGTGGCAAATATCGTTTTACCATAGACTAAGTCCGTGATATTTTGTTAAATTGGTGTAGTAGTTATTGTGATTATTATCTTTTCCCCTAGTTAATTATTGCTTTACTCGATCTGCAAGTAAGTATCCCAATCTCAAACCCCTAATTCTTTTTCTAATTTTTTTAATCAATTCCTCAATCTCAAACCCCCAATTTATGTGTTCTTAACTAAAAATTCCTGAATCCCAAAATTGTTCCTTCACAAATTTAGATTTGAATTTATGGCTTTTGTTGGAATCACTGATGGATGGTCATAGTTTCTATAAAACCTATTTTTCAGCATTTTAATCATCTTCTTATCTTTGCTCTTACTCAAACTCTTGCTCTTTCCTTAAACACCATTTTTAAAAACTTCATTTTACCAATCTCTCTTAGTTATATTTACAGATCTTTGATTAAATTGGAAAAAAAATTGAAGTCTTTAAGTGAAAAATCTGACCTTATTGGTTATTATAGCAGTAAATCTGATCTTATTAGGTTTTCTAGCATGCAAAGGATCGTGGGATGGAGACCTTTCAAATGGTAGTTGGAAGGACATTTAAAGGGTTTGTAGATTGGGTTTTGTATTGTAGGATTTTAGGTGTTGTTATTTTTTTAGTTTAATCTGATTTGTATTGTAATTAGATTCATGACTGACATTTTTTAGCATATGCAGAGCTTCTACTTTGATGAGTCATGGGTTTATTAGAGTTGATTGTTATGACAGACTCAATCAGATGAGACACGATGTAAGTTAATTACTCTTTCATTAAAAGTTCTACTTCAGATATGATATTTTGGGATCTTTCATGTTTAAAGTGTAAGTATTTGTATCTTTGATGGTGTTGCAAGTTATGCAATAGTGTTGGTACATCTCGTTTGTTGAACGGAAATCTAGTTATGTTATAGTCTGTAGTTGTTACATATTAGAATGAATTAAGGTACGCTTGTTCTTTGTTAGAACTATTCAGATTGGATTTTTGTGATATATAAGAGTGTAATGATTAATTGTAACCTCACGAATCTTACTAAACACAATTATACATTAGAATAACGAAAGAGAAAATTTGTGATAAAAGAATAGGGAATGTTAGGAACTTAAACAACGCATTATAAATCATTACTAATTTATGTAATTAAAGTGTTATATAATTATGTCAAACAAAATGTCAAAAAGTATTGCAACCCAAGAAGATACCTTTAATTTATGCAATTAAGAAATCGTTTATTAAATCGAGTGTGCTTAATCGCTTCCGCGTACGTGGTATTCAACAGGAATGGATAAGATTTTCAAAACAAGGAAGTTTTGCTAATATCCTACAATCTCTATGTCACGCCCCAAAATTCAATAATCGGTAAGCTTGACCAATTACTAAATTTGAAGTTGTGCATGTCGAGGAATCCACAGATTTGCCCCACGAACAACCGAGCCATAGACAAGTTCATGCTCAGTCATTCACTTAAGCAATAATCATCAGAGTAAAGAAAGAATAATAAAGCAGAAGCAAAATATATATATACATATAAAACTGAAATCATAATACAATATCTCGAATAAAGTACAACGACATATGCTGAGATCACCTACAAAAAGTCTAAAGTAAAGAAGATCTGTAACGACAAAATTGGCTCCAATAAAACTGAAGCTTACAGCAATCCAAGCTACTCAGCCTCTGAAAGGGGGGAACAAAGTGAGAGTGAGCAAAACCACGGCTCACAAAATACCCAACAGAGCTAAATAACCTACTAATATAATAGGTGCAGAGAAGAGGGCGAGGTGAATGAGATAGAGAAAGTTTAAAGTAAAAGAATAGTAAACTAAGTGATTATGATCCAGATTAAGAGTTGTAAGAACAGAAGAATAGAGATAGGAGTTTAGAGAAAAGGAATAGTAGTAAGGAATAATGATATGCGATGATGATATGATATGACATGATGAACTGGGATAATTCCACAATTATCCCAAATACTATATTCTTTAATGTTTTAAAACGTATTCACAATCCTATTATAATATTGGTTGATAAACCGCTAGCATGCTTATCTTAAAGAGATCTGTTAAGGGGATACAATAGGTACGATTTTTGTCAAGCTCGGCCAAGCTAGTAGATAATCACTTGATCAAAGTGTTCCAGACTTTTTAACCTACGGAGCCAATGTCCAAACTTTATTTTTATTCCAAGGAATTTCAACCTCACCGAGGATAAGTCTAGCACCAGATTCAAACTGTCTCACACCTTCCTACACTCCCGGATGGGTATTAAAGGTATGATAGTATTCACAGCCAGTTCTTCACCTACTATTTTAACCCGATGTAGGACTCCTGCGATCCTATCAGAGGTTAACCGATGTAGAGTTGTGTTATGTATCCGATCTCATTAAGTTAAAAGAGTTTTACATGATTCAAAGATGCAACAGATCTTAAGGATCAAAATACAACAGCCGTAAACTCGGCATCACACATAGGACGACCACCTGCATAAGAGTATGACAAACAATCCTAAACCCGAATAAACAACGACTCAGTTGCACCATTTATACCTAGATGAAACAATAGCCTAACTGTCACCATAATAACCAACATCAGTCTCTAGAAGACTGAAACCAACAACAAGAATACAGCTACGAGAAATACCACATTAACAGCTTCTAACTAAACCCAAAGTCAAATGCAAACTATATACAAAGTTACAAAATAACTAACTATAGGTTAACAACTTATACAAAAAAATATAATATCATACCCTAACTAAATCACATGCACCTCTCTACACAGAGTACTACTCAAATCAACTTCTATTAACTAGTAGAGGAATTTAGAAATGAAGGGGAACTCGCCTGATAATAAACTCGGGTATTGACAAAACTAAACCAGAACTCCAAAACCCATAATTAGCGATACAACTAACAGAATACAGGACAAGCTACAACAAACAATCATAACAATAATTAAACAGCCAATACAGGAAATCAATCAATAACCCAAACCCTAGAAATCAACCCAACTTCTAATCGGACGAAAAGAACGGAAAGAAATAGGGGAATTACTCACCAAGGATAAAGGCGAAGATCACGACGAAGAATCGGTGAGCGCGAGAACGGATTGGATTCGAATTTGGGAAAGAGGGGATTCAATTTGGGAGAGTGAGAGTGATAGAGTGTTTTTGAATAAAAGAGAAATAAGGTTAAAGGACTCAACATGTAGCTAAAAACGTGCCTCTGTTCGAATATAGAACATGTTTCTATTCGAACAAAATGAAGCAGGTAGAACCTTGTTCGAACATAAATAAACTTGTTCGAACAAAATGAAACAGGATGAAATCAACTAAACAGACATCTATTCGAACAGAACAAAAGTTATTCGTATAGAATGAATAAGTCAAGAATGTATTCGAACAGAAGGAATCCTGTTCGAACAGAATGAAACAGGATGAAACATATTCGAACAGAGTCAAGATTGTTCGAACATAAAAAATTAGCCATAAACATATTCGAACAGAGAAGGGTCTGCTTGAATATAATGGGACAGTTAGGTCCCAAAACACCAAAAAGATTCTTTTCTAAAGGAAACTGAAAAACCCATAAATAGCAATACTGACCCCCCCCCCCCGGATCACACCACACCACAACAACAACAACAACAAACCACCAAGCCAACCACGGGCTTCCCGAAATCACAACACAACTACCTCTTCCTAATAACCACCAAAACACCGAAAACTCAAAAAAAAAGAATCTAACTCTAAAACCTGCCCAAAAGGAATAAAATAGATGCATAATGGATAGAAGGAATATATGCAGAAACTTAATGGATAGGAATATGCATAAAAGGGATAAATACCAATAAATAATAATAAATAAATAAATAAAAATACGGGTCATTACACTCTACATGTGGGTTTCAAACAATGGGTATTATGAGAAAATCCTAAATTTGTTTTAATGTATCTAAGGGGGTTGGGTTTGAAGTTAAATTATTTATGTTGTAGAATAATTGTTTGGCGTTGGAAAAACATAATCAAGCAATGTTGAGGAAGATATGTGATTATGTGAGTAATATGAAGTTGAAGGCCTTGCATGGTTTAATCGCGAGTTTTATTTGTGTCCAACAAAAATAGTACCCCTGGAACTTAATCCTTTCATTGGCATATCCCTGATTTGATTTCTTACACTGTTAGGGGTCGATAACTCTTTTCTTTATCTGCTTTTCTCATTCTTGGAAAAAAGGAGCACTAATCTCATTCTAATTTCTATAGGAAGGACCTTGCACCATCTTCGGCTGCTAAAGACGCTCAAGAGATTACACCATCTTCGGAGAGCCAAGGGATCCAAGGTAAATTTTAAACTTCTTTGTTAAGTTTTGCTCAAAGCTTGACATAAACATGGCTTCGTTATTAGGACTGAATCTTTGAACAGTTTTGACAATTCAAAAACTATGAATCATCTTCGTAGCTACTGTTTCTCCATCAATGAATGTTTTTGCCTCTAAAAATTGAAACTTCGAATAAAGAATAGGAAATTTATAAAAAAAATTGACAAATATATAAAAGTTCAATTTTTGGCGCTAGTTTCAATAAATATGGTTTTGATCAGTCCAAAATTCATATTTTCTGCATTATGACTAAAATTTTATTTGATGGTTGTAACTAAATAACAAATGCAATGTTGTTTGTTAGTAAGGTAGATCAACTTATATCCGCCAATGCAATGTTAGGATGTATGTGCAAACTCCTTAAAACTACAAATTTTATGTTAGTTGTGCACAAATCTATCGTACCCAAAACCCAAAGCCAACTTTTATTTTCATTGGATTTGGTCAGTTCAATGGATAGCCAGTTGTAGTAAGACACTAAGACTGATATTATGGATGACAAACCACCATTCCGGTTCATTTTACACTATACTGATATATTGTTGTTTTTTTTCTAATGATGTTACTTCTATGATCATTTTAGTTGAATGGCTCCCATGTTTAGATGTGTAGTTTTATTTGCTAGGTTTTAGTAGCCATTACTGACTCCAAGAACACAGTTACACTCTAATATTCCTTTTTTCTTATCTTCTTAATGTAGTTGTTGTACCTATTCTAGTTTATCATAAATTTGTGGCTATGTTTGACTTATTCCACAAGGATTGGCCTAATCATCTACGATTTGACACGCGAGTCTACCAGCTGTTTTATAAGAAACTAACAAGAAGTGATGTGCATACTTGTCTCGAGCCCACTGGGGAAAACATACCATTTTTTGCTCATGATCTGATCCAACATGGCTTTGGCGACACTGTTAACGTGGATATAGAACTGATAGCACCACGTGGTAAGATTATTGTGCCATTGACACGCTCTGCCGGTGGTCCTTTTCATATTCATTGGCCATCGATTTTTCTTCACTATAGGACGGATGGTGTACGCTTGGTACTATTGGAGTGGTTCAGAGACGATCCGAGTTATCATTATGTATAGTATTAAAGGTAGCATAAACATAATTAACCTTCACATTTTTTTCTAGATATATCCAACTATCTTATGATATTTTAACCCTGAATACTTTCTTTTGTAGGGGATGCGTGGTAGGCCAAGTCGTTATGTGTTTCTCAGACTTTGTATGGGATGTGTCTACTACAAGAAATCCTCTTTTAATTATTGAGTAAGTTTGTAAGCACATTGAATTGAGCCTATGAATGTTGTATGAATTTGTGCGTTTATGATTATTGTATGAACCTATGAGTTTACGATTGTTGTGTGAACCTGAGTTTATGACTGCTTGATGAATGTACGAGTTTATGATTGTTGTATGAACCTGATTTTATGATTGTTTGATGAACGTACGAGTTTATGATTATTGTATGAATTATTTTCTGATAATTTTTTTGATATATTTGTGAATTTTTTTTTTGAAAAAATGAAAAAGAATTGCTATGGACTTTTTTTGTGGTAAATAAATAGCCACGGATTGAGATTGTATCTTACCTTGTTGCATAACATGGTTTATATCTGTGGTAATAAATTAACTACAGATTAAATCGGTGGCAAAATAGTACGTTAAGCTCGGATAAAGTCTGTGGCAAAAAAATTGCCACACACCTTTTACAATAGACCTCCACTACAACCAAAGCTCGTGGAAAACATCATTTTGCCATAGACATAGTTCGTGGTATTTTGCTAAAATTGGTGTAGTGGCCCCTTTACATTTTGTTCTCTCAGTAATGCCTTAAAGGTCATGTTCCTCACATCAAAATACCTCGTTAACTGTTCTTTCATAAAATCAGGTAGAATTTCCAGTCTTGCATGACCAAAGAAAAGAGTAGAAACTAGAGACATTGGTGCATCAAACCTTGGAAACAAAGGAACGTAGTATTTGTCCACCCCTAAACCAAACCACCAGTTCTTACTAGTATCCATAAGAAGGTTCTGGAACCTCTTCTCATTCGACGTACTATTTTTCTTTCGTGCCCAAAAATGGAGTAAGAATGTATATGCTTCAGTGTGGCTAATGAAGACCACAACCTTCTCATAGCAAGTGGATAGTAAATACGTTATATACCTATACTCCACATGCTGGTAACCAAATGAAAATGCATGCAACAAATGTTCATACGCCTTCTCACGGGTTGAACTGAATGGTATACCCAATGTCTGAATAAAGATACTTTTTCAGAGTGCAGGGTCATTGGTGAGAAAGGACTTCAATGTTTTTATTATATCCTAGAATCTATGTTGACTCTGATGCTGAATCATTGCTAGAACCCTAAAAGCAGAATCGTTATCAGCCACGTCGACGCCATGGACATCTAGAAGATACTTTGCCCACGGTTGGAATAGAACTTTTTCTAACTTCTTCTTCTTAGACATATTCTCCCTCCTAGCAATGATGACATTCTCATGAGTTAGCCACGTGGAAACCAGTCTTCTTGATAATCTCCCTTGGGTCCTTGTTGTGCTATTGTGAAGAATCTTTTGTTCTGATCAAAAAATTCTTTAATGGTGGGTCCCCCATGTCTCTCATACCTTCACTTGCAAGTGCCTTCTTTAATGATTGACACCAAACCTTCTACAACAACAATAACTAGATATTAGAGCAGACACTAATAAGTGTATCACCAAATTTTATCAATAATGACATGAGGTGACATAGGTACAAGAGTTAGGAATAGGTCATACACATTCATTGTTATCTACTTTCAAAGTCTTCTTCATCTCTTCAACATTAACTAACTTCTTACGTTGAAAAAAACTTCAACATTAAGATTAACAGTGAAATAAGCATTCCATGAAATAAATATGGAGAGGGGGGCTTACAAAATCGTTAGTTTCCTCTGTATATCTCGCAGCTTCTTTCTTATACTTGGATGTCTAGATAATGGCGATATGACAGTCAATTATTGTCAATTAATGCATGCATCGACAATACTATGTTGTCTAAGCAAATATAAATTGTTGAGGGTAAACTAAATCGACAATTACTTCAGTTGTTATTGTCGATACATGGGGTTAATCGACAATATTAATACATCAGTGCTACCATAACCTAATAAATATTGACCAGGGAATCCAAATTGAATACAACATCTAATTTACAGACAAAATAGTCAAGTTCTATAGAAAATTAAACTTAAATAAAGTCACTACCATCAAACCTAGCCAAGAGATATTCCGTTTTTGGATAATCAAATACAAACTCCAATTCACTAGCTAAAACTAATTTAATTCATTTTGAATGACTTACAAAATCTTCTTTCGCAATCAATTTCTTCTTAACTTCTTTATACACAGACAATAAGTCATCATACTTCTTTGCTAGGTTTAGATCTGTCATAGGCTGATATGATTGGAGAATAGCTAGTTGTTTAAAACATGCAGCACAAAAAAATGTTACCAGAGTTTGAAATAATGCAGCCACAAACCAAAAGAAGTGTGGGTAAACTTACAGATGTAGTTGGGGGAAATTGCAAGTCTATCTGGTCTATTAAAAAGGCATTTACCACTTTTAATGACTCGTTCTCCTTAGACTGTATACATTTGCAAAATAATTACGCCACATGCATGAATGATTAATGGACCCCAATAAGTAATTAGGGGTTATTAACATCTACACACCACATTACCTTCTTATTCAACTCAATAGATAAGCTCCCATTACAATCTTCAAGGCTAAATTTTTGCCTTAGCTCTGCCTCCAAACTTGCATTTTTTCTTGTAAATTCTTGTACTCCAATATCTTCAAACAAAAATATTATTACGAATATCAGGGTTTGGAATAAATTAATTAATGAGGGGATAATGATATCTTCCTAAGACCTTACCTTTGCATCTAACTGCCCCGGTAGATCTGCGTACGCTAGTGCACATTGCTCGTCAAGTACATGCTTCAGTTGCATGTCCTCCTTCATTTAATCAATGGTTTCTACCTAATTAAAATTGCACATGCGAACTTCAATCCAACACAACCTCTAAATTACTGACCCACTGGGAATTCGACAATTTTCTAGTATGTCTTACTATATTATTGTCGATCTTGACAATATTACATATAGATGACTTCACAAACCACTGCCATAATTGTCGAACTCTGCAATATTATATATTTTTAACTTTGCATACACTGTCAATATTGTCAAACTCGACAATATGATAATAATAATAACTTTGCATAAACACTAACATTAAGTTGTATGCAGATAGTGAACAACAATATACTAGTTGCTGGTATAACTGACCTTCTCTTTCGGGGACTTTGCTAGCTTTATGCTGGCTTCAAACTCTTTATCTTTTTCTTCCTTAAGCTTCTAAAGCTCGTCATTTAATATTGTGATTTGCTTATCCAACCTGTCAGATTTACCCCGTATTGGCATGATATCATGAGCATTTAGAGACAGAGTGGCATGCTCATTGAGTTACAAAAGTGGTTTGTGAAGTGAGCAAAATATTAGAGAATAAATATTAGGGAATAAATTTTGTGAAGTGAATAGAATATAAGGAAAGTTAATCAAATTTATCGTAAGATGTACTAACTGATGTATCATATTGTTCACCAACATCTTCGCATTGGTCCACTAGGGTGTCACCATCCTCATTGACACAGGCTTCCTTTCTTCGATAAATTCTAAATAACTCAACATCATCTTCTACAGCCAAGTAAATACTAATGGGACAAATCGTCATCCACGAGACATTGGCAAACCACTCCGAGTATCCCTCCGTACATACTGGAGACCCCTCTCATACCCTCTTCCCCCTTTAAGCCTTCTTTAATACCCAATCCTTTCACTTCTTCCCAGAGAAGCAATCAACCCACTCATACTTAGGGTTATATTTTCTTAGCTCTTTTGAGATTTATAGGCTAGATACCTCTAGACACAATGGCTTTGTGGGGATCCTTTGTTCCCAAAAGAACTGTCGCACAACCCTATTTGGGTAGTAAGGCTAAACATGGTCTGAACTTGCTAACGCACCATATAAATAGGTAATCTCCTTGAACCCATGTGCATAATCCCTTTTATCTTTATATGGGTCCCATATGCAGTATTAAATTGTTGGTTTATCCAATAGATTGACAATAATTTAACTATATTGTTGATTTCAACAATATTATATATGCATAACTCCAATTACAGTTGGTAATTGCCAAGTTCGACAATATTGTATATGTATAACTCCAACTACACTGCCATAATTGTCAAAATTGACAATATTATATATTGCCTGTTTCTATGTACACTACCAATTTTAAGACCTATGTATACTACAAAAAATGGGAAGACATTTAATCAACTTACATCCTCGATTTTGTAATTCTCCAATGCTTCTCTAAACTTTAGTAAAGCCAGACCATCGTTTCTATCCGTAACAGATCTACCCCATTTCCAACAAGTACAATACTTGTATTGATCGAAATCCATCTTTTTCGGTATCCTAGAAGCTTTGGGAAATGTGTAAAGATCCATGACTACATATATATAGATAAACAAAATTAAATTAGTAAACAGGTTCATGCATATGTATACAATAGTAAAGGAGTACGGGAATCACCTCGAGTAGCGTGGTACAGCATGCAAATTGCCTCCCATCATCACGAGATGCTACACCGAGATTATGATACATGTGCACAAGAACTGATGATCTCCATGACCACTTCTTTGTCGCTTTGTCCTTGGCAAACAAGTCAAGATACCGTGTGCTGACATCAGTACCCTTTTTCGTGGGAAATAAAAGCAAACCAAGGACATATAACATGTACATACGAGCAACAAACCTAGTTATTAACCCTATTTCTTGGCTGCTGCAGCAGTACCATCACTGATAACCTTTTCTAACTCGTATGCATGATGTTCTCTTAGTTTTCTCAGTAACAAAGAATTCCCAGCACCACCAGCTTTCAAAGTTTTGAATCCATTAAAATCTAGCAAAAGATTCTTCTGGAAACCTCGAGAAGCGCGGGGAATCCCCAAGTACCGCTAATTACCGTGGCATCACCATCTGCACCAAAGCCAATCAATTGCTTCACATCATCCAAAGTTGAAGTTATCTCTCCCCATTTAAAGTAGAAACTATTAGTTTCTGGTTACCAATGTTCGACAAAAACAAAAATAAGCCTGGAGTTATAACAGTCATACAATATGGCCCCAATTCTATCTAAACCCTTCAACTTAACCAATTCTTAGACCATTTGTGGTTCCCTTGTAAGATCCCACATTGACGGGTGATGGTGAACACGAAGGTACAGCTTCTCCTGAACAATAACATCGATTATGTCAAAAAATGTGATTACCAAATAAAATGTAACTATTTAAATGGATTTAAATTTTTAGATTGTAACAACAATAATGAGAATAACAAATAATAATTAAATGGTATACCTGCCCTAGCGTAGTCGACCTCGCTCTATGAAACTAGAAGCTCCTGAGCAAACTATTATCAATAGGGATTACATCTTCGTTGTTTGCAGCCCCCTCGCCTTCACAATTATCCCCAGTACTAGGAATATTAACATCATAATCAGTTCTGCTACAACATTTATCAAGCATTGGTTGAGCTCCCAAAGTAGCTTGGGCAAACTTAGTCTGAATTTCAGAACCTACAGTTACCTGAGCCTCGTCACCATCATCAATATGATCCATTGCATCAGCTCCATTGTGTTGACGAATACCCCATTCATAGTTTTAAATTTAGCGAATTGTTCAACAGTGTTTGGAGGGACCACTATTCTCTTCTCAACAGTCTTTTTCTTTCTCTTATATGTTTTTGCCTATTTAAAGTCTAGGTGTTCCAGATCTGCTCTGTCCAACTCTCTTTTTCTTCTATTGGAAGTTGTAGGAGGCAGTTTCTCTTTCATTGTGTACTTGTATACAATTTTATTAGTCAAAGTCTCAATGTAATATTGTCAATTTCGACAATATTATATATGCATAACTCTAATTGCACTTGATAATTGTTGAAGTTGACAATATTATATATGCAAGTCTTTCTTTCTACATTAACATAATTGTCGAGCCCGACAATATTATATATTGCAAGTTTTCATGTACATTACCAATATTGTTAATTTCGACAATATTTTATATGCATAACTCCAATTACACTTGCTAAATTATTGAATTCGACAATATTAGATTTTCATAACTCCAATTACACTTGCTAAATTATCGAATTCGACAATATTTGATTTCCATAACTCTAATTACACTTGCTAAATTGTCAAATTCGACAATATTAGATTTCCATAACTCCAATTTTACTGCCATATTGTTGAATTCGATAATTTTGACTTTTAACCATGCATTACACAAAGTGGACATGAACTAGGGGGGAAAATTACAATTTGGATTATAAAATGCATTACACAAAATGGAGAGACAACCATTAAATGAACAATAATTATAATTATTCTCAATGGGATTGTCACGCCCCAAAATCCAGTAATCGGTAGCTAGACCAATTACTTAGATTCGAGGATGTGTAGGTCGGGGAATCCAAAGATTCGCCCCACGAACAACCGAGCCGTAGACAAATTCTGGCTCAGTCATTCACAATAGTATCACAACAGAGTAATAATGAAAGACAGAAATAGCAAAATTCTAAGATAATAATATCAAACGTAAGATTCTACAAACCTCTATGTAGCAAGCCCAACAGTAATAACTGGAGAATGAGCCTCCAGCTCAGCTCCCCAAAGATCACCATTGCAGCAACTAAAACCTGAAATAACCTGCCACTGGACGGGAGATGTGAGAGTGAGTAAACAACGAGCTCACTAACTCCCAAGAATAGCTAAACGATTATACTAACTAATGAGATGGATATAATAATGATAATAGGATATAATAATATCTAACGATAAACTATATATATATATATAAATATATATACAGGATGCCTAATAGGTATCTAATAGGTACATGACTAGTCTAATGATTATGTATAACTATACTACAATTAGACATACACATCTCGAGCAAAGGAGTGCTAAGACTATAACTACACTCCAGTCACAAGGACTACTAACTACACTCTAATCACTACCGTGGACCCAGCGCCACACGTAACTAACCTACCTCAGAAATATAATCACACACGATAGTAAACACCCTCGGCTCACAATAATCCAACAGGGATACCCAAACCCCAACCAGGCACAACCCCGAAACTATCACAAGCTGAGCGAGATCGCCCATAACCATCCAGCCTAAAGCTCACAGTAACCAACCAGACTAATTAACCTAATAAATTAACTAGATACAGAAGAGGGAGGAATATATACAGAGAGGAGAGGAGTATGCAGAAGGAAGATGAATCTAATTACACCGCAAATCAATTAGGAGAAGATGAATTTAAATAAGAGAAGAAGAATATGATGAACTAGGATAATCCCATAATTATCCTAATACAATGATATGTTATGATGATGATATGATGGAATGAGATAATATTATGATTATCCCAAGTACAGAAGATTCTATATTAAACATAATGCAGAAATGGTTAAGGAATTCTATCAGAAGAACCTACAAATTGGAAGTATGTAGAGATGCAATGATATACTTGATGATGATGATGATGCGTTATGATGCGGAATGAATTAGCGGTGTCAACCCAAAGGGCTAACCCCCATGACTAAAGTGGGCTGACAACTACAAAATAAGGATTACCTTAAAGGACTATTATGGATACACGTACAATTTTTCTAAGCTGACCAGGCTGGGGGAACTACATTGGGCATCACAAGCACCCCAAGGAATCACATCCTCAGTCACACACAAGGAACCACAGTCCTTACCACACACATGTCACATATAATACGGGTCAAGGGATGTATCCGGTCGCAATAAGATAAGAAAATATATTATCTATGAATGTGAGCAAAAATCCTAAAGACTAAAACACAATTGCTGCCAACACAGCCAGCACACAATAGAATAACCACCTGCCTGAGAGCGTGACAACCAAAACTAACACAGGTGCCCTCCTGTGACTCAGTTGCACTATCTAAACCTAGATGAAACAGCAACTTAACCATCATGACATTTAAACAACATCAGTCTCTAAGATTCCTCAAAGCAATATGATTACCATCAAGTACTACAGTACTCTAGCTGTCAGCACAGACTAGTACCATGGGGTAACCTACAAGTGTCCAACAAGTAGCCAACAATCCCCAATAACCGAACCGCATCACAATCCTCCTAATCATGTACATAAGTCACCAACACGGATATACAGGAGCCCACCAGGTCTGTCTACACCCAAGGTGACAATCTCTACGAACAGATGCTCAACGGTGACAGTTTCCCTATACTGATGTGACAGTCCACCCCAGCAGATTCCAACATCACGGGTGACATACAACTTCATAAACCACTTGGCTCAGTCCCGTACCTCACTAAGCTATGCTGTCTCGTTGCCTCCTAGATGACGGAAGGGAACACAGCCCTATAAGCCTCATCCCGGGGAAGGAAGGCTTGACGAGTAAGCTCTATTAGCTCTAAGAATCATGAGGACAATAAGTGTCACAACACGATGTGTAAACAATCCTAAGGCAAACTATCAGAAGTTCAATATCCATGACCAACCACCACGGACAAGCCGTCTGCTCACCACCAACAACTAACAGTCCAGGAGATACCACACTCCCACATAGAATCCAACATTCCAAACAACCACCAATCACATGACAGTGCTCAAGGACCAGGCCTCGAGAATACAGAGTACGCCTAGACTAACCCTAAGACTAATCAAAACAATAGCAGGCAAGAGGACGAGCTCCGAATCGAAGACCACGTCTTACTGAAGCTATGACGCCCCAAGACTACCCTAGAACCAAGTCCAGCAACCCAAACTAACCAAGTTACTATACTATAAGGTGAGAACTATAGTCTCTAAACTACACTATCTCAAAGAAATGGTGGCTAAACCATAAGCCGTCCATAAGTCTCTACTAATCATCAAACCAAGTTACTAGTGACCTGAAACAAGATGGGCACCCAAATAACTAACCAATAATACCATACTCAATATTATATATATATATATATAATAGCGACACTGAGGCGTCGCAACACACTGAGAAATGCCTTTGTTCTCAACCTCAACAAAGAAAAGAGCCGCGATAATCACCCTCGATGAAATCGATCTAAGAGGAATCTCAGAAGTCATCGTCACATCGACGACAATAGAGAATAACCTCATCTGGCTAATCACAACCTACAGGTTCTATCTAATAACTAAACTTACATTGTTGCGAGTTTTACTAACTTATCAAACCCTTAAGTACTCTCGCCTAAGGTATGCTAAATGGATAACTCGTAAAAGTGTCCTCAACAATTAACCTTATATTAACCTAATCATAGATATAACATATTATACTAGGCATTTCTATAACTCACAAATCAGGATAATAATCTAGTTATTCGGGAAGATAAAACTCGCCTAACGAAACGCTCAGAAGAATCAATCCGAGCAATACAACTCAACGCTCCATTAACGGTACCTCACGGATAAACACATCCAATCAAATCACTAGCCACGCAACATTACACCGCCATAATCCTAGCAAACACGATTTAGAGTAAGCACAACTCAACCAATCATAACCATAACCTATAATCCAACCTAACCCAACATAATCCAAATCCAATCCACCAATCATAGGTTAAACCAAAACAAAAATCAGATTATCAAGGAAGGAAAAATAGTTCATAAAAGGAGGAAAACAATTTACCAAAGGGGAAAAATAGTTAGGCGGTGTGAACTGATTTCAGATCTCCGAAACACCGCAACAACCTCCACAATCGCTCCTCTAAACCCAAATCAATAAACAAATCTTCGAGAATCAAACACCAATGACTTATAGTAATAACTACTCTCCAAATCTTCTCAAATCAAATGCCAAGCAAGCAAGAGGGTTACACTGAACTAAAAATCAGATTGTAAAGTTGGAACAACAACAAGGAATTACTTACAAAAAAAGGCAGCTGCGATTGGAAATGGATGACGATTAGACGGAGATTGAAGATGGTTAAAACAGCCCTCCCTCTACACTTCAAAATAGCAACAATAAAGGCGGCAACGACTGAAACAGATTAGCCACAAGGGCAGCAGCAACTAAGCCGTTATAGTTGCCTCTACTCCCTCTAACAGCAGCAGCTCTTCTCTCTCCAATTTGAATCAAAACAATGACCCCAAAAGCAACACAACAATCACAAACTCTAAATCAATTCACACCTCAAGGGTTCCATCAAAATTGAAATCAACCCAAAGATACAAGGGAGAGAGAGAGAAATTACTTACCAAGATCACGGCGAAGAATCGTGTCGAATTCGGCGAGCAAGGCGAGAAAGGATTCGGTTAGGAGAAGAAAGAGAGAGAGAGTGAAAGAGAAATGTGAGGAGAGAGAATGGATAATGATATATATATATATATAATCGCCAAGTCGTTCAAACGGATACGAAAGTCGTTCGAACGACCAAGAGGTCTTGGGCCAAATTCCAGGAGGGATGAATCAACTCGTTCGAACAAAAATAAAACTCGTTCGAACGACAATCTGTCCAATGGCCAAAACGTCCAGAAGGCACTAAGATTGTCCAAAAGACACTGAGATTCGTTCGAACGACAAAGGGCCTCGTTCGAACGGGAATCTGGGAAAATTCAAAAATGTCACTTGAGGTCCTCCTGAACCACACACAACACCAAGACCCTCATAAGACTGGAACAACCCGAACAACCATCACAACCCTCTTAGAGACCAACCACGGCTCCTAAAATCATAACACAAACACCTCCGCTCCTAAACCTCCGAAACCACCCGAACCACCGAAACTACCTAAAAAAGAATCTACATCAAACCTGACAAATAGAAAGAACACGGAAGCATAACGAATAACAATTAGGAATAATAATAATAATACTTAATAATAAATAAATAAATAAAATAACCTGAAAATCTGGGACATTACAGGGATCTCATTCTCAATACCTTCAAATAGACAATAATCTCCACCAGCAAACTGTTCTCCAATATTCAGCAGCAAACCCTAAATTATTCTCTGAATCCCCCAAATTAAAAGAATACCGTCTCTAAAAACCCCAACCAAATGGAGAGATAGAAAGAGATTTAAGGGAGGGAAACTGTTCGAGGGAGAAAAAGATATTTAAGGGAGGGAATTTAGGGAATTCAAAAATCACTCTAATGGTGAGTGTAATAGAGAGAGAGAGAGACAGTGCTTGGTTTGTAAGAGAGAAAGAGGAAGATACAACAAAGTGAGTGATATGCGAGTGATTTGAATTATTTGTAAGAGATAGGGAAATACGACGTGTCTGCCACCTAGAGGGGAAGAGTGAGGAAGTGGGTCAGCTAGGCCCAATAGGTTTTCCACCTCATTTCCTATATAGCAAATCACAAATTTTAAGAACCACTTATCTAATAGAGATGAGTGGTTCGTATTGAGTGAGACTTGAGTGTTTGGTTTGTGAGTGTCTCTCCTTTCCCATGCACGAAACCTATAGATCTAGACGGGAATTGACGGTCTAGCCGGATGGCCCGAATACCTCTAAATTTTTAGGGGGGGACCATTCCGAATACTTAAAGGGGGTATTTGGCTCCAATTCCGAATTCCAATCCCTGCTACCGATTCTGGTATCTGGAATAGCAATACGATATGAACTTTGTTGGAGATGTTCTATAAGACCCTGGTGATTGGTCAATCATAATCCAAAACCTGGTGTATATGAAATTTTCTCAGTCTCTATCCCCAGCATAAAAATTCCACACTCAGCTGGGTTTGCTCCAAGAAAATCTGCATGACTAAATACAAACAGTTTACATAAAGTGCCACTTGTCCAGACTTCATTGCAACAGATGCATGGGAACAGTCGAAGCTTAAAAACACACTGCTACATTTTGACTTAGTAGTAGCTACAGCTAAAGCTCACTCTATAAGCCCTCTCTCCCTCTCAATCTCACACTTTGAGTAGGTTTTACAAGGGGAACACAATGGTGTCTCTTCTCCAAACAAGGGTTCTTCTTTCTCTTCCCTCAAACCTCAAAACCAGAGCTTTTAACACTCAAAATGGGGTGAAACATAGAGTTTTTGTCAAACCCTTTGGTGAGTTTGAGAAGAAACTCAATGGGGTTGTTTCAAAAACTAATGCCAACAATGGGTTCTCGAGAAAAGCGGGAAAGTTGCAGATTTGTAGAGCAGAGGGTGGTACTGGTGATGGGCAAGCTTATGTTGATGGAGGCGATGTTGTGAAAAAGGTTGAGTTTTTGGGTATTGAGATAGGGACTTTGAAGAAGATTATACCCTTGGGGTTAATGTTCTTTTGTATATTGTTTAATTATACAATCCTAAGGGATACAAAAGATGTGTTGGTTGTGACCGCTAAAGGGAGTAGTGCTGAGATAATACCATTTTTGAAAACTTGGGTGAATTTGCCGATGGCGATTGGGTTTATGCTCATTTATTCAAAGCTTTTGAATGTTCTTTCGAAGCAGGCTTTGTTTTATACGGTTATGGTTCCTTTTATCGCCTTTTTGGGGGCGTTTGGGTTTTTCTTGTATCCTCTTAGTGGTGTGATGCACCCAACAGCTCTAGCTGATAAGCTTCTTGCTGCGTTGGGACCGAGATTTCTTGGCCCTATTGCGATTTTGAGGATTTGGAGCTTTTGTTTGTAATATGTCATGGCTGAACTTTGGGGGAGTGTGGTGGTCTCAGTATTGTTCTGGGGGTTGCCAATCAGGTGAGAGTACATTTTATTTCATTAATTCTGATTTATACTTCTAATTTGGTTTCTATGAAGTATGACTAGTCTTAATTGAACTAGTTAAGTGGATCTGAATGTTATTGGTTTTCTTATTAGATTTTCAAGTTGGGAATCTGCTGATGTTAGTTATTTTCGTATAAGTTTCTGTTATTATAATTTTTGATAAGATCTCATATCAGTTGGGTAGTATTTCTGACTACTAATGTTGAGGCGCAAAGTCTTAATTCCTAGCAATTAGATCCAAGCTATTCTATTTCGGGGCATTGTCATAGTACAAGGTTTGTTATACATTTTAAGCTGGTGGTGACGTAACTGTTGATGCGTTCTTTCTTTCTCTTCATTGCAGATAACTACAGTCGATGAAGCCAAAAAGTTTTACCCGCTCTTTGGACTTGGCGCCAATATTGCCCTATTTTTTCAGGCCGAACTGTGAAATATTTCTCTAATCTGAGAAAGCATTTGGGTCCAGGAGTTGATGGTTGGGCTATTTCCCTAAAAGGAATGATGAGCATTGTGGTGCTGATGGGGCTTACAATCTGTGGTATTTACTGGTGGGTGAATACTTTTGTGCCTCTTCCAAGCCGTACTAAGAAGGTAAGCCTCAGTTAGGCCAATCTGTGTTTCTCCACTTACTTCCTTTGTATTTTATTTTTGATTCATCAAGGGTCATATAGGCCTATAAGCACGAATTTAATTAATTGGCAAGACATATACTGGGATTGTTAGTCCAGTTCCTAAACCCTGTATTTACTGGACATGTTCATTTGAACAGCAGTATCATTTATTTTCTGTTAAATTCATATGCTTAGTATATTAACGAAATAATCGATAAATTGTTTCTATTTGTTAGCTAACAAAGTCAAAAATGGGTACCATGAAG
Organism: Kingdonia uniflora; assembly: GCA_014058105.1. Classification (NCBI taxonomy): domain Eukaryota; kingdom Viridiplantae; phylum Streptophyta; class Magnoliopsida; order Ranunculales; family Circaeasteraceae; genus Kingdonia; species Kingdonia uniflora. The sequence continues at coordinate 196,128 of JACGCM010000045.1, forward strand.
AGTTTAAAGTTCTTAGTATCCTCTAGATATGTGAGGGATCTTGCTACTTTGGTGGTTGCATATGGTATTAGCATCAACCTTGTGGAGGTTACATGGAAATCAAAGCTCAAGGCTCAGGTAAACCAGACATTATTATTGGAAACACTATAATCTCACATCTATCATCCCTAAGATCATTTCCCTCACACGACCTCTGTATGTTTCCTATAATTCTGCAGTTTCCTAGCCCGAATGAGTACTCCGCATTCATGGGCGATTTTTCAATGGCCACAGGGATTGCCACTTTCACAATGATGTTGCTAAGCCAATGGATATTTAACAAGTACGGCTGGGGAGTTGCAGCTAAGATCACTCCAACAGTACTTCTCATCACGGGTGCTGCTTTCTTCTCGCTTATTTTGTTTGGTGGACCACTGGCACCAGTCATTGGGAGCCTTGGAATGACTCCTCTACTTGCAGCTGTATATGTGGGTGCTATGCAAAACATTTTCAGCAAGAGCTCCAAGTACAGCTTATTTGATCCTTGCAAGGAAATGGCTTATATCCCTCTTGACGAAGAGACAAAGGTTCGTCATACTAAATGATTTTGCACTTTACCTTTCAAAAAAGCTATAAGCTCCTCTATGGTTATTGTGGAGCTGTTTTTACACACCAAAGGTACAATCCTGTCTGAGGGTTGGCCAAAGGTACAAATGTTAAGTACCACGCCACACCCAACCATTAGAGATACTAATATTTTGGTTCTTGTAGATACATGTTCTTTTTTATTTTCAGCGGTCATAGTTAGTTTGTAAAAATGGGCATATTCTAGTGATACATATCCTAGGGCTGACATTCCGTGCTGCTTTCTCCCTGTATAATCATGATATTCCGTAACTTATAATTAGCTTAACCTAGACATGTGTTGCTTTTGAACACAGATTAAAGGGAAGGCGGCGATTGATGTTGTGTGCAACCCACTAGGGAAGTCTGGAGGCGCTTTGATCCAACAGTTCATGATCTTGACGTTTGGTTCGCTGGCAAATTCAACTCCTTATCTTGGTGGAGTACTCTTGGTGATTGTTCTTGCATGGTTAACAGCAGCAAAGTCTTTGGACTCTCAGTTCACTACTGCATTGCACAAGGAAGAAGAGTTTGAAGAAGAGATAGAGATGGCAAATAACGTAAAGGTGCCATTGTTGTCGTGACTAATCGCTTCTCAGGAACTGATATGAATCTCTTGCAACTGGGAAGAGCTCATCTTCAGCAGGAGATATCTCATCAGAGAGGCCTAAACCTCAATAAACTCCGTCATCAGTGGAATATGGTACATAATTAAGAGTAATTGTACATGATTTATTGGTGAACTTATTCAGTCAGGGCAGGTAAGTTAGGCCTGACTATTTTGATCCTTAACTTTGGTAGTTAATAATCTGATTATTTTGATTCATTCAGAGTTGTTTATAGTTTGAAAATCCCGTGAATTGGATAGATTTAATGATGGTTTCCCCAGTTTATATGCTTATGCATGTATTGCAGCAAGATATTTAGATCATAATTTCTTTTTCTATTCACTTTTCTATGTTCATATTGTGTGATTGAGCCTTGACTTGAGCTTTTCAGTAGGATTAAATGTTAAATACCTCAGGTTCAGTCTTATACTCGCTAGTTTTAGTCATTTTTCTAGCCATCTGTAGAAAATCCATAAGTAAAACTTTTGTTCGGACGTCTTTCTGTCAAACATAATTCCATTGATTTTCAGCAGTCCTTGTAATAATTCAACACTTGAGATGGCAAAGATGACAAATGTTTCATCTGATCCCAGCAAGCATAATTGAGCTTTAAAGTGGTTAAACCTTGTCACTAAATCCAATAAACTACTAAATTCATATTACTGTCTAGTTTAAACACCAACCTTTTAGCTAATCAAAATCTACCAAAATGTGTTTATACATGATTATAAATGCACTTGATTCTCATATTGTGATTTAGATCAACAGAAGTCCCTTTTTTCTCTTCCTATTGTTACATACCATGCGAAGTACCAGAGTTCGTCCGCTCAGCAGAATCTTCAACTGACTTGAATCAACGGCAAGACGGACAAATGCCTTTGATAATAATCATAGATATGAAACTCGTCGTGATTATTACCAATCAAGACAAGTGTTTTTACACAGTTACCAGTTCTCATCTCGAGAAAGTTTGAAGGAGAAGCTGCAGAGGCTAATGAAGGAGCTCAAAGAAGCCACTATCACTGTAATGGCGGATATTCGTCATAGTGCGATTAGAGCTTTCAGAATGTAGCTGTTTATATTGCCAGTGGGGACTGTCCAGTGTTTCACACCAAGGCACAAAGAAATAAAGAATAGGTCAGAAGATTAATGTTGTTACTTGGGGGATACTGCAGACACATCTCGCACAACCGCTCGTCCGCTACAGATACTTATTATATCCAAGGAAAAATTAATAAAGAGAAGGTAGTAATGTGACATTCATAGACTCGGGATAAAGCATGTACTGTATATTACAACAAATTCATATTTGTATCCATGGTTTGTAACCTCAACATTTCTCATAGTAATATCCGAATTATTCATAGATTTTTGTTAGATAGTAACAAATTAATAATTTATAATTGGTAAAATGGTGCTCCAGTGGAGCTTCCATATTTTGTTCCAAACCCAACTCAAACGATATATGGTGAGCAACACTCAACCTGTTACTTACTCATTTCTGATGAAATCAGCTGAAACAAGAGCAGAACTCGATATTCGTTTTTCCTTTGTTCTTCTTTCATTGACCCACGACACCATGGACCAACAACTTGTGCATATCTTTGTATTCCATACTGCAAAAGGTAAACAAGTTCCACTGCTCTTAATCTAGAAACAAGAACTTATTTGATTTAAAACACAATTTTAGCATGAACTATAATGACGACGTATTTGACTGTAGCAAGTAACCTGGGGTTAGAGCAGACCCCATCCTGTTATAGTACCAGTTCTAAGAGAATGTACGGCAGGGAGCCAACTCAAGAAAGAACAGAATGTACAAAAGATAAAAAAAAACCACTCAAAACTACGAAAAGGGACCTATTCCCTCAGTAAAATTCTCTTTGAAGATCATTCATAATTTATTTAATTTTAAGTTTTTCACTTACTGAATGTCTATATTCTCTATGTTTTATGGTTCTTAAACACAATTTCTTGAAACAAGAACATGGGAAGCATGAGTTAAAAGGAAAGATCCTTTTCTTCTCTAAATAAATTTTCTTTGTAGATCATTCATAATTCATTTCATCTCTCAATTCTACTTGATAAATTTGGAAAGTTAATATTAGCACCTTACCATACATTTCTAGTTGATTCTGAATTTGGAAAGGGACCATCCTTTTGAAAAGCTACTTTTCTTGAGTTTAGAATTGATGCCAGCTTTCAAGCCCATCTTTGCAAGAATATACAGGCTCGTGTATTCTCATTATCTTGCACCAGCCTCGCATATATCTTATTACTTTAAAGAAGCTGCCCGACCCTACAGTAACGACTCGGGTGAGCCGTTAACCGTCGTCACATGTTTATTCCAAAAATATCCTTGTTCTCATAAACAAGTACTTGCTCTGTATACTAGTAATGCCCCTTGAGTATTCTGTTATTACTGAATAATAACTAGTTATAGATACACAACAAAGAAGTTAAAACGATCAAAGAAGTTAAACTTCTATACTAATCCAAGTGAATTGGAAAAGGGGAGAGGGAAAAGAGGAGGTTAAATGTAACATGGGAAGAAATAAAAGCACCATCTGTTATTCTCTCGTCTCGGGATCTCTATCTCTCGATCCTTAATTTCTCTCCAAATAGTTGCTCCATTTGACTTGGGGTTTATCTAATTTCTTTTTTAATTTGAAAATGATATTCTCTCCCTTAATTCATATAGATCTAGATCTGTGTATAAGTTCTACATGAATATGTAGATTTGGTGTTATGTTCAAGTTTCTAAACTATCTCTCTCTTCAAATTTCAAATCAGAATTGAAATCTCGTAGATTTGATTAGTGCTCTTTATTCTCTTGCACAGCAAATAAATTGATATGGCTTCTCTACTGAATATCTTTCCAAGATCGATTGCAGGGTGAAGCTTTGATTGGGTTTTCTTTATGTAACATTTAAAGTAATTAGGCTTTGCTTTGAAGCTAAAAAATGTGATTTTTGATTGAGAGAAAAATACCCAAACCCTTTTTCGGCGCAAGTGTTAAATTATGGTTGACTTCAAACTAGGTGTTGGGATTATCGAGGAATTGACATAATGAACATTTTGGGGTAAACAACTCTCCATATGTGAATCCTTGGTTCTGGTGAAGGTATATTTACAACATTGTCAACAGCATGCCATTGGAGGGGACATACAATTGGGTTCCACTAACTCCATGCCGTTTAAGTTGGCGAGATTTCCTTTTATGCCGTTTTTTAGGGTTTTGTCCTAGGATTGGGTTTACATTGTCTCCGAAAAGTTCGGATTAATAGAACTTGAGAAACTTCGGTGAAGTAAATACATGGATGGGACTCAACTCAAGTAGGAGCAAGGATCGGACCATATCATAGTCGTGAGCCTTTAAACAGAAAACTCGAAAGATAATGAAAAAATGGATAGACCGACATAAATGATATTTTATAGTTATTACTTTATTTACTGTACATATCGTGTCTTAATAGAATAGTTGCATGCGTAATGTGCGGTGAAAGGGAAATTGTACAAATCACCTTAAAGGTAAGTCACTTCTAGACCTTCTCATCATAGTCAATATTCTCACCATTATAGGAACCCTATAATCTTCTTTTCTCCTCTCCTCCAGTAGCGATTTATGTTGATCTACGGTATTTAAAGCAATACTTTAAGATATAAGATCCACTTCATCTTCTTGGGTGAACACTGGTGCCACAATCCATCCACTCAGTTGATTCTCCGAGTCTCCAAATTACTATTGTGAAGCCTGATGGTGCAGATTATCTTCATTGGGCTCAATCTAGATTGTACAATTAATCCTCATAAGGCACGCCTAGTTAAGAAGAAATATCCTCAGACTTGTGGAATTGATTATCTGTAATTGGAAACATTTGCTTTGGTTGCCACAATGAATACAATCTGTTTTGTTCTTTCCCTAGCTACGAATCGAGATTTGCCTCCCTATCACCTTTACGTAAAAAATGCTTCCACTTTCCTCAGCATATTGGTAAACTTTGCTTTTTGAAGAGGTTGCTATATGGCCTTAGATAGTCTCTTGACAGTTTAGGGTTTACACAGTAAAGCATATTGCAATCTCTTTGTTCGCATTCTCATGTCAAAATACTGGCTCTTACTGTTACAAGCAATGAAGATGGGGGAAATCATATACTTGAGCAATAACTATGCAGTTAATTTGAAATCAGAAACCTAGGTGGGGTAAATCTTCTGAGGTATTAACTAGAGGTTGTTCACTCATAGACAGGGGTTTTAATTTAACAGAGAGTGCGTATCGGATCTTCTCACTAACGCAGGACAGATAGGTTCTCAACAAACCGATACCCCGATTAAGCAAAGTCGTCACCTATCTGACACTGGTAGGGAGCAATATCCAAGGTTGGAATGCATCAGCGACTTTCTGGGAAACTCAATTAGCTATACCTTACTCGCCCTGATTTGTATATGCTGTTAGTGTCGTCAATCAATGCATGCAAATTGTCCAGACAAACCTCATCTAGATGTCCAAACTCCCTCCCGATTAGGTAACCATGAGCACATGTGATATCTGTTAGTTCTGGATATTGCACAAACGTTGGAGGCCATTTCGTTACGTTGCACAGTAAGGAGTATGCTGTTTCGTGTTATTCGTCTAGAAAGTTCTGTGCTAGCGTGGTGTTCTATAACCTTGTCCTTATCTCGAAAATCAATTTTACAGTATATACGCTTATGAGCTCAGCTAGAATGCCTGTTCCCATAAGAAATCATGCATGTTCTATGAAATTCAAATTTCAACGCCATGCGCCGGGACAAATGTTTCATGACACCTTCAAATGTATCCCCCACAAAACTCAAAGCAGTCATGAATCTAGATGAACCTCAAGAAGACCACCGCAACATTCGGCAATCACATTGAAACTCAAACGTCCATATATGACAAGGAACATTAAATACTCAAATATACACAAACTGCTTTCTTAATCTGTCTTCCAAAGATAGACGTCCATGATGGATCATTAACTACCTGTCATTTGTTCCTATTACCAACAGTTGCTAATCTCTCCCAACTCCTTTAGGAGCTCTATCTTTGCAGAAAAGGAACAATATAATCACTATCTTGTTTGTAGCCTTCAAATTGCCATTCCCTCCCCCTCGCCAAGACATACTGTAATAAGCTAAATCACACACAATAGCTTTCAACCATTACCCATTCAATCTACCAGTCTCATCCACTACAAAGGATTTGAATCTTGCCTCCCCTGCTTTTTTGGCAATGGCTGGTGCCTGGTAACCAACAACTTCTTTATCTTTAACACTCATTTTGAGACCATGGGCAGGAACTTGACACTCTTCGCCTAGTCTGCCTTTAAGAATACACACACTTTTTGGTCTGATACCTTTTCAAACTCTTTACCTTTAACACTTTTTGGTCTGGCACCTGCTTTTTTGGCAATGGCTGGTGCCTGGTAACCAACAACTTCTTTACCTTTAACACACATTTTGAGACCATGGGCAGGACCTTGACACTCTTCGGCTACTCTGCCTTTAAGAATACACACACTTTTTGGTCTGATACCTTTTCAAACTCCCACATTAATAGCCTTCTCCTATAAGTTCCATTGCGATTTATACCTACCTTGAACAATCATAACGCAGTTGCCATTCACCATTTCAATTTTCAAGAAGTCCTCTCTCTTCACACCCTCGTTGCTAGGTTAGTTAGCAAGCTAAAGAGCCGCCCTGGTAAAAGAAGCAGCCCAGACAAATAGTTTCTGCCAAGTTCTTCCAATACCACTAATCAGTTCTTCCCCAAAACAACCATAAAAAACCTTCATCTCAATCATTAACTTGAACAAAAGATCTAGAAAGTCTCTTTTACAGAAGCAGATTATATTGCAAAATAAAATATTCATGCTATAACTAATTATTTTGATGTCAGGCAAGTACAGATGTATCTATTGGCCAAACTATATCATACATTTGACATCTTCATTTTGCATTTTTGATATTTGTCCAATACTTTGACCTGATAAATACTATACAGTATCGCACCCAAATTACAACTATTTTGTGATATTAACCAATAAACAAGGATACTTCAAATGATCCCGTGAGGAAAACCATGTGTTTAAAGAAAAAGTGAGGAAAAACTTATTGTTCTAGTTGGAAATGTAAGTAGCAATATAAAACTAAAGTTTTAAACCTAGGTCATACATCCAAAATCTATGAACATTGACACTGATACATGTTGCTATATCAGCAATCTGTACGGGGGTGTCAGACACAGTGAAAAGAAGAAGTGTACCCTGAAAATATGGGTTGTCCACGTATCAGTGGCCGATAAGTCTACACATTTTTTTTTGAAAATATGCCATCTTCATGCAAGATACCAAAACTAGCAGATTTCAAAGTGGAGTCTTTAAAACAGAGTACTAAAATTACCTTTCAGAAGAAATGGTAGGAGGAGCTCTACAATTACTCAAATAAAGCCTTTTAGAACTGGCAACTAGTGAACCCAAGCTTCAAAGCATAACAATGGAACACTATGGTAGACCCATCAATTTCATGACTTCCTTTATTCCCCTGTTACAAGTAACCAGATAGTTTTGGTTATAAAAAGATACAAAAGTTTGGAACTTTCATGTGTAGAAACTAGAAAGTAATTTGGACGAAACTTCAGTATCTATATTAAGAAAAAAAAAATAGCTCAACATCTGAGGCTAAGCCATAACCGTCCATCAGCGTGACGTGGTTTTCGAGGATTATTTGGATAGCTTAGATAATGTTTGGCAACAAAAAATGCGATCCTGACCATTCAAAAAATGTTAACAAGGAATTAATTTTAGTCCACCATTTAGAGAAATATACAATTCTCTAGGCAAAAAAATTGAAAAAACACAATTTACTTTCATGTATCTTTCTCGTTCTCTCGAAGCGAAACCCTAGTAGTTCCTCTCTCTTCGCCTGCCATTACAGCTTTAACAAACTCCGCAACTTCGCTTCAAACACTTCCATCAAGTACAACTCTCTCTCTCTCTCTCGTTTTTGCTCTAATTCGCGCTCATTTCGTCCTCTACAGTATATTGTGGTAGAGGCGATAAGAAAACCGCGAAAAGAAAATGATTCAATCACTCTTTTGCAAATGTAAGTACAATATTGTTGTTCTGAAGTTCAATTGTTCGTTTTTTGATGAATTGTTTGTTTTGTTTGTTGAATTGTTCGTTCTGTTGTTGATGAATTATTCATTGTGTGAATTGTTTGAGTAGGCGAGGCCAAGGAGCAAGGATAAGGGAAAAGGACCACCTAGGTCTTCGGTAACACCATTGCCGCCGAGGAAAGATAAGTTTGAGGATGACGATATTATTAAGATTGATATCAACGAGTCCTTGTTTACAAGCTAGGAAAAGAGTGCGGTGCTTCGATTTTGTGTTATTGTACTTTTCTAAACCTCGAATATTCGATATCATTTGTTGTTGCTTTATGAGTATTTATGATTAGCTTACTGCTATATTGTTTGTGAGAAATTTATTTGCCGCATTTGGAATTATCGTTTACTGAAGCAGTTAATTTGTTTTATGAATTTTCTTAATTAAATGTGAAATTGATAGGCAAAATTTTTGCCTCTTGTATTTGTTTACTTGAATGTGAGAACAATGTGTAAAGAAAATAGAGCTTAGAGAGAGTATGGATGGGGAGGATACCGAGAGGTCAAATTGGGCAAAGAAGATGTAAGTAGGGTGCGGGAGTTGGCACTAGAGAAAATGTAAGTAGGGTGAGTGATAGCCACCTGAACTTTATAGACATTAGGCGGCAAATGTTCACTTAAACTGGAACTTGCCTCAGTAGGAAGCACTTCTCTACGTAGAAAGTCTAAAAAGAAAATGAAACTTTGGCAATTTATTTAAAAGATCTAATTGAATTGCTAATATTGCGTGTACGCATTTCACTAGCCTCGTTGCCTAAGATATAATCTTGAATGGCTTTTTAAGCCACTTAAGGATTGACGGACCATGTCCTTGTAAGTCTTTTACATCTAAGTTAAGTTCTGTCAACAGTTTGATATCTGACAGTTAACGGAATTTCCTTGAAAATGTATTTTGAGACATGGTCAGTTCCCTTAGATTGAGAAGATCTCCAATAGAATCAAGGAACACTGGGTAAAGGGTTGAGCACCACATATTCTTGAAGAGTTTAAAAGGGAGGAACTGCATTTTGTGTAGACATTGGAAAGAGGAGAAAATTTACTTGACCAGTTTTTAACGATTACATTATTAAGAAATCCCCCTTGTTTATCCGGTAAAGACGCATATTTTTTGTATGATACTTATGGTTTCCCTATAGAAATAACAATGGAAGTTGCCAAAGAACAAAGTGTAAATGTAGATATGAAAAGTTTCAGAAGTGAAATAGAGAACTAGAGGCGTCAAATTCAGGTTGCTCATAACATCGTTCAACTTGCGGTTAAAAATATTTCAGAGCTTATTGGGAGTGTAGATGACACCAAATTTGTAGGATATGACACACTTTCTACCCAAGTAGAAATTGAAGGCATGAAGGGGGGCCCAATACTGCGAGTTTCAAAAGGAAGTAATGTAGACATTTTGCTTAATATGACACCTTTCGATGCTGAATCAGGTGGTCAAGTCGGAAACCATGGTTTTCTGTATGTTTCAGAAGATAGAATTAAACCGAAAGCTATTGTGAAGATTAAAGATGTCCAGAAGCCACTTGGTAATATATTTGTTCACAAGGGTACTACTAGAGAGCTAGCTTTGGAAGTCGGGGCAGTGGTGGAAGTTGAAGTAGATGCTAAACTAAAACAACAGGCTAGGTAGACTTCGCACACGAATTTAATTTCCTTGATACATTCATAGGTCTAGCTACTTGTATGGCTATGCAATGTTAAATGCTGAAATCTCGATTTAGCTACTTGTATGGTTATGTGTTACAGTAGAATCTTTATATACAGGTTGCTTCTCTCTACATATAACAATGGTTGTTAAGTAATTTTTTCAGTGAAGTCAATTGTTCATTTTACTGAATGCTGAAATCTCGATTTAGCTACTATAGGTTATGCATTACAGTAGAATTTTTGTGTGTTTTTTTCTACACGTTAGATAGACTTTTGTTTTATATGATAGATTCACCGTACTGCAACACATTAGTTACAAGTTGCACTTAAAAGTATAATAGGCCAAAAAACATCTCAAGCTGGTTCGATGGTGGCATTTGAGCGTCTCCAATTTGATTTTAACTTCCATAAACCACTCGAGGACAACGAGATCGTGGAAATTGAAGGGATGATCAGTAAGTGGATTGGACACGCAACGGATCTTCAAACAAAAGTTATGCCTTTAACTAATGCCAAAAGAGCTAGTGCAATTGCGATGTTTGGTGAAAAATATTCCCAACAAGTTTCAATCTAGTAAAACATTTTAGTTATGTTATTACTAAACTACGAAACCTGCATTTTGATTTTCTTTTGTTCGTAATGTGTAGGTGTGTTGCAGAGGTTCCTCGTGTATCGATGGAACTCTGCGACGAAACTTATGTCAACAATACTTGTGAGCTTCGGGGTTTCAAAATGATTTCAGAGCAAGTTGTGGCATCTGGGATCAGGCGTATCGAAACTACAAACATTTTAGTTTTGATATTACTGAACTATGAAACCTGCATTCGAATTTTCTTGTGTTCATAATGTGTAGGTGTGTATTGTAGAGGTTCCAGGTGTATCGATGGAACTCTGTGGCGAACAGGGACGGAGGCAGGATTTGAGTGTTGAGGGGGCGAAGCTAAATAGGGGGTTCGGGGCAGCGCCCCAAAAAAAAAAATCCTAGCATTATAGGGTTATTTTAGTTTTTTCATTAAAAAAAAATAGTTTTATGTATTATCAAACAACCATAAGTACATACTCAAAAGAAGATAATAAAACATATATCGTTAAAAATTAAGAACGAGGTAATGAACCCATATTTTCTGAAAATTAAGTAATAAGATTTCATCCTTCACAATGATTGAGTCTGTACTAAAACTGCTCGCGATATCCTTCTCAATATAGATAATCATGCTATCTTCAAGATATTCATCCTCCATCTTGGTGCAAAGCTTGGTTTTAATTAATTTCATTGCTGAAAATGCTCTTTCATTCGTAGTTGTCGAAACTGGAAAGGTAACCAAAAGATAAATTACCCGATGCGTAAGAGGGTAAGTGACTACTTTTCTTTTCTTCACCATTTCGTGACACAGTTCGGATAAAGTTGACAAGTCTCCAAACTCATGATTCTTAATCACCCCAAATTCAAAAAGTCGCAACTCATATGGTAGTTGTTCTTTTTCAAAAAATGCAGTCTTTGGGGTAAAACCTATCAATTAACTTGCAAATGTCATCAACTTTGAAGAACTTAAAATTCTCTCTAGGGTCCAAAGCTAAACTAAGAATCAACAAATCCATAACACTCTCACTAAACCTGTAATTCATCTCCTGTAGTTGTTTGTCCACCACTTCATGAAAAATGGCAAAAGCGACATTTACCCGCAACATAAACTATCCATGTCACGACTATCAATATCATTTTCAGCACATAATATATTTACCTTGTCAATGAGCCCATTCCAACCATTGTCTCTGAAATCTTGGATTGCATTCAAAATATCCAGAGTCATACTTTGCAGGAGTTTACACAACCTTTGAGTGATAAGCATAAGTTCTATCGTAACATGCATAACAAAAACAAACTCATAAGAAGCTAAATGCATTAATGCAGTCTCTGCGTCTGCACATTGACCATAATTTGTTATATTATCTACGACTTTTCTAAGAATCATTTTACTGCAGTAAATATTTTCATTAAACTTGAAATAGATATGTAGTGTGATCCCCAACGTGTGTCCCCAGCTCTTTGCAAAGATGTTATTTGATTCAGCCCCGTTCTCGATGTAAGTTCACCAGAAGCAATTAGATCTTTTACAATTTCTGCTTGGGCAATATGTAATTCGTCATTGCGCTTACTTGAAGCAGACACAATATTAATCACGAAACTTAAATTTGAGAAAAATTGATGGACAAGAATTACTTCTTTTGATGCAGCAATTAGTGTTAAATGGAGACGATGTACAAAGCAATACACAAAATAGGCATATGGGCACTCATTGAGAATCAAAGCTTGTAAGCCTTTCCATTCACCTCGCATGTTACTAGCTCCATCATAACCTTGCCCTCGAATATTTGTTATACTTAAGTTATTCTTAACAAGAAAATTTGTTTAACTTATTCTTCAAAGTTAATGTTGTAGTGTCTTCAACAAGAATAAGACTGAAGAAACGCTCGAGCAAAATTTCATATTTATCCACAAATCGCAAAACAATACCCATTTGCTCTCTCTTAGATTCATCCCTTGCTTCGTCAATCATAATACAAAACTTTGCATCTTCAATTTCACTACGAATTACATCTCGCGTCTTATTTGCAATTACATCTAAAATATCTTTTTGAATCACCGGAGATGTATATTTTGCATTTTTTGAAGCTTTCTTTATAGCTTCGGCGACATCTTCTTTATAAGAAACCAATAACTTAACCATTTCGAGAAAATTAGCACAATTGTTGGAAACATCTGTTTCATTGTGGCCTCTAAGTGGACGAGCTTGAAAGGTTAACCACCAAATAGAGTCGACTGAAGTCTTTAAACGTAGCCGACTCTCTAATTTCTCAACTTGATATCTTTTATCAACGAGAGTGTCAATGTGTTGTGCCCGATTAAGTAGATCCCCAAAAGTTTGTTCAGCTTTGTTATGTGGGGAATTTGGATCCTTTCCGACGTGACATAAAAATGCACATTTGGCTCCATAAACCTTCTTCCAGCTTTGAAATCCTTCACTACTGAAAACATCTGATCCCGACCGATTACTACGGTTTGTATTAAAAACAAAACAAAACAAAACAGACAATACGCCTTGTTGGTAGTAGGTGAGTACTCTAACCATGTCGGAAATGATTCGAACCACTTTAACTGAAAACGACGACGATATTTTCCTTCTCCGGTCTATGGATATTCCTCTTGATCCCTCTTGTATTGAAATGGTTCATGGAGAAGATATGCCCGTCGAACTTCATCACGCCAATCTACGTGAAACTCATAGATTTGTTGACTAAGGCAGGATCCCACTCCAATGAATTAATATCAAATTCTTTAGTATCAATTCTTGGAATTTTAGTAGGACATTCATCGTCATCATTCGCAATATTAGTTGTAGGCGCGACATTCGAAATAGATTCTACGACATTTGAAGTTGGAAGTGCCTCTTTTAAAGTAGAAGCTACAACGTTAGAAGTTGGAGATGCGTCATTTGAAGTAAAAGCTATAAAGTTCGAAGATGGAGTTTGAGGAACTTTCTTTGAGAAAAACGCCGTAATTAGGATATTAGGCTTAGGCTTTCCCATGATGATTGATGAACAAAGCTATATTTTTTGGGGAAAAAAATAAATAATACATTACACATCAAAAGAAAAATAAATAAAAAACAAACATTACTAAATTAAATCTACAATTAACTAATTCATCATCTCAAATTTTCAAAACAACATTACTGAATTAAACAATTTATATAGAATTAGAAAGGATCGAGAAGAATCGAAAACTAACCTCTTTTACGAAATTTTTTACTTTATTCCCCACTCGGAATTGTCCAAAATTCAGCAATTTAGTGAGACTCTCGGTTTTCTAGAGAGATGTCTTATACGCTTATTGTCTATTTGTCTTCAATGGTGGTGGTCGGTGGACCAAGGCACCAAACAGGAGGAGTCAGGAGGGAGAAAGACAAAAAGTCAAAGAGAGATTGAGGGTTTATTTAATTTACTTGAATTTGAGTTTTATAGATTATTTACTAAGGCCTCCTTGGATAATAATAAGGTAAACATAAGGGGCATTTTAATTTTCAATATTTATTAAACCAACCTAGTCTTTTTTTTACAAAATTCTTAGGGGAATCCGCCCATGGTGGCGAAACTCATGTCAGCAAAACTTGTGAGCTTCGGGGTTTAAAAATGATTTCAAAGCAGGTTGTGGCATCTGGGATCAGACGTATTGAAGTTGCAGCTGGGGAAGCTTTCATTGATTATATGAATATCCGAGATAACCACATGAGACACTTTCAAAGTATGTTTTCTTTACTAAACTATATCTATTTAGCACCAAAGCTATGGTGGCGTTCATGTTCACACCAGCAAAATGTATACCGAAAGAAGACTTTTTGCTGAACATAATATTTGTATCTGGAAACGTAATAGTAAACTCATGTTTTATGGCAAACCTTAGGTTTGACGTTTCTTCTATTGTAGCTTAGGGATTCAGAAAACTTCTACCTTAATTTGATGTTTAGTAGTTCAAGAGTACGAATAATAGTTTGTGTGGTGGAGGAGGTTGTGGCAGACCTAATAGTGAAGTTGTGTGGTGGAGGAGGTTGTGGCAGACCTAATTTTGCCCAGGAAGGTGGACGGAAATCCGAGAACTTGTCGAGCGCTCTGGAGAAAGCCCGAACTGAGCTTGTCACATTCTATCTGAAAAAGCAAGTTGACAATTTAGCAGATATTCGAGATGGAAACTCTGAAAAGATTAACGTTGCCGCGATAATCATCACCAAACCTAAACTCTGCCCCTGTCCGTACTCAGGAAAGCGGGTACATGTTTTTTCTTACATTTATAGCTGTATAGTAATCCGATTACAAAAATGATTATTTTGATGATTATATCATATGGAAGCTTTGTATATTATATTCCATTGGATTGTGATAACTACACGCGAATGAAACAAGTACAATTTTATTTCTAAAGATTTTATATTTAACTTGTAGATCTATGTTACATTGGTGGATCCCCATCGAGGAATTTTTGCGGTTTTTATGCTCTACTATGGTGATTGGATTAGATGAGCTCACAAAACAATTCAATACCCAATTATATTTCCAAAAATAATGCGTACGCACGTGCGATAGCGCATGGCATAATTGCTCATAGTGTATAATAAAAGTTTTTTATACAAATAACAAAATTCAAAGTTCTAGTCTTTCACGTAAATTTAGCTGAAAAATGAACCTATGTCCTTTAAGACTCCTTTACGTTGAAAGCATCTATATCTGTTTAGCGAAAAACATCAACCCCTTCACTTTCAGAGAATTCTGAGAATACATTTGAAACAAAAGGCCTACTACAGCTATAGGCAACCTTCTATCAACACTCTCTCAATCATGGTTCAAAGCATCGGATTGGCTCGGAATGGCCTGGATCGGGCGATCCAACTTGGAATCGGTATGGTCTCGTCCGATTTTAAGTGAAATACCGGAAAAGTATGAAGTTCAGTTGGGATCGGAACATCTTGGACGGATAGCCCGAACATTAGCGAGCTAACTCGGGATCAGTGAGTTGGCTCGGCTTGGAGAAAGAGAGAGAGACAGAGTTGTGTTACTTTTCTAGTCTACAGAAAAGATCAAAACAAAAAGAAGTTGCAGGAAGCTTCTTCTTATTGATTCTAAATGTTGAACATAGATTTGAATTCAATTTTCTTCATCAGATCAAAACTCTCTATGACGAATCTTTAGATCTTCAGTATTTTACGTTTCTTTTTCTTTGTGACGGCGACAACTACAGTTGGAGATATACTCCAAAAAAAATTTAGATCTTTAGGGTTATGAGCGAGATGAATATTGTGAAGAGAAACACAGAAGAGGGGGAGTTGACTACTCGAGATTGATTCTAACTTCTATTTCCTAATACCTTTCTCGGAGCAAATCAGGCCTGAATCGCTCCATCCGGAGCGGGAGTGAGCGATCAAGGTGCCGATCCCAAAACTTTGAACCATGCTCCCAATCGAAATTCCTCCATCAAAAGTTGATCATTCTTACTTAAAGCCTCATAAATACACAACCAAGGTGACTGTAATGAATGTAACACTTAACACTGAGTTGCAAGCTAATTCTATATTGGTTTTCTTGTTACCCATATGATACATTAAAATATATCAATCTATCAAACACAGGTATCTAGAGCCAATAAAGAAACTTTACAGTTTTGAGACCTTAGAAAAGAGTAGCAGCATTACCTCTTTTGAAAGGAAGGTAGAAGCTCTTCAACAACTTTAACAAGAACTGAGCCGTCAGCGACTTCCCCAGAGGATGTCTGCAATTCTTCAGATACTGTTTACAATGATAAAAGGAAATAGTTTTTCAGTTCCACTTCTAGCACCTTTTTTTCCTTATGAATATAGATTTATTGATTTAAGCATAAATAAATAAAAAGTAACACAACAAAAAAGCCACAACATTTCAACATCGCAAGAAGGCTCAAACACAGTAGAAAGAAGCAAAAAGGTATCCACATGCTCATTTTTTTCTTTTGGAAGACAGGTATGCACACACTTTCCACCATAGAAGTAATCACGTGGTACCCTGATAACTTCCTTCCATTTCACCATAAAAGCATTTAACAAAAATTTAAGAAATGGTTTCTCACTTTGCTGTTTGGCAACTAAATAAAATGAAAAATGAGTTTTCCCACAAGGAAAATGAAGTCAAAAAAGTGAGAAACAGTTTCTAACATAATTAGATGAGTAACATGGTTTCCTCTTTCGAAATGGTTTCCCGAGAACCTCGAGATAAACAAACTTTGGCTTCCAAACACACCCTTAATGTACTTCAAAAACATTTTCTGAAATGTGCATAATCAACATACAAAAACAAAAGACACCCTCCCTTAAGCTCAGGACCCTGAATCATGTATCTATCTTCTGAAGGCGCAAACTGTTATATTTTTTGTTACTTTTGGCAAATTAAAGACGAGCAAAAAATAAATTATCTTAAGCTCATGCCCCTGAATTGCCCGCCATGGGGTGGATGCTAACATAACTAAAGCTAAATAACTTCCAATACCTTGAGATGCTTCTGAAGTTGAAGCTCCACCTCTGAGGTAAGATCTCTCAGACCTCTCTATGCTTATATCTTCTATCTGCAAAAATGCCTCCAATAAAGAACCAATAAGTTGATGGGCAACCAAACTTGTCTCATCGCACAGTTCTTGGATGGCAAGGTACTGGTTTCTATTTGTGTTTTGCAGTTCGCCAGTTATATCAGATTCATGGAAAGACAAGGAAAATGATGAATCAAATTCATGTTGGTCTCTCTGACAAGGATCACATATATGATCAGGTTGAGATTTGGCCCCAACTTCGTCACCCGGTCCCGACTCATCAGTTCCCTCCAATTCACTACTCGAACAGGACGTACGAATTTGTGAGTCATTGTTGTCTAAAATATGATCATTGTTATCTGAATTCTCGAGATAAACATCTGCGAATTGCTCATCAAATTTATGGTCTCCGAGCAAGTCCCAAGAAATCTGCCGTATCTGACTACTAACGTTCAAAACATTCTCAACTTCTTCTTCTACATCCTCTTTTGAAAAAGAAAACGTTGGCGAACTTGGAGATCTCGACCTCTTGTTAATGATAGCTGTAATTTCGAGTAATGGCTTTAGGATCACATCCATTTCGCTGCACTCGAAGAGATACTCAGTTAGTATTCTCCTAATAGTTGATCGAAAGTGTGAATTCCGAATTTTCGCATCGGGGTCTATTAAATGTTGCAACTCCTTCAGGTTCCTAATGTTCATCTCATCAAGAGACCATATAGCTTTTAGGATATCATTTTGCAGAGCTTCGGTTTCTGTAAAGAAATCACAGAATTTTGGGAATAACAGATTAGAGTTTCCTTGTTTTAGTCTGAGAGATAAAGCCACAACTGCCATTGCTTTAGCTAAGGGCTTCTGCAACTCGTCCCCTTCATCTACTTTTGAAAGCATATTTTTGCATATATTTCTCACATTTTCAATCAAACGGCTGCGACTCCACGCAGATTTTTTGGGCTTTAAGGCATCACTTTGGATACCCCTGAGCTTCCTGTGCATTGCACCTAAAGCTTCGGAAGGCAACTCATCAAGTTCCTCCAGTAATTTAGTAGCAGCACAGAAATGAGACATGGCTGTTGAATTCATCAATTTCACACGATTCTCTCGAAAGTTGTGTGGGTCCTTCAAAATCTGAGGCAATTGTGCCAATAAGCCCTTGTGATACTTGTGATATGGATTCACGAGTATCTTTGGAAGATGTTCTTCAATCAGATATGACATCCTTGAGCGGGTCTTCTCAAACTTCAATGAGCTTCCTGTAACAATGATTCAATCACGAATAAACATTTGAATCGAAATACATGTAGTGCATGAATCCTTTCATGGACATATCTGAAGATATATCGCACTACACTGGCATATGACAACATCTTTTTCTACTACCATTAAATATTATAAACTAAGAAAGACAGGAAATTACCAGTAAAATATTATAAATATCAGCCATATAACATATAAATTTTGTTTCAAAAACGAATAGCAATTTACTTAAATGCGCAAAATAAATTATAATTATTATAACCTTTTAACCTTGCCTGTAATGATGGTTGCCAAATTGCATAGCCCAATGTTGTTCATATCTTCAAGTACAGATGGAATAGCCCTTGGTATAGTAAGTGGCATTTGCTTTGTGTCAAAGAGATGCATGTAGTCCTGAACTATATAATTCCCTGTTTGAGCACTAGATACTCCAAAGCCTCTTTCAACAGAAGTCTTCACTACCTCGGACGAAACCTGAAAATCATAAAACTGCTTGTTAATAAAAACATAGTATTGCATTCAATAAGTTTGTTTAATTTTGTGGAATTTGATAGGTCATGGTTATCCCCCATCTCTCTCTCTCCCTCTCTCTATCTATCTATCTATCTAGAAGATTCTCTATTATTTTAATATTTATTTATTTTAGAAATTCTTTTGTTTTCAATTAATTAAAATAATTTAATTAATTATTTTAGAATTAAATTAAATAAGACACTCCTGATTGGAGTAGAATTAAAAAAGGTATGTCCTATAAAAGCCTAACTAGGGTTTAACTTTTAATTGATTGTTTGTTTGAGTAGCTTAATTTAGGTTTCTATTAGAAAATCAATAAAGAGAGTTAATTTTAGCTGAAATTCTTAATTGTTTGCTTCCACTGATGACACTCATAAACTGGCAACGGAGCCCTAATGATTGGCATGTGCTTCTACGACTTCCATCTGCTTGCTATCTCCCTTAGTCGCATCATTGCGATTTATCATACTTATCTCACTTTTGGTTATCCCGGGAAAGTTTTTGCAACCGAAATTGGGTTGATTTAATAGACAAAACCGTCTTAAGATAATGACCCTTCTCACAAACAATCTTCTTTATAGTTTGTTATTAAAGTTTTGCAATCGGTACTTGGAGTTATGTTATTTCTTTAACGATTTCTGGTGGCAATATCTTTTTTTCTCTCTCTATCGTCTATGTTTGGCTTTATTAGAAGTTTCATTTTGTGCTTTGTGAATTTAAATAAAGGTTGGACTATGTGCTTCTCAGAGTAAGTTTTTATGTGAAGATTGGTTGGTAACTTAAAATTTAGTAGATTTGCCCCAACAAATTGCTTGTACTTCAGTCCTATATTAGTATACTGCAACACAGTGAGGAATGAGCAGCAGTAACAAAATTCAATAATATTTTTGTTTTCCTTTTATATGACTAAGGGAGAAGAATCAAAGGACTTCCTTTAATGAAAAACAAGGGTCAATGAAATTTAAGTCTAGATCAAAGCATGGTTAAGCAGCGTGGATCGCCTTAAAGCAATGATGCAACAATTCCTTGTCAGTAGAAAATCAACTCAAACGAGGCAGCTTTGACAACATCAACTGCGCCTACAGAAACCATTGTCACTCACAGAGGTCAAGCTCCCGATTCCAAAACTTGAAGGACATTCGGGATTCTACTGAAAAAGGTGGTGATCGACAATCACCCCCCTCCGAGTTATGATGAATACGTTAACTCTTAAGGGTTTCCAGGCACTAGCGAGAATAACAACTTATAGGGTTTTTTTGAAAACGAGGAATTGTAGGTGACCCACCAATATAACAATTTAGCAAAAAATATGTACCACGATCATCATGGTCGTTAGAATTTTTTTTAGGTAAAGTAGATGATGTTCACACAAATTTAATGGGATTTTACAAAGAAGAGTAAACAAATTAAAATAGATTTAAGGGCAGAAAAACCTACAAAAAATGGAGGTTCAGATATGGGATTTTAGGCTTCCAGGGAAAGAGTATAATTTAGTGAAATAGAGTATGATTAGGTAAAGGAGAGTCCATAAAATCTCAAAGAATGGTGAAGAGGATTTTTAGGGGTTTATTTAGATGGAGTGAAACTATTATAGGAGAGAGAGAACCCACAAAATCTCATAGAGAAAAAGGTAGTCTTTTAAATATCACAAAACCCTAATATATCATACCTATATATTATTCCTTCCAAAATCTACCTCAGGCAACTGCCCGGGGTAAGCCTTCTACTAGTTCCGCCCATGACAATCACCTCGTCCTCCACCAACTACTCAAGTGGGATAAGGTCGTGAAAGCGGGTCGCATGAACAGTTTGAAGGTAAGGCCATTAATCACAGGCTAACATGGAGGTTGGAACAATGGCAACAATTTTGCAGGCAATCCTACTCTAGGCACATCCACCACCTCACTCATAACAACCTTTATGTTGCTTAGCAGGTAACAATATCTCTATTTTTTCTCGCGTTCTTACTTCTCTTGCACGAGTTCTTAAGCTTACTACAGTCAAATTTAGCGGGAATTCGACGCATGTATCTTTATGGATTCAATTACGCAAAATGACAAAAATTTGCTTATAAGTACATTGATCGAATAATGCAAATCGAGACAATACTCATTCATTGTGTACTTACATGTTGGAATAGTGTGCAAGTCGGACATGTCGATCATGGATATCAGCAAATTAAATTACTGAAGTGTGGTAGATGCGAGGGGATTTTGTAAAACAGTTTCTCCTGTTGGTAATGAATTGTCCTCGCATGATCGTTTCTCACCGTCTATAGTTTATTTACATTAAAGTTATTTTGATTCAAGCCTCTTTGTTAGAGATGCTTAGTAGGTTTTAGGGAGTTCTTAATTAACCAACACAAGGTTAAAAGGGTTTTTTTTATCCCAGTTTCTAGAATATTCCTAATTAGGGTTTCCACCCCCTTATGTTCTATAAAAGGGAGGCTAGGTTCTCTATTTTATTTGGTTGTTGAAGTTGAAGTTAAGAATTAGGTTTATGTTAATTAAGTGTGTGTTTTTAGTTTATGTTTTAGATTAAAAGAAACCTTAATCTTGAATTAGGTCTAATTAACGTAATATACTTCTTAATTTTGCTTCCGCGTTGAGAGTTTACGTTAAATTGGCATTAGAGCCGGTTAAATATTCATTGGAGGAGTTTAGATTTCCAAATCCACAAGATGATTACGACGATCAAAGAGTTAAATACCAAGTTCGATAAGCTAGTCAAAGCTTTGGTTTCGAAATGATTTTTACCCCCTCACCTTAAGGCCCAATTTGGGGCAACGACAGTTTCGCCGTCACCGACCGAAACTGCACAAAACCCCGACTACGGGTTGATCACAAGTTCGCACGAACACGACGAGTTCGCGGGTGAAGAAGACGCACGAGATTTAAGCGTGCAGGGTAGCTTACGTGGATGGCGAGTGGGCTATAACTCATTAAAGATCTAGTTCAGACCGAAGCCGACACCCGAGCCAGATCCAGACGCCGGTCATGAAATCGAAACCGATGTTGAAACCCTAACCGAAGTTTTTGCAAGTTCGGATAAGAGAGAGACAATCGCAGAAAAAGGACTCACCAGACCTCTTTATGGGTCCAGTGGGCGAAACCCAATGGAGTCTTGAGCCAGATCCAGACGCCGGTCATGAAATCGAAACCGATGTTGAAATCTTAACCGAAGTTTTTGCAAGTTCCGATAAGAGAGAGACAGTCGCAGAAAAGGGACTCACCAGACCTCTCTATGGGGTCTGGTGGGCGAAACCCAACGAAGTCTTGACCGGTATTGTTGCCGGTAACAGATACCACGTTGGTGTTGTTACAGGTTGGGCATAAGAAGGAGAGACAGTCGCAGAAAGAGTAATGATTATAGATAAAAGAGGTACTGGAATTCACCTCGAAGTCCCATGGCCATCCATGATCGGAGGATTGGTGGAATTCGAAACCGGAGTCAAAACCCATCGAGAAACAGTTGCAGGTTTTCGGGAAAGAGGAGGCATAAAAGATAAGAAAGGGGCAGCACATGCTAGGTATGTGTGCTTCAAATTTTACTTACCATCTCCAACAATTGGCACGGCTGATGTGTTGAGTCAGATTCAGAATCAAGCCCAGGTCCAACTCATGGTTTCACGTGGTCCTCATCACATGATGTCAGTGTCATTTTCAAATTCAAAGCAAACCTACCAACCCCTTCTTTCTTCAAATTTTGGTGGGAAGACTTTAAGTAAGAAGCAAAACACTTGGGCAATATCCAACAACAATTTGTGCATGCCCAACTCCAACAGCTTCAGAAGCTCCAAACCATGGTACGACCCAGGCCTAAACCCAAACCTAACATAGCCACGTTATTAGCAGGTCTCACTTCAGCTACGTCATCAAGTAATAATTCAAGCCAGCAAGCCAAGCCGAACCAGCTCCAACTTCATAAAGCATATCCAACAATTATGTTACCAATGGAGTTTTAGCATTTTAAAATCAAACTGAGCCAAGCCAATGCCAACACAGCATCTCCAGCAGTAGCAGTAGCTACCACACAACATTGGATTCAAGAGACGTGCGCCTCATACAAGCCACCACCTGCATGTAACTCACGTGCTCAACCAGGCTCTCAGGAATCGTACTTTCACACAGGATTGTGAATTTATTTTACTTGTTGATTGGGATAAACCCCTAATATTTGACAAGTATCCAGATGATGTCATTAAGAAAGAATTCGTTGATCCGTTTTGGGAGAGTTTCTTAGCTAATTTCGAGAAGCGGATACCATTGTTTACTTTATTTTTGGGCGTTCTTCCATGTAGGGATGTTGGTGATAGCACTGTACCCCCATACTTGGGTTCAGCCATAGGTTACGAAAAATTTCGAGGCAGAATTCGAGGTTTGAAGACGAATATGCCACAATATAGAATTTTGAGTTCCGTGGTGTTCAAAAATTTGTCAATTTTGTGGTTGAAATCTTCTGAAGACGAAGGGATTTGATCTGAATCGTCATCGCATAGTCGTTTCTCACCATCTCTGGTTTATTTATATTAATGTTATTTTGATTCAAGCCTCTCTGCTAGAAATGCTTAGTAGGCTTTAAGGAGTTCCTAATTAACCAATGCAAGGTTAAAATGATTTTTTTGCCAGTTTCTAGAATATTCTTAATTAGGATTTCTACCACCATATGTTCTATAAAGGGAGGCAGTTTCTAGAATATTCCTAATTGGGGTTTCCACCACCTTATGTTCTATAAAGGGAGGCTAGGTTCTCTATTTTATTTGGTTGTTGAAGTTGAAGTTAAGAATTAGGTTTCTGTTATTTCAGTTTGTATTTTTAGTTTATGTTTTAGATTAGAAGAAACCCTACTCTTGAATTACATCAGATAAATTTATGAGGCTACAAAATTAACGATAGGGTAAGTCGAGTGTGATAAAGTATACCGATAAGTTATTCTTATCGTACAATCGAACTGATTTGCATATAACTGAGAAACAAAAGGTAAGATGATATGTTAACAGTATACAAAACACTATTAAAATTGATCTACAATTCAAATCCATTTTCTTGATGGCAGGCATGGTAAAATATGCTTTAAAGTTGGAAAAGCTGTACAAGTTGGTTACCTACTCCTATAGCTCGAAAACTCGGACCGGATCAGACCAACTCGGGCGAGTTGCCTTGGGATGGGTCTGATTCAGTCCGAGTTGGGCTAAAAAATTGGAAAAACTGTTACTCGGAACAACTCAAGCAAATTTTCGCGAGTTGTCTTGGATCGGATCAATGAATCGATGATTTATTTATTTTATTGATTTTGATCATTTTAGGCTATTATATTTTAGAAGGTAAGATTTTGTCTTCTTCTAAAAGCAAATTAATATTAATATTATTTGATCAGCTCTTACGGGCAGTGCCTGGGCAATACGATACTAGTACTACTTATCAACATTGTGATACTTCTTCCTCTTTGATTCCTCGAGATGGATATTCCGAATCTTACAATACCATTGGGGAGTGCATCATCATCGCGGCTTAGATTGATATGTTTAAGCAAATGAGTAGTCCAATCATCTAGTTGTTTATTATGTAACTCCTATTTTAATATTTTAGTGTGGTGTGGTGTGTTTGCATAATTTGTGTTTGAGTATCTGAACTATCTTTGTATTTGTATCTTTCGTATAGAGTGTTCTTTGTATATTTGGTATGGATTATACTAGACCAACTTTGATATTGCATTTGGATTGATTATTTGAGCTATAAGAAAAACAAATATAAATTTAAGATACATATATAATACTTTATGCTGAAAATACCAACTCAGACCAACTTGGGTCCGGATCGCCCAACTCGGGATCGGCCAGTCCAACTCGGGATCGGTTGTGGGCAATCCCGATCCCGAGTCCGAGTTTTTGAACCATGCCTACACCACTACAACTTCGACAACTGTTGCTCAAGCATAATCAACGTCCTTGCTCATGTCCCATACCAGGCTTATAAAACTATGTGTTTTGGGTGTGGTAAATTAGACCATATGAAGGAGGATTGCCTGCCGATGAAGAAGAATATTATGTTTATAACATAAGAAATCTGGTAACATGTTGTAAAGGCAACTTAGAGACTGAAGTAAAGATGAAGTCGAGACAAGGATGATGACGCCAATGTCGGGTTCCCATGGCCTTTTTGGTTCTTAAATATTTAGGTCGAATTTTTCAAAGGAAGGGAGAGTGGATACATCACGTTTGTTCTTCACCCATCCCGTACCTATTTAGGGTCATCCTCCACCCGTCCTGTTCCTAGTCAGCCTCTATCTGTCTAAAAGATTCTCTTCTATTTTATTTTTGAAACTTTTTTTTTTTTTAAATTTGATTTTATCTTAGAATTTTATTAAATAAGAAACTCCTAATTGGAGTAAAATTAGGAAGGCGTGCTCCATAAATGTCTAGCAAGGGTTTAGTTTTTACTTGGTTGCTTGCTTGAGTAGCTTGTTTTACACTTCCCTTGATTAAAGTAACACAACAAAATTACTATAATGAATACCAAAATTTGGAAAGGGGATGCAGACCATCTTCCATTCAACATCAACCAATATGCAAGAACTAATGCTTAGGAGTGAACATTTTTATAGCTTGGTGGTCTATGAAGTAGAAACACGAATCACATTACCAGCTAACTTAATGTTCACCATACCCAGCATGAATTACACAAAAAAACCGTGTTATACTATCATGTTATTGTAAGCTTGAGGGTAAGGTACAGTATAATCTGACTATGTTTGCTATAAAATCACGTTAAATCAATATTTCTTTGATATTTTATGAAATATTGTTCAGTATTACGAATAAATATGAGAGTAACAAAATAAGAATAAATACAGTTGTAGCTTTACAAACTGTAACACACCACATTTAGTATTGTAACCGTAATAGTCTAAACTCTAATAGAGATAAAGAATTTAAAAGTGACTCACATCGTCTTCCCTTAGGACCGACTCAGGCAAAGACCTGCGTATATAGTATACAAAAATCCACCAAAATTGTCACAATAATCACAAATGCGAGTACATTAGTAATAATGAAGTAAAATCACTGATATACTTACAAACACATTACATGTACTACACATTCTAGTTTTCTTTTGTATTATAGTGTACACATTTTTCAAGACCATTTGGACTAGAGCATATATATTTATGGTTCATTATTGCATCAAACATTATTCATAAAGTCGACATTTTCCAAAAAAAAATGTTTTGTTTTGGTATGCATTAAATTTTCCATAATCTCTTTTCATGGATTTAAATATTGGTAAAGCAGTTTGGGGTATTATGATATTGATCATCCTACAAAATGTTGAGAACATTATTATTCAGTTAGGACCCATATGGGAACATGAGAATATGTACAATGTGGTGACGAGTGCTGTTGATATGATGATATGTCGTGAAAGACAATGAAAATAGTATGAAACATTTTTTCTGTGGTTAGGAGATTCTATTCATTAAGATAATTCTAAGTCTTACATCAAAAGCATATATATAGACAACCAACCTACTTACTAATTCCTACAAAAACGAAACTTACTTTTAGTAGGAATTAAACACAAGACTAGCATTTGATATGATATATGTGACAACACAGCGACTACTATATTCTACAGCAAAGCATACAAGGATCGAATTCTCACGCCTTTAAAGCTAAAATGCCCTTATGGAAATGGGTGTCAATCTGAAAAGAGAAATGCCAGACTTACTCCCAGCAAAGTCAACTTCATTCCATACATTACTTATTGACATTCTTGGGTATTTCGCATCAGGTTTATGTGAACCCTGTGTATTGTGCTATGTGATTTAATGTGGTGTACTTTGGTTGCAATAGGGCCCTAACAATAATAAAGTATCGTCCTTCAGACTTCTTTTTCCAGCATTTATATACTGCCTAATATTTTTTATACCCCGGCTTCTTAACTTATGCATGTTTATGGCTTTACCATTCGAAAACAACATTTAAAAGTTTGGAATCATATTTAATTTCCACATGGTGACATTGTCAATCGCAAGGAGGGCATGCAAGAATCTTAACTGAACTGCTTTGTTCCTTCTTATCTTTCTTAAAAGGTCAATATAATCTCATAAAGCATGGTAATAAATAGTCGTGCCAATCAACTCAAGGATCAAATAAGCAAGAAAAAAGTAGCTAATAGGAACCCTACGGCATGTTCAACATCAATACACCTTATTGAAAGACTGTGCATTTGATAAATCATTGAATATATACCAAAAATGTATAATAAGAACAAGAAAACACTTTTACTTACTTGTTTATCAGAAAATCGGGTGTTTTCAACCGTTTTTGGTCGGGTATCGATGTTGTGGGCAGTCCCATCAGCCACCTGCGTAACATTTGTTGAAGACATTTTTCATTTATGAAAAATATATATATATATATATATATATATACTATTAAAAGATAGCACAAGCATGCAATTTTTTAAGAAAAGGAGTGCAAATCTATGAATATCCATCCACAAAATGGAGAGCAAATATTCATCAAACTGATAACCAATAGTTCTAAAAATAAATTGCATAGTAGCCGAACAACATTAAGACAACTAACTCTAGGATCATCAAATACAATCGCCTGATTTTGGAATGCCAAAATGTTTATTTAAACGACTAACATGAGTTCTTCTGTAAGAACGTTTAGGATGATCCACGTCGTCTATTTTATCTTACTTTCTCCTGCCTCGGAATTTTGAGGATCATCTGCTTTATCTAATTTACATGTTAGTTCGACTAATCCTTAAATATTTATAAATCACAAAAACTTTAAAGCTGTGTGGACCCACTTACATATAACATGTGATTCTCACTACATTACTAATGTTCGATATAGTTTAGTGAGTTACAGACCATGAATTAAAAAAAAAGGCAATACTCCCATTCAACATGCCAAGCTTGTAACAGATATTAGAAAAAGAAACATGTGCCAGGGGCTTCATAAAAATATCTCCAGCTGATTTGTGGAATAAAAATATGGAGTATATATCTGCTCTCGCATCACTACATTGTAAAGTGACAATCAGTCTATTGATGCTTAGCAAACATATGGAACACTATAGAGGCTTGATTATAACAACAAATGTTCCTAGGAGAAGACATCTCAACCACCATCGCAACAAAAAGAGACTGGTCATACAGCATTGAAGTCGAATATGCCATTGCTTTATACTCAACCTTAGCACTTGAATGAGCAATCATACAATCACGTTCCGCTTCTTACAAAATTGTAATAAGGTTACCACCGAGCAAACTGCAGTATCCAGAGGTGGATCCAATAGTCCGTACAATCACTTACTATATCAGAAACAACAAAACAAAATAAAGACGTCTTCTTTGATGAGCAATATAAAATTCCGTCCCTCGATATTGATGCAGTCTGCTTTAAACCCAAGTTGCCTGATGTTTTCTAAGATCAAATTATTGAGGCCAAAAGTTTGCTGATTTTCTCAACTCAAGAGTAGCTTTGTATTTCATCTCTTTCCCAATATACAAGGCGTTATAATGAAGAAACCTTGAAACTAGGACACCATTAATGAAGAACCAACTTGAAACTACAGTCTCCTTTAGACCCTCTCGACTACTCAACTATTTCCTATACAAGCATTATTGCAAACTTAGCTTTTATATATGTGTAGTTGATGGAAAAAGGGGGAGTTTTAGTTTAAATTTCATTTTGAGCTTGGAATGTTTTCACAATTTAGCTTTAAGCTAAGCGTAGGCCATTGCTGGGATTCTAAGCTCTTTCGAGCTGAGACTGAAGCTCTTTAAGAACTGAACTTGTAAGCTCTTTATGATCCGAGTTTGTGAGCTCTTTGAGCCGAGATTTGAATAAGTTGTAGCTGATTTTTATTGTTGTTCATCTCTACAAAATTTTGCCTTGTTTGCTAGCAAATCATTTGCAGCATATATCATAAAATCTGAAAATGCTACATAAACTGGCTAACATCCCCAATTGTTCAAGTATATTCGGCGTATGTCATGTGACTATGAAATAGATCAATTTATCCTCTAGTTTTCTATAACGACCTGATTCATCAAAACACTTCTCTTGTTCAGTATCAAAATTGACAGAGGGACCCCACGGTGACTCTGCAGGCCGGGATCCTAGCATGTGTCTCTTACAATATGCATACGATATACTTCAGTTGTAGAGCGCGCACCAATTCGGAACAACCTCAACTCCAAAAAGCAGTGAAGAGGTCCCACCCATAACTTTAATTAGGGACACCGCCCATAATTCAAATACCTAACCTTGTCTCCTCGCTCCCTCCAACCGAATAATTTCTGAAATCGTCATCTTCCTCCTCAATCATCTCCACCACGATCCATCGCCATAACCACTAGATGATAGGTGGAAAAGTCCTTTTCATGGCCACCTCATTGGGGTTTCAAATACACACATGATTACTCAGATATCAAACATCTCCTAGACTCATACATCCACGACCGTCTGTTTTTGTAGGTTTAAAGACTGAACTAACTAAAGCTCAAAATGACTTCAAAAGCTTGCCAAATAATTCCGGTAAATATCCCTCAAAATTGCTTTAGCACAATACGAACAGAAAAATATGCCATCCGTAAATTCACGATATATTGCTAAGACCCTAATACCATTGCACCAATTAAAACCTAGGCGTTAATTGTACGGTACTTAATAGTCTTAACCCAAGGATCCTAACATCCCACCAAACAACCGGTCTCCGTTTTGAGTCTTCGCTCACACAAGAGCATTTTACATGAGCCCCGTTATGCCGACTTTTAGGTGCCTCTTTAATCCCCCTCTAATATATGATATATCATTAAATACTACCAATTGCAACAACAACAAAACAAAGTAAATCAGCGAGTTAAAAACACTATAGAGTTATCAGAAGAACTAACCTCCTTTTCTTGTTAAGTTGCTCCTCTTCGAACTCAATGCGGCGAAACAATAATCTGCAATCCGCTTCTACATACTCCATTGTAAACACTACAACAATAATTTACTAGTATACCGCAACACGGTGGGAAAACGACCGAAAGACCTTCTAGCAAATATTCTTTTTTCAGCAAAGTCAGCTTCAATACTTGTTTTATATACCTACAGAAAGAAAGAAAGAACAGAAATCATCAAGACCACAAAAAAATAACACATACAAAACATTTTACACAACATAATCCTATAAAATGTATTAAAACACAACTTTTAGGTCAATTTTTCACTAGAAAACATTAATTCAAATACGTAATTCATAAAAGTGATTTCATTTCAACACCCTTTCTCAATAAACCAATCTTTCAAACATCCTTGAAGTGAATTTGGAGGATTAGCGATATATCTTCATGAATGAACCATTATTTTTTACATTAGCTAAAAATTGAATTTGGAGGATTTGAGACAACATAATACTAATAACTTACATGCAGAATGTGAAGTGTAATTTTCCATCAAAGGCAGAAGACGTTGATTGCCCCACGAATATTCACAGTATTTAGTGGCCTTATTGGAACAGGCAAGCTTTCAGAGTATTTAAGGCAAAACATTTACAAACATTAGCATGTCAATATAATTTTTGGAATAGTCTAAGTTTTAGGAAGTCCAGTAAAACTTTCCTAAAACATGTCTAAGAGAGGAACATGGAGTCCTCTTCCATACAATTATAATACACTCTACAAGCTCACAAAACATGCAAATCAAGTCGTAATTAGATAGCTAAAAAACAATTGATGTAATGTGAATTGATGCATTAATAGAAGAACATGGAAAAGTATCGCTATCACATCCTGAAGATAATGTGTCAATATGAATGCCAAATAAGATTAACAACATTAATGTATCAAAGCATATAACATAAAGACGGTAAGAATATGTAAACATACGTTGAACAATTAGAATTTGAAAAAAATATATCACCTTATGCGCAAAACCTCAAACCCCAATTACCCATAATGGGGTTTACGGTTATTGTCATCACTTACCGCTTAGAATCAATGGTAAAAGCTCAAACCCTAATTGCCCTCTATAACCCCAACATAAAACTCCTACATACACCAAAATAAGCCGCATTTGTCTCGTCTCTATTACTTGCCTCAATCCCAAAAAACCACTTAATCAACTAAAACTAAACACACCCAACAATCACCATATCAAACCATTCTAATGCCTATTCTATGTCCTCATACAGGACAGACTTAGAATCACAAGTACTCAAACAGTCGCATTTTAAATAACAATTTCGAAATAATTTTAGGGTTTCGTTGAGAACAGCAAACGAATCGAAATCAAATCAAAAGTTACAGAAACTTGAGCAATTTATGTAAAATTAGGCTAAATCTTACTTGTTGTAGTTGAAGAATCCCAGTCAGAGGCTTGAGCGCAAAAGAGGAGTTATTGCAGCAGAGAGAGGAAAATCGATAGCCAGAGCTCATGTGGCATATTGGAAACGGCGACAGCGTGGACTTCTGGCTCGAACCTTGGATCCCTGGTATCCGTTTTGGTCGGCCTGTTGGCCCTGCCCCCGCTCTAGGACCATCACCAAAGTCGCTAACCTAATTTGGCCTAATAGTCGCACCTGGAAAACTCATATTATTTACTCCCTCTTTCATTCGGACATAGCCGACATCATTATTTCCATCCCGCTTAGTAAGCACCCTGCTAAGGATGTTTCTCAGATGGACTAAGGAGAAGAATGGGATCCTTACCGTACGATCTGTTTATTCCCATTCTGTCCAAAACAAGACTTATAATCAACCCCAGGCCCAACCTGTGGGGCCTACTGGTATCGCTTGGGACATCATCTGGAAGCTTCAGGTCCCCTATCGGATACAGCTTTTCCTTTGGAAAGCCGTCCAGGATAGTACTCCCACTAGGTACAATTTATGGCATAGCAATGATGATTGGGATACCAACTGCCCCCGCTGCGGCACAGAGACGGAGACCACTGCTAATGCCCTGTTCTTTTGTACAAAACTCACAATCATCTGGTATGACTCTGACCTTGCGCTCGATTTTAGTAATTGGTGTTGCACTGACTCGATTAATACTATCATTCACTGTTGTTACCATTTTTCCAGAGGAGTCTCTAATCCCTCCAAATTTTGCAGCACCCTTAGCACTATTATGTATGTTATCTGGATCAGCAGAAATGAGCTCATATCTGAGCACAAAGCTTCTCCGCCTGACGAAATTTTGAAGCGAGCAAAGCTGTTTTGCTTGACTCATTATAGACTCCCCCCCCCCCCCCCCCCTCCGCAGATCTACGAGGGATGGCACGTCATAAATGTGGATGCCTCGTGGACCAAATCGAACTTGCCTGGGGAGTCGGGACTTATTATTAAAACACACCTTAACTCTATTTTGTGTGCAGGTTACGACTCCTTGCGGGCAGCGGACGTAGAAGAAGCAGTGGCGGTTGCGGTATTGAGAGGGATGGAGGCAGCTCTGAGCAGTGGTTTACATCGAGTTCTTCTCTTGACAGAGTGCCTTCGCTTGGTCAAAGCTTTCAGGGAGTGTTATGAGGATCTATCTTGAGGAGCGCTTACCTTGGCTCCGGACATTCGAGAGATGGCAGCATCTTTTCTTGATTTTCATTTTGAATTTTGTAATCGTAACTGTAATTTTGAAGCACATTTTCTTGCAGCTAGGGGAGCTACCAACCCCCCTATTTTTTGTAATTCGCCCTTGGAGGCTGAAAACCTTGTAAACTCTGTCTTCCCCCCCCCCCCTCTGGCCCTTAGGCCTTTTATATTATTTTCTTTTTGCCTAAAAAAAAAAAAAAGGAAAATCGATGGCAACGTAGAGAACAGGTTTGTACCCTACAATTCAAATAAGGGAGAAGTGAAATTGTAGAATACGTTCCCAATTCGTCACCATCAAAGAGAGATAGGAGAATGTTTTATGTGGATGTATGTTTTCCCAATTCGTTTCTGGTGTAACACCAAAACGTGACAGAAATAGATTTCTCTTGTGCCTGTTGTTTGATAACAATAATTCACTCAAATCACTTTAATTTGCACAATTGATGATTTGTACTAAGAAAATAAGTAACATGAGAGGATTATCTTAATTAGTTGGAAACTGAGGTAATTAGGGAAAAACAAAGTTATGAACTCGTGCTACACACGGATATTTCAGTTCATAATGACATTCTATTCTGGTGGCAATGTAGAACCGATTACCCGAATCGGGTCCGGTTTAGATCCTCTTTTCTACTACCTATTTAAATTCAGGTCTTTTATGACCCAAACCCGATGATATAAAACTCGATGGGTATTTCGGGTAATCGGGTCGACCCGATTAAAACTCAAGTTTAAGTGTTTAACTTTAAGAAGATGGTAAATATTAATATTATTATGAGGTAAATTCTTGAAGGCATAAGTATTTTACTTAGTTTATTGTATTTGTCTATCTTGAATCTGGATTTTTTTTGTTTGGTTGATATCATGAGTGAAACACGTTTTCTAAGTTGGAAGCACAATAAAAGATGAACCTAGATCTTGCAGATTTCGTACCATTTATTTATTTTGTAGTAACATTTATTTATGATGCTGAACTTTTTAAACCGGTTTGCTTATTTTCTATTATTGTAGTAAGACTTAATTTTCTTATGTGAATTTAATTCCATCTACTTTAACAAGATATGAGGTGTTTTAATGGGAATAAGCTTTATAAATTATGTTTTTGATATGTGCTTGTACATTTGTGTGTGAATTCTTCTAGCTTGTAGGTGAATTTTGATGTCAAGTCAGAGTATTATTATATGATATATAATTACAAAGTTCTGCAAGAAGTGTTTACCAAACTGATACACTAAGTAATATATGTCAAAGGTCGGACCCGACACTCGGACCCGAACCCAACTAAAAACCCAAAATTTAAATAGATCGGGTTTGAGACTGTCTTATTAGGACCCGAACCCGATAAACCCGACTTAAATGGTTATGGGTCCTGAAGTAGGAAAACCCGACCCGAACCCGACTCGTTGCCACCCCTAATTCTATTATACATTAGACAATGGTATTTTTCATAAAGACAAGTATGCCATTTTCTCAAAGATAATGAGAGAGATGGACGACCTAGATTTATTTAACTCTCATACTAAAAAATGGGTTGTTTAGTCGTATCATTAACTACTTAAACCACCTTCTCATCCCACTCCCCTTTTCCCAATTCGTTTCTCTCTCATCTCTCCCATCCCTCTGTGCAAAGCAAGGTACTTATCTTCTCTCTCTCACTCTCTCTTTAAGCATCCTTAGGATTTTGAATTTTACTTAAGCACACCTAGGGTTTTGTGTTGATCATATTATGCAAGTATATACTTGTTGTGATAATGTTGTGATTGAGGTTGATCGTATTAAGGTTAATGTTGTGATGTTGTGAAATTCAGATTAAGGTTAATGTTGTGATATTTAGATTATAATCATTGATCGTATTATGCAAGTATGATATTCAGATTAACGTTAATGCTGCTATCATTTGTGTTGTTGTATCCCTCTCCAAAGTTTGTACTATTTAAGGTTCTGTTGGTACATATTTTAATCTATGAATCATGTTTGTTGTATTTCTCTTTCTCCCTCAAATATCAGCGCTTCACAAACACCTAGGGTTTTCAGTAGTTTACGAATGGGTTTCAACGAAGATGAACCTGGAGGCAGTTTGAGAAGGAAAGAAGCCAACAAAATGCATAATTTATAGATTCAAATTAACAAAATCAAACATTAGTAACTTATAGTATGTATAAATATTTGACAAGTTAAAGTAAATGAAACTTTTGAATGTGTTCCTTGGGAGCCAATATAATAGATGTTTTCATTTTTCTTCTTCGTGTTGGATTGATTTCTGTTTATAGACATTGTCTCAATGGTTTATTTTGCCCAAAGAGGGAATATCAGAATATGTTTATAGTAGTTTTTTTTTCATCTTAAACATCAGTATTACTTTCAAAACTATAAGAAATATCATAAGGTTACAATTACAGTGTCCCGAAGGCGCGTCGACATATTTACCGCGGTGAGCCACGGGTAGTTTGGTGAGATCTTTTTAAAGTTGATAGAATTCTCAATTTCCTTCTATTAACTAACTGTGTTGGTACTTGCTATTTTGATTTTTCTAATTTGTGATACTTCTTCTAATTTGTGATATACTTAGGGTTTTGTTTATACTTGCTGTTATATTCTTAATAATGAAAGTTTTGTTGAATTTACAGAAAGTTCCTTTCAATATATCATCAAAGGCTTGAAGCAACTACTCTTCATAATGGATGCTCTTGAGGTAGGTCACATTAGATTATTAGTCAATGTACTTAGCTTGATCTTTCTTAATTGTGCTTAGCCTATATTTTCATCTTCTGCAATTGGTTATTTATTCTATTTTTGTAACTTATTAAAATTAGTTAATTAAATTACAGCCTATGCTTTTCCATATTTAACTCATTATAATTTTAAAATTATAAAATACTCTAAATTTTAACGATGAACAA
This sequence comes from Kingdonia uniflora, assembly GCA_014058105.1. Lineage (NCBI taxonomy): Eukaryota > Viridiplantae > Streptophyta > Magnoliopsida > Ranunculales > Circaeasteraceae > Kingdonia > Kingdonia uniflora. The sequence continues at coordinate 231,540 of JACGCM010000045.1, forward strand.
TATTACCCAATACTCATTGGATTTACTAATTAGGAATCGCCACAAAATCCTCCTACTGCCAGAATGGTGATACGATCAACACCTTCAAATGATAATACCCCATCAAATAGGGTGCATACAACTAATGATATTACGTCGCCAAGTCTTCTTACTCCTTCTATTGAGAATGGCATCTCAAGAAGAACGTTAGCTAAACGTGGTAGAAGAGAAGGAGAACGCGATAGGAATAGACTTAGATTTATTTTTATGTTTTATAATTTCCAAATGAATTAAAACAAAATTATTCTTTTCATTTAAGTGTTCAGATCAAGAGCGCAAAAAATCTAAATCATAACAACAAATTGATGGTATAGTTTATGGGCAAATCTGAAACAATTCAATTCATCCTGAAAATATTGTTTCCACTTTTTTTTTTGAAGTGATGCCAGTTAAGATAAATAGTACAATTCGGAGAAGTTTAAGTTTAATGAGAAAAGTTGAAGAGTTGATATGAACAATGCGGAATATTAGGCGAAGGGGTTATGCGGAAAATGCTAATTTGTAGCCATTAATGAAGGGGTGCTTATTTGGTACTTTGTAAACATTTATGGAGGATAATAAGATAGTTATAAATTGATGTAGAACATTTACAAATGAGGTTAATAATGATGGTTGTTATTAAAATGCCAAGTCTTTGAGGTGTTAGGGTTTATAATGTAAGCATTTTGTGATATGGAAAAATAGATAGTGTCGAAGGCTCGCCTTTATAACATATCGATTAGATAGATAGCGCCTAAGGTGCGTCGATGTAATCGTTGTGGCGAGCCACGGGTAGTACTAGTCTATATTACATTCTAGGGCACTTGTATAAAGATAAACACAAATTGCATTCTCTCTCGAGGTGGAAAGAAGAAATCAAGGGTCCAAATTTGCTTTCAGTAGTATAAAGTTGTTGAAACTGCCAAAGTACCCCATATTAAGAATTTGATGAAACTTCTCCAAATATTTGATATAGATAAAGTGTGTTGCTGTAAGTCTGTAACGGCTTATTAGTGAAAAAAATCTAAATATTTGATATAGATAAAGTATGTTGTTGTAAGCCTGTAACGACTTATTAGTGAAAAAACATAACTAAATACTTAGCTGTAACCGCCAAACTTCCCCATGTCTCTTCTTCTCCTTCCCACCCAAATAGAACATAGAGTGATTTAGTTTGTGCTATTCAAGGGACTTAAAATTTCGTGTCTGATATGATTAAAATTTGTGATGCCAATAGTTTGGCATTCTTTGATTTCATTTTGTTGTCGACTCAGAAGATTATCTCTATGTCTTGCAACGTTTGACCAATTTTATGTTTATCTTTATGAACCCATTTGTAACTTATTCCTGTTTCAATTTTACAGAACATGAAAACTATAAACTTGCTTCAATCGGGTGATATCTGTGATCTCGTTAGAACCTCCAAGTATGCTTTATTTATTTTGCATCCGAAAATTAAACTTTTTGAACCATTATCCAAAGACTAAATTACAATCGTCATGGGAGAAGGAATGTGTTAATTCCGCACTGATCAAGGTACGTGGAGACGTCTCATAGCCACCAACCAATGCAGATTGACAACTTGATAAGAGAAAGTTCAATGACTAGATCATTAAGCCTTGGAAACGCAAATGTTTGTTTCACACGTTGATCAGTGTTCGAAGATAATAAATGATACTTACTCGGATTATAATATTTATGGTTTAGGATGAGCGTTGGTTCATTTGGAACCTGCATACAGTGGCCTCCTACCCATATAAGGTAATCATTCCATGGTCTACCCATAGATTCAAAGTCAATTTTTTTTGCCTAAACGAGTCATTACACATGTAACCACTCTTTCGACCTTTGACATACTTCCATTTATAAAATTTCAAAACATCATCTGCTTAACAGTCCCTTCCTTCCTTCATTTCTCATTCAAGACTTCACATACCCTCATCATCTCATACCCATTCCCATTTAGTTGGGTAGGGCAGCACTGCAATACATTCATAACCCCTTTCTGAAAGAGGTCAAAGGGATCCTAAGGGCAGAAACGACCTGATTTAGGTAACATAAAAATCTATCACTCGGGTCTGCCAGCCCATGGCCATTATAATACGAGATTGTCATATCCTTACCTATCCCCTTCTCTCTTTTCCACTTCTCCAAACAAGGGACTTGATAGTATATCACCTCCTCCTCCTTTCTTGGGATATATGCTCTAAACCAGCGACTCTGGTCTATCATATAGTTACCCCATTCCCCATGTAATTTATTTTTATATTTCAAAAATTCTTTTTCTACATCTAATCCCTCAGGATATATGCAAAATAATTTATCTTTATCTTTTGTATCATCTTTTTCTACTTTACTGGACTCACCAATCTCTAGACCTATACTAACATCAATTTTATCTACAGTCTCCTCCATTACACTACAGTCGTCATCTCTCCCCGATGATGATGTTTCCTCTGAACTTGAAAATACTACAAATCTACTCATGGGATTTATAGGTTTTGAATGCATATTGGACCTACAAATACACAAAATATTTTGTCATTATGATATACTCTACACACAGAAAAAAAAAGCCCCACCATTGTTTCTACCCAGTTAACACGTTTTATTTCCAAATTTTCCAAAACAAACAAACAATTATTTCAATTTTCCCTCTTCTTTTCCAAAAAATATTTTTTTTCTCTCTCTACAGTCTGTTCATATCTCCAAGCTTATACACTACATAACTCTTTACTCAAAATCTTAAACCCCCTACATTATCAAACTTCTGTATCCCTCAACCCATAAAGATAAACTTATAATATCACACAAATTACTAGCAATAATAAATCAAATAAAACAAAGACATAGTACCAACCTGTACTTGAAGAACATCAATCTTCTACTTTACCCGGGCGTCTTACCGAAAATGACCGTTCCCGTTACTTCTCTAACAGTTTTATTTCACCCGATAAAGCTTTTCCTCTCAGATCACACTCAAAACTCAAACGCTTTCTCTCTTTGGAGAAAGGATTTATACCACTTTTCTCTCTTTTTACAATTATAGATAATTTATGAGGGAGAGAGATACGAGTTTTTATAATCTCCCTCAGTTTATGAAACGATGGCTCCTTCAGATACGTGTCAGTCACCCCTACTGTTTCTACAGGCACGTCTTTTCGATTAACAACATTATTATGACTTCTGTGATAACATCTACTGTCATCACGTCTGTCTTTATTTCCTATCATTAAATTTTGCCCCTTTTTCCCAACGCAGTACAAACGGCCAATCACCTTACTTTTATACAATACCACGATCGTACGATATTCATAAAATAGTTCAATATTCAAAATTCAAAGATATCTATACAGTTGTTAAAATCATACAACTGCCATCCACAATATCTGCACATAAATAGTAAAACAAAATACTTTATTCTTATTCATTTCAGATCGTCGCATTAACTTTGTGTCGTTTTACATATAACAGATAACATAAACAGATTACTTATTTATTATGAATTTTCACAGTTCGATCTTATAGACTTTTGTAGTTACATTTAAAGCAGCCTGAATGGTTCACCTCCCTACATAGAATTATCTCTCATCTTACTGCCCTTGCATCCTCTTCAATAATTTTATCACATGTGAGTTGTCGAATAGTCATTTCTTGTACCATGGTATCCAGTAGAGACCTAAAAAACACATCGCTCCAGAAAAATTGATCATACTCTACATGCCTGCCTTCATCGTCTAAGCCGTTCAAACTCAATGGCCATTTTGATAACACAACATCATAAGGCAATCGATGAAAATATTGCTCATGAAGTTCAACAACCTTGATATGGAAACTACCGTCTGCTGTATGATGAGCACGCTGAGAACATGTCCTCACCATGGTTAACCACACTGCTCCCACAATAAATTGTCTATACAAAAGATATAAGACCTAACAGCTAAGGATCACTACTTTATATAAGCACCAGAAAGATCTATAAAAATCTATATCACCCAACAGAGGTGGCGGAAAGATATATTTTACAAGAAAATTTTTTAGACAGAAGAATATCAACAGACAATCCCGAAGATTATGACAGGTCATTCTTTCCATGTTATGAAATATTTCCTCAGATTTTATACGTATCGATATGATGATGGCAACATACAAAATCAAGCAAGTCTAGCGGTAGCACCTACTGGCCAATCTCAATTCTTTCCACAGTTCAAGACATTTTTCATCATGTTCAAAGACATAAATCGCAGAAAACTTTATACCTTTTCAACCATCCAGTCATCTTACATAAATTATCTACTTCCTATTATCACACAAATTTTTTATATTTTCAAACCTCGACTTCCACTACCATTTATTGCTCCTTACAGTTCGATTTGTTCAGCAACACTTCTACATACATATTTACAAAACAACAAGCTACAAAGTTTGAAACACAACATCCAAAATTATAGAACATTGACATTTCATTAGTTCGACAACTTTTTTACAAAATACTTTACAGATAACTAGCATTCCAGACAATCTATAAATTACTTTTCATATTACATCAAGTAACAATCCGAAATGCTTCTCAGCAGTCAACGAGGAAGAAGATGCAAAATTGATGTAACTTTCAAACTTTGATCCCCTGCCTGAAAGGAACAGGAAACAGTAGAACTGGAAAATCACGAAAGAGATACGGTACCAGCAGAAGGATTTTTTTCATGGCCAATATCTATGGTCCATGGAAGAAAAACCTCCACCATCACCACCTCTTCCACCATAACCTCCACACCCCGCATACTAGAGATAGACGAAGAATCTTATTTCTTTGACAAGACCCATTCATTAGCAGGGTACCAACGAGACTCCCTCGGACGAATGCCTGCCGCTTCATCTTTAATTATAACAGCTTTCTCCACCAGCAGCCACAACCTATTTTGACACTTCTCCTTCGATATCAACAGATAATGGAAGCGCACCATTTGGTAATAATCATCCCCCGCCTCCATCACCTCCTCATACAACATATGGTAGTATGTCGGGGACACATGAATTAGCATTGGTAGATGCAAAGGTTGGTGACCGAAATATCTGACACACAATTCTTCCATCTTCCTTCTAATCCTGGATTCCTGAGACTGATGCCTTGTTATCACCATAATTTTAACTGTCATAAGTATTTCAAGTATAGAAAAAAGAATATAGAAGAAATAGTTCAGGGAGAAAGATTTGGTTCATCACACACAACTCAGAGTACTCTTTATACTATGATCGGCATTAAAGACGTCTCTTCAAATTCCCAACGTCAGGAGGATTTTGCATGCAGCAAAATTGACTACAACCATTGGTTCTAGAAAACCCAAAAGCCTCAAAATAGATATTCATAAAGATGCTTTAGAAATAATTCTCAGGTATTAATTACAGTCTTAATGATGCTTCTCAACCAACACCACTCGCCCATAAGGTCTCTCTACGGTTGGCTGAGAGGGAGTGGCTGTAGTACCTTATTCCGCATCTCAAACTCATGCTTCATCTTCAACCACCATACAAACTTTTGAACTCATCAACATACATGTGACACAGTAAATAACGCTTTGTAGTAACACAACTCTATTTATCATTTTTAACCTGTAACTTAACAGTTTGAATCGACAAACAACGTCATCAATGAAGCCGTAAGATCAGTCCATTACACAATCAGGTCAAAGACCATCAAATATATATATTTTGTAACGTCCATCATTAAGAATCTTAATGGTCGTCAAACTGTCATATTATAAGACCTATAAACACTACAATAAAAAAACATATAATAGCGTTGAAAAACTGCTATGAAAAGCTACGATAGCATTTTTTGTCCGCTCTATTCTCCCATGCCATCTTTTTTACAATAGTGATTTTTTGAATGCCATTAAATAATGCTATCAATTTATTTTAAATGACGTTTAGAGAAAGCCATAGTTGACTTTCTATAACGTTTCCCCCCTTGTTTTCCTTTTTAACATAGCAAGGCTATAATGCCATCTATTATCTTTTTCATAGCATTTTTCTAATACTATATATTATCTTTTCCATAGCATTTGTCTAATGCTATCTATTGTCTTTTGTATAGCATTTGTCTAACGTTATATATTATCTTTTCCATAACATTTTTCTAATGCTATATATTATCTTTTCCATAGCATTTGTTTAATTTAGCCATTTTGATTAGATCCATCTCTTTTAGCCGTTTTGATTAGATCCATCTCTTTTATTAGTATCAGAGCCATGTGTGGTTAATTTCTCGGTTCGCGTAGGTATGATAAGTGTCATATGAGAACTAGGTATGCTTTACTGTTTATCTTCTTTCTTGATTAAAGATGTCTTCTCTGCCTAGCCTGGTGAGAGAAGTAGGTATGCCTACTATTTTTATTTTTTCCTGGTTGAGATGTTTTCTCAGTTTAGTCTGGTGAGCAAATTAGGTATGGTACGTCACCCAAGTCGCGTATGGCGTTGTTGTCATGGAAGTGGAAGTTTAGTCGATAAATCGTTGACAGACGTGTACCTGACTCTTTTATTACGACTCTACTGTTTAAACATTTTGGTCAGGGAAAAAATATCAATAATAACCATACTAACACTTTTTACTAAGATTACACTGTCTAAACATCTTTATCCGAGAAAAAAGACCAGCAATAACCATACTGACATTATTATATGGAATTTAGATATCTATATGATCCATCCTTCACATATGGATTTCATCCCTGGTTCTATGATTTGCCAGTTTATCAGTAACGAATTCATGACTTCCACTCATGATGACTTAAGAAAATGGTATTGAATAAATTATTCAAGAGAAAATTACAACTTATTGAAGACATTTACTACCATGAAATGGAACGAAGCCAAAAGATTATATTCTTTTATGACTGGTTTGCAACACGGTATCCTTGTCCTCATAATACTATCAGTAATATAACTGATTTTTATAACAATCAGATTCCACCAGAAGGTAACAAAGTCCAATCTGTCCACTCTCCCTCTGAATCTATCCATCTAAATATAGAAATAAGCTCTACACCTTTTTAAGCAGAAGTCTTGGCTCCCTCTAACAATCTAATAGCTGATACAGACCTAGTTACCCAACCGAATATAGTTAGTACAACATCAAGCATGTATAGTACTAACATTAAACCTATCCTTTTGGTTAATCATCTTCAACCCTTAGATTCCCAGGACTCTGAGTATGTTGACCTTCAAGACCATTGCATTAATCACACTGAGTCTGTTGAACCTCAGGAAGATAGTCTCAGACAGTTTAATATTGACACTTTAAATAAATTTGAACACTACATCCAAGCTATTGAGCTTTACCCTCATGCAATCGAACCATTCCACAAAGATTCTTCTAAAAGATCTAATCCTCAGGATTTTTGCTTTACAAAAGAATCTTATCTGAATCAATATTCTAATAATAAGAAAACTATCTATACATGGACTATTAATGGATTATCTGAATATCCACTCACCAGGCTGAATTTACCAGGAAACCCGATAACTAGAGAGTATTATTACCAGTTTCGTTTTTACCATAAACATAGAAAACGTAAAAAGCATAAAGACAAACTATATGACAATGCTTTTAATCAGCCTACAACCAGTATTTGTTACAAGTTTGTCCCATAAGGACACTGAATCAACCAGTATACCACAAAACAGCAAGAACTACAACGTATTACAAATTTCAAATTTCCATTCAGAAAACTGTTACTCAGTACCACCTATAGACACAGTTCTTCTGACCATACTGAATCAGTCAAGAAAATTGACTACATTAATTCTTCCACAACAGAATCACCTTGTGACGTATGTTTAGAATCCATTTTTCAGAAGGCCATTAATAACATTAATGGCTTCCAACTTAATACTCTTACTACTATCCAGTGTGAACTTCTTTCCATTGTGGATAAAATTCCTAATCCTGACAATAGAACTAAAATCTTCAGCATATCTGTCTCCAACAAATGCTCTAGGATATCCAAATATCTGGAACAGAACCACATTTTGGCGTACCTGGTAGAGATTATAAATTCCATGAGATCCTCTAGCGAATGGAAATTGAAAAACCTATCACTATCTAAAATCTTCAAACAAAAATCAATATCTTAAAATCTGAAATTAAACACTTGAAAATCTCTGAACAGACATTTCATAAGAACAAACAAAACGTTCTATCAGATAAATATGTTCATCCTACTCCCGAAGAGGAGGATAACTTCTATCTCAACCTTATCCAAAAATTTATTTATCAGAAATGGTATATCCAAGTTATCATTGTCATCAACGAGGAATTTACTATTAAAAACGTCATCGCCCTTGTGGATAGTGGCGTTGACCTTAACTATATACAAGAAGGTTTGGTTCCTACCAAGTACTTTAAATAAACTAGCTATTCTCTTACCTCTTCTAGTGGTAACAAGATGCAAATCCAGTATAAACTCCTAAAAGCTGTTTATCTGTAATAAAGGTGCTTGTATTCCTTCTATCTTTCTTTTGGTTTGCAACCTTCAACAACAAATCATTCTTGGCACTCCTTTCCTCAGTCTCCTTATGCCCTTACATAAGGTTGATCAGAAAGGGATATGGTACAATTATCAGGGCTAAGAAATTAGTTTTAAATTTATTAGAGATCCTGAAACCAGGATCATTAATGAACTTCACACTATAATTGATTCTAAAACCGACCATTTGAATTTCCTTCAAGAAGAATGTCATGGACATTTCCCACAAGCTTCAATCCTCTGACATAAAAATCCAAATTAAGATTATTGAGCAGCAATTCATTAACGAAGTTTGTAACAACATTCATAATACTTTATAGAATTGAAAGTAACATGTTGTTTCCCTACCATACAAACTAGATTTTGATGAAAAAACCCAAATTCCTACTAAAGCTAGGCCTAGCCAGATGAATTATGAATATCTTATATTATGTAAGATAGAAATTCAGGATCTTCTTGATAAAAACTTTATATGTAAAAGTTATTTCCCCTGAAGCTGCACAACCTTCTATGTTAACAAGAATGCTGAGAAAGAAAGAGGTATTCCCAGACATATAGTCAACTATAAGCCTCTCAACGTTTCTCTCAAATAGATTCGTTACCCAATCCCTAATAAAAAAACCTTTTAAATCGTCTTTATAATGCTATTATCTTCTCCAAATTCAACTTAAAATCAGGGTATTGGTAAATCCAGATTAGTGAGATAGATAAATAAAAAACTGTATTTACAGTACCATTTGGCCATTATGAATGGAATGTTATGCCTTTTGGCTTAAAAAATGTTCCATCTGAATTTCAGAATATTATGAATTATATTTTCATGCCTTATTCTAACTTCTGCATTGTCTGTATTGATGATATTATCTTATTTTCTACTACGCTTCATCAACACTTTAAACACCTTAAAATCCTTAAGGATGTTATCCGTCATAATGGCCTGGTCATATCTGCCCCTAAAATCAAACTATTTCAATTGACAGTTAGATTCTTAGGACATAACATTTCAAAAGGACAAATAATCCATATTGACTGAAGCATTGAGTTTGCCTCCAAATTTCCAGACAAAATTAGAGAAAAAACCCAATTATAAAGATTTCTTGGTAGTCTTAATTACATTGCATACTACTATCAAAATCTTGCTCAAGATAGTGCGATATTATACAATAGACTCACTAAGACTCCTACCCCCTGGACTTCTGAACATACACAATCTGTACAACGTATCAAATTACGTATTAAACAACTCCCTTGCTTAGGTCTTGCCAACCCTCACTGGCCAAAAATTATAGAAATATATGCCTTTGATTTAGGTTTTGGAGGCATATTAAAACAATTGAATCCTTCTTTCCAAAAAGAAGAATTACTCCATTTTACATCTCGAAAATGGAAGATGGCTAAAAAGAACTATTCCACAATTAAAAAAGAAATGCTTACTATTGTTAAAGGCATTTCTAAATTTCAGGATGATTTATTAAATTAACCCTTTCTACTTAGAATTGATTGCAGCTCTGCTAAAGACATCATTCAGAAAGATGTTAAAAATCTTGTATCTAAACAAATATTTGTCATATGGTAATCTGAACTATCTGATTTTGACTTATCTATTGAGTATATTAAAGGCAATCAGAATTCTCTCCCTGATTTTCTTACCAGAGAATTTCTATAGAAAAAAGCCGAACATGAAACCTCATTAACAAGGCTGGGGTCACAACAGTAGAAAAAAGAATCCGAAGCTTCCTTCCAACAGTAATCAGGAACCTAAGAAAACTGTTAGAGATGCCCTTAAACAGAACATTATTTACCACCAGAAAGTACTGGTTAAAGAAAGCATGTTAACCTTTTCTTTTGATGACTTTAAGCTCTATCAAGATGCTTGGGGTCTCAAAGAACGTTATTTTGCAAATCAGAATTATATGGTCCAAGAGGGCCGTTACCGGTATGTCTATGAGGCCATGTTAATAGAAACTGCATCTGTTCAACTTAAGCACCATCATATCAATCTAAAATACCTAAAAAGTCCTATAACACATCCTAAGTATTACGTTACTAGGGTCCTGCACCTTTCCGAATGGGGTCTAGATCGTACTAAATCTAAATCTCTTAAACTAAATGGCCAATAATATAACTATTAGGATTATATTCAAGCCTGGCATTTTACTTTTTATTATCAAAACTTTGTCAAAAAACATACTTGGTTTTTCTGCCTCAATCCGAATATTATCAAAAGATCCGGTTTCCCCACTTGGTTCCTCAATTGGTGGAAAACAATGGGACCCGACTTTGATGTTCTTTCGAAAGCCCTTCAGGATCCCTTTACCCTTTAGTATGAATTTCATCCAAAGTTCAAGGGGAAAACTGTTACCAATCCACTTATCGGCAGAAATACCTTATGATATTTTACAGAATTTCAGCTCACATGGATCTGGAAATAGGACCTCGAAATATGTTTCGATGATCTAAAACTCCCCATTCTCCAACGCACCTTCTTTTATCAATGGTGGGATGGGTTTGTAACTGAACGTGTTGTTGTATTAGTCAACAAAGCAACTGAAGAATATGTTTTATCTTCTAAAATAAAAAATCTGAAAGCAGTCGGTCGGTACCTTAGTCTCTTCGACTAATGTCTTCCAACTTTTAATGGATTTAATTAAGGATCGATATCCTAATTTGACCTTAGAAGAATGCCAAGTCAAGGTCCTGCAGACTTTGAACGACCAGTTTGTAGCAGCCACAACATCACAGGCATCCACCTTACCCAAAGACAATCCCAGTGTAATATTGCCAACCAGGAGAAAGCCAAAACCCATATGTTAATAAAGATATGACATTTGTAAAATCTTCAGAAGCTACTATGGGAGATTACTGGGACGCTATGATCGAAGTTCAAGAATAGCATCTCAAGACTACAGTAAAGGGAAAAGCCAAAGTCACGAGCACCGACACTCCAACAACACTTTCCTTACCATCGCAACCCCTTTAGTTGGCGACAACTCAATTCCCATTCATAACAGTACTCTAGCACTCAGTATACTGACACAAGCAGTAACCATAAGTTTTCTCCACTTTATGGGACCCAAAGAATACTTCTCCGAAGGAATCGCATTCAGAATGTACTACGTCTCCACCATCATTATTTTTCCAAAAGTCAAAAGCAGACCACTTTGTGGGACCGACTAACTACTTTGTGGGACCGACCACATTGTGGGATCTGAAGACCACTTACCTTGTTTTCTACCAGACAATTCCAAGCTAGACAACATTACACAGACTTCAAACCATTTAGAATCCGTCTTTACTTATATAAGGAACCAGAGAACTCATTTGTATGTACGTTTTTCAAAAATATTTCTTAAGTTTCTAAGTTATAAGCTTTTGTACTCCTGTTTGTAAGCTACCACCTCATCCACTGTATATCTTTATCTATAATCTGTAAGTATCTCATAAGAGCTTCATAATAAATAAAAGTTTGTTTATAAGTATTCATAATCTCTGTACAAATACCCCTGAGGGTGTCTTCATAGGTGAGAGGGCCTAAAAGGGCAACCTTATAACCTTAGTTTTTGTTTAATTTAGTTTATTTAAATAAAAGTTTATTTATAAGTATTCACAATCTCTGTACACATACCCCTGAGGGCGTCTTCATAGATGTGAGGGCCTAAAAGGGCAACCTCATAACCTTAGTTTTTGCTTAATTTAGTAGTTTATTTATGTTATAGTATTCTTGTTTTTTGTTTAATTTAGCCATTTTGATTAGATCTATCTCTTTCAGCCGTTTTGATTAGATCTTATCATACCTACGCATACCTAGTTCTCATATGGCACTTATCATACCTACGCGAGCCGAGAAATTTGCCACACATGGCTCTGATACCAATAAAAGAGATGAATCTAATCAAAATGACTAATTAAACTAAACAAGATTAAACAAAAAACAAGAACACTAGAACATAAATAAACTAAGGTTATGAGGTTACCCTTTCAGGCCCTCTCACCTATGAAGACACCCTCAGGAGTATGTGTGCAAAGATTGTGAATACTTAAACAAACTTTTATTTATAAAGCTAAAATACTTATAGAGGATTACAGAGGATGGATGAAGATTAACAGTGGATGGAGGTGGTAGTTTACAAACATATATTTAGAGACTACAAGAACTCCACCTAGATAAAGGATTAAAACTTTAGCTAAGTAAACTCTTGCTTAACACCACTTCTGAAGACAGTTCCTCGGATCACTCCGAAGCAGTCACTCACATTTATTATAGTGCCTCTTCTTTAACAGAAGAAATACCTTGTCACAAATGTTCTAGATCCAATCCTATGGATTATTGGAAAGCCATTGTGTAAATGAATGGTTTACAACTCAATACCTTAACCACAAACCAAAGCCAATTGATATCCATTATTAACAAAATCCCTGACTAAGAAATTAGGACTCAAATTCTAAATCTATGTATTCAACAGCTGATCCAGGATAATCCGAAACCCAATACAACACCCAAACTCCATACATATAATTATTATAATCTCCAGGATGTCCTCCGACGAATGGAGATGGCTAAAGCTATCACCAGACCTACATCAAGAAATTAATTACTTAAAATATAAAATCATAAATATCAAATTTTCTCTTCAGAAGTATGATACTTTTATGACATCCGAACATAGGGACAAACGACCAGCAGTAACAGATAATTCTTAACAGACTGAGAAAATAGACAACTCTCATCTCCATCTTCTTTAGAAAATACCATCCCCAAAATGGTACATTCACATTACTCTTGTTATCCAACAGGAATATACCATTCATGTTATTGCCCTTGTGGATAGTAGGACTGATTTAAACTATATTCAAGAAAGCTTGGTTCCTACCAAGTATTTTGAAAGAACTACTCAATCCCTTACCTCTGCTAGTGGTACTAGAATGAATAATCAATATAAAATTTTGCATGTTTCTATATGTAATAACAACCAGAATATTCCTTCTGTATTTCTTTGCGTAAGGAATTTTCAATAACAAGCTATTTTAGGAGCTCCATTTCTCAACCTCCTTATGCCTTTACATAGTATTACTCCAACATGAATACTTGGTACTTTTCAAGGCCATGATATTACTTTTAACTTCATCAATAATCATAACAATTTTTAATCTTTTTTAGGAACATAACTTCTTCAACTTAGCTCCGGCTCTATCCGAATTATGGTAGATAATCTACCAACTACAAAACCCTAAACAGTTTTACTATATGGGTCCCAGCTATACAATAACCGAATTGTTTTACCAACTGAAGGGTCTCATACAGTTTTCTTGCATGGGTCCATACTAAATGACAAGGACAAACAACATTATCTTATCCATCGTACTATTTTCTTTAACAACAACAGTAATTTTTCTATGAAAATGACAGCTTTAGCACATTTCATAAGAAATTCCGAAAACCCTATATCCCACAATAGAGGTATACATCACTCTTGGACTCCTCACATGACTTGTAGGGCCTCTTTGAGTAAACTATATATTTAACCAGAATACACTCGGAAGCCTCGTCTGGCTCACAACAATTATACGTCCAACAATTCGTTGGTAATAACCGATCTTACTCAGAAAAATAGTAAGACTAGTCGAGAGAAAACAACTTCTGGTAAAGACACACCAAACCCATTAATACCTGTCAGTTTGGTCAAAACTGAACATTCGATTAAAAATTCAGGAATCATTCACCACCCTAAATTTTCAGCTATCCCCAAATCAGAATTAACTTTGGCCAATTGGGAAGCCCGCAGTAAAGATCTTTATTCTACTACTCCCCTTCCAGGATCTTCCCTAAAATCTATTAATTTCTATGGCAGTCCAGGATATCTCATCAAAAGTACCTATCCTCAGCCTGATAAATTATGGCTCTTTGAAAATGGGTTCATCACCGTCCTAGAATATTAATACTATTATCTCATGACATTCGAGGGTTTCCCCCTCTTCTTTATCATACTATTGCTAACCTTCAAACAATTATATTATCTCATGACAAAATTTATCTGGATATTAATACTATTCCCCCTGAATGGGTTAATTTACCTCATAAAACATGTTATTTCCCCGGTCTCCACTGGATCAATATTATTACTCATTCTTCTACTCATCTTGACCACTATCATGCATCTTTTCTCAATAGATATCTAGCTTCCCGCAGATACAAGGATAACCCAACTAGCAGAGCCTATGCTCTTGCAACCTTCAAAATGTTCTAACCATGGAATACTCGCCATCAGATTTATACAGAAGGCAACTATATATGTGTCATTGACCCCTTATTCAGACCCTCTAATGGCTAATTCTTGCACAATATTATTCAACAATAAGTGCCACTTAGCCTAGCATGTGCCAAACAAGAAGAAAAAGCCAAACTATCCTCCCATAGCAAACCACCCTTTTTTTTCCTAATTTAGCCCCAACCAGGACTTTACCCCAGAAAGTTTTCCAGGTCCTTTTCCCCATCCTGAACAAGCATGGTGGAATGGACTCGATCATGACTAACTAATTTCTCCAAGGCCAACTTATCTTCCATTCACAACAGTACTCCAGTACTTAGTATGCAGACAAACAGTCGTCATAAGGGACCCGAAGAATACTTTTTCAACGGAATCACATTCAGAATGCACTACGCATGCCTCCACCATCATTATCTTTCTAAAGTCAAAAGACGACCATTTTGCGGGACCGACCACTTTGTGGGACCAACTAACTACTTTGTAGAACCTAAAGACCACTTTGTGGGACTAATCAACCACTTTGAGGAACCTGAAGACCACTTTGTGGGACTTGAAGACCACTTACCTTATCTTTCACCAAACAATTCCAAGCTGGACAACATTATACGGTCTTCAAACTATTTGAAATCCGTCTTCATCTATATTAAGAGCCAGAAAGCTCATTTGTATGTACATTTTTAAAATTATTCAGTCTCTAAACGCTAGGAGCTAGGAACCAGAGAGCTCATTTTTCTAATGCTATCTATTATCTTTTCCATAACATTCTGTACCATAGCATTTGTCTAATGCTATCTATTATTTGTACCATAATATTTGTCTAATGCTATCTATTTTCTGTAATATAGTATTTGTCTAATGCTATCTATTATCTATAACATAACATCTTCAAATGATATATTTACTCAACAAATTTGTAGTAGAAAACAATTACAATGTTCAATAAACGCTATCATTAACACTTTCTAAATTATAAAAATGAAATTAATATTTCATCAAATAAATAAAAGTCACAACTTTACTGCAAAAAGGACTCTAATACAATAAAATTTGATATTACAATCATCATATTCAGGTCTTCAACAAAAAGAAGAAAGATAAAAGCAAATCTCTTCTTATCTATGTACAATTGATAAAACATTGTAGGATGTCATTTTCAACTGCGACTGCATCATAAACTGCATAAAAGATTTGAAAAAGAGTGCAAGAAAATTAAATTATAAATACTAAAAAGATCATACCATATCTAATCCAAAAATGAACACCAATCATGAATCTTACTTTAAATTTTCCTATATAAAGATCTGCTATAGGTCTACTAATGTATAAGAATTGGATTATATAAGGATGTAGTGACAAAGAATAAATAGTTAAGTTATAAGGGTTTATTATACCTGAATCAATCATCCTTCATAACCGCGTATTTCTTGGGCCGTGCAATAAAACTCTTTAAAGCACCACCAATTGTATTTGTGCATCATCAGTCGCCCTCCATAACGGGAATAAAGGGATTACGACACTCGTAACTACAATTTTGCATACATTAGTCCTAAGAATTTAATTATGTCGCATGCATTCAGGATCTTCTATCACCCATTGTGCATGAGCAACAACAACCTTTGGGCCCTTCCAACTTCGCAATTTGCAATTCTATATATATTACCCCAAGATAACATTCCACAATAGCTTCCATTAATTTATCTTTCTGAATGAAGACTGATAACTCCAAAAGGATTACTGTGATAAGGATAACCCATGATACGGGCTACATTCTCCTTTTGACGCTTAACTAAGAACCTGACTCAAATTCTTAACCTTGGATTTTGAAACAAATTGTTAGCCCAACCATATGGTACCACTAATATTAGTTTAGTTGACTAATCCTTTAGATATTTTGTTCTCCTTACTTCTACTAAGCATATAAAAAGTTCATCCAAAATCTTACTAAAGAATCCCCGCATTATAGCTCCTTGATCTTATTACCTACCCTTAAGTCATATTCCAAACTTACCTTTTCAATGCTCTAAATCATTGAAGGCACTTATATTTTTACTAAGAATTTGATAAATCACTCTGTGATCCTATGTTGTGAGATATGTGTTATGGTAAACTAGTACTACCACAAATCGATTAAACTATAATCAGTTTCTAATCTTCATCCAATATATGTTCCCATATTTCCTTCTCCCCTTGTCATTGATATGTACTAAAGAAGTCATAAATCCTTGATTACCAGCTATCGCGTTTTCCTTAAATACAACTCCCTATGAGTGGAATTCCCTTTAAACTAATAGGTTAATTGCTCAAGCTTTTTCTAAATGGCAGCATGCCACTAAAGTTTCATGAAAATAATTATTATACCAATCAAATTTGTAAGCATAATATTTCATTTCATGGGCGCTCTGTTGGCATGAGGGTTAACCAATCACCTCCACTCCTTGCGTTAGAACACAACTTCTTTACTAGAAACTATTGCTATAAGGACTTCAAGACAAACGTTCTGGTCCAATAGACTTGCATATGTTATCCCTCCTACACCATCACCTCGTTTTAACATACCAGTTAGGAGCCCCTAAACATTTTAATAACAAGAAACCTGATCAACTATAAAACTCTATAATTGCTTTAATTACTTTGGTTTGAAAGTGATTCTATTATTTCCAGGTCTACTTCTATACCATCTTGTGATACTACAATGTCCAAGAACATTCAATATTTCACTCGCTCCAATCCCTTTTATATATGTATAGTTAAGCCTAGAACATATGATCTCAAAGTGTAAGCAGAACTATCCAAAGATGTTTTAAATGCTCATTGATATGTCATAATGTCTTTGATAAATATAATTATAATTTCTCTTTAGTATCCTCACAAACCACGGTATCAATATCCTGAAGGTAACAATCCATACTTAACACTACTATGAATGGAAGCCTTATACTAAAGACAATCTTTAAAATATCCTTCTCCATGAGTCTTCACAAGTAACAGTTTAGTCTCAATCCTACTTAGAAGATGACCAGACAACACCAGGTTGATTGAATCAAACATCAATGCACTGTGATGTCTACTTATTATTGCTTATCACCATATTCAACTATGAGTAATTGGTACATACTCTGAATGTGCCCTCTTTTCTTTTTCTATTAGACCAATAAGTGGGACCTTAATTTCTATGTAAACACATGGAAAATGTGTTCGTACCTAAGCCTGCTCGTGATAAATTTATGGCAAGATATTTTCTCTTTACCAAGCACAAATAAATCATTGGGAGCCGCAAAATCTAGAAACGACCCAGTTTAGGTCTGCTCACAACTGCAAAATCATGCCAAGATTATGGAAGCCATTATTCATATGGCTAGAAAGTAAAAACAAAGCAAACTAAATGTTATCAGTGCATCAACAACTTCAAGATGACTATCGTCCATTATCAAATGGTAAACATCTTCAACTGGGATCCAATAAGTTAATGTATCAACAAAAATATACGAAACAAAGGCAATCTTTGAATGTTCCAAGGGATCCATCCAGAAAAAATAAGAAATTATACGACGATAACAAAAGATTCAGTGAAGTGAAAATGTTGCAACATGAATGTTAGAAGTAAACCCATTTCCACCTAAATTATATTTTCATAACGCAAAACTAAAGAAAATTTTCCCCCTAAAGTAATTATTCCTTGATTATTAATCCAAGTAATTAAGTAAAGGAATACCAGAAATGGAGGTTGATGTAGGTGCACATCCTGCGATTTTGAGGTACCCAAAACATGTTACTCTTGATTTCTACTACGGCGAAAAACTTTTTACTAGGCGTCCAATTCACATAGTTGTAGAGTGTAGACAGATATGTAAAGAATACATATAATTAGTAAACAAAAAAAGTTAAAAACATACAATTAATCAAAACAGAGACGATTTTGTACGAACTACGACTGTGATACCTGTTGAAAAACAAATATGTAGAATGTTAAGAGCTTTGGAATAGCCTAGGCAAGTGAATTGGAATGGCTACGTAACTAATTGTTAATCTTGAAGCTCTTGTTCATGTGAAAATGACCGTTGCTACTCAGTTGGCCTCTTTTGATGCTTTTATATAGTTTTCTAGGTCTTTACGTGGACCCATAAATACTTTAGTCTTCGCTTACAAGTTCAAAAGCGTAATAAAAGAAAAACATTTTAGTATGAATGACATAAAAATTGGGTAAATATGTATGCATCAAAAAACATTGGTGATTGTGTGTATCTCTATATAAAGGAACTGAACAATTATTTCTAAGTATGTCATCTCCAACATCACCCTTACAGTGATAAAAAAAACATAGGTCGATCCTCTAAACAAATTGATCGACAAGTTAATTAATGGTGAGAAAATACCGCATTTGATACAAATAGAGAGGCTAAGGAACATACTTCAAATTAGACTTGTGTAATGACCCTTTGAGATCCATGTTTAAAGAGATTTGGACTGAGTAATCTCTACTCAAATAGGGATAGAAACACCTAAAGGTGGAAAATAACTTTCATTCATGAGGCATCCAGAAAGAGTTCCAGAACAATATGTAAAAGCTAAATCACCCATTTAGGTTCTACAAATACCAAATACCTGAACTTACACAATCATTTTCCTTACTAATATGTGATAGCCATCTCTTCCACTATATGAAGCTTATGTTAGTAAACTTGTCGAAAATGGCAGCTATAAGTGCTTTATAAGTAATGCTACCAAAGCGACAAAGTGGAAGCATGGGTAAAGAATAACTATAAGCTTCAATTGACTTACTTGACATATCTGACGAACAAGGTCCTGGCCTTAACCTTATCATTTCGAGTCCATGACAACGTTTAAATATTGTGCTTGCTGTTTTCAAGGGTAGGCGAATATAAGAACATTTCCTCATATGTGATGTACCTCAAATAATTAAACCTAAAATAATGAGAGTTGCAGCAATTGTTAAGCACATACTAGAATATTAATAACAACTTATAACAACAGTTATACTTCTAGGGTATAATATATTTCTTCATCAATCATCATTAACTCCTGGGAAATTTATTCCGGACAAAATTCAAAAATTAATCAGCCTAAATCAAGACATTGTATATTGATCCCCAAATCACTCCAATTCAACCCAACTAGTATTGCGCTCTATTTTTTTTTATAATCGATGAACTCAAATCCCTAATCTAAATAACCAATCCTATAAGACCAAACTACAATTAAATAACACAAAAATACCTATTAAGTAGAAAATATTGCCAAGATGATTCAGGATTCGCTTTCGATGTTTCCTTCACAACAATTGAAGGGTTTGGGACATCCATGGTATTCATGTTTCAAACCATGTTTGTATTGAGAGAGAGAGAGAGAGAGAGAGAGAGAGAGAGAGAGAATACCTCACTATGCAAAATTGAAGAATCCTCAGCAAGGAGGGCATTAAGGATTCTTTGGAAGAATAAAGTAAATTATGGGGTTAGGGTGGTTTAAGAGTGGGCTTGAAGAAGTGGAAGGAGTTGAGAGTCTTCAGACTTTTCAGTTTGGAGGGAAATCAATTTTGAGGTTTTTTTCATAATCACATATGACCAACGCTCTTAAAAGAAAACGCCCGCGATAAATTTAGTTTATAGTAATTGAGTTCCATCTATCATAACATTTATTTTTGGAGTGTTATAATATGTCGACTATTATAGCATTTGCTATAAACGTTATCTTTTAAATACTATTATATGTACTTTTTCTTGTAGTGAAATAGGACAAGAGAATTCTAGATGAAGGATGGTTGAATCCTCACTCTAATATTCTATACTTAAATACTCAGAATACTCATTGTAATAAGCTAGAAATCATAATAATATCTCTCTTTCTTTCTCAAAATCCTCAAGAGAGGTCATGGCTTTTAACCACATCTGGTGTAAAAGCTCAAAATACTCAGAATATTCAAAGGTTTTTCACGCTAAATTATCTTGTTAGTTATTTACTATTCTTGAGCGTTCTAAACACATCTGGTGTAAAAGCTAAGTTCGAATCTCAAAATCAGGCTATTACAAATAGTATCAAAGCTTTTGTTTATAAAAGAATGGCCCTCTACCTAACTTCTCTTTGCATTCCTTATTATTTTCTTTGCTTCTTTGAATTCTTCAACTGATAAGTGGTTCCCAAACCACTGGCCTCAAATTTGGATAGTTTGATATTTTTTGTCAGGGCTAATGTTTGGAATGACAGATATCCATTTTCTAGCATTATGATATCCTACATGGACTCGAGCAATATATCTTCTTTTTCATCAATACTTTCTCGACCTCTCCTGAATAAATGTAAGGAAACTATAATAACACTGACATTAATAACATAACAAAATATTGTTTAATACCTAAACTTTGCAAGTTAGAGACAAAAAATTATTAGAAAAACATAAAGCGAAGAAGGTTTATGAAGTGAGCTTGAATCGATTTCTTAAAAGTACAAAACTAAGGCAATGGTACATATAACTTTTAAAAAGTATAATTATTGAAAACTACCTTAGGACCTATTGCAAGGCAACATGTAGCATTTTTGTAGGAGATGCTTGAGAAGTTATCCCTATAAGAAAAGAAATAATAAAAATATAATTAGAGGCTAATAGCATTGTGTGGTTTGGTGGTACAATCGTTGTAGGGACTTATCCCTCGAGCTGGGATATCATCGAGCTAATACCATTCAAACTCATGTAACATGCACGTGACATACACAATCAACAATGACACATAGACTGCGAATTGCAGAAGAACGTGGCTCGAACACTCCAAGTGAAATAGAATAAGTCAAGGATACCTGTCTCCCACGAACTGGTAGCTGCAGAGATAACCTACACTTTTTACCTAATTCAGGAAGACGTGCTGATACATGTAAACGAACTTAGAGTAAGGTCTTTAAAAATGATGAGTTCCAAAGGAGAAGGGGACCAAGTTTTTCTAGTTCAAGAGATCATAACTTGTAGTCAAAATATCAGTCTCAAGCAATAAAGTCACAGTTACTAAATCCTTAAACCGAGGCTGTGGTTTTTACCTATTCAAAGGTTTCCATGCTAAATCATTTGTGTCATATTTTTACTAATTGCGTCACAAGTATATTTGGTATAAGAGCCATTCAAGCTATGAAATTAGGCTCTTATATTTGGCGCCGCCTGTAAAAAATAAGGTATTTCCATGAAATCCTAAGGTAGACAGTTACTCAGTGATCAATTTTCAATCATGGTGACTTCTAAACGACCGACCATAGGAGTTCAGCATAAAATCTCCACCGAACCTTATCAGCTCACAGAATTACGGGCATACCTCAACGCCAAAATAGAGAAGCAAAATGAGCTCGAATGTCAGTTGTTACATGACCGGGAGCTTCACGAATAGGAACTTGAAGATGAACGTCAAGCTCGACAAATAGAGTTCAAGCGACATGAAGAACAGATGACAACGATGCAGGCTACCTTGCAAGCATTGCAAGGCAGTCAATAGGTTCAACCTCATAAGGAACGCGATCAGATACCGACAAACTCTAGAGTTTCAATATGTGATAGGTTGGAACCTCGAGGAGAAACTAGCAAAGGCCCTTCTAAGCATCAAAGCAACAATTCACATATACCAGAAGTATTAATTCATCTGGGATAGGAAGATCAGGCAGAGATTAGCAGAGAATACATGCCCTCCAAACGTCAAGAAGATGAGCCGTGATCTCTATCTAGGTTACCAGGTCATGAATGTTTGAGCGAGGGAAACGGTACTCATAACCCTCGACCTGCACGCCAAGCCATTCAAGCACCACGCCACTACGCCACACATGAACACATGGATCAACGAATCAAGGAATTAATGAAAGCTAAAGCTCTCGGCAGTAAGGGCGATTTAACCAAATTGCAAGGTAGTCCGATTACCAAAGAGTTGTTTGATATGGAAGTATTAACAGGTTTCCATACTCCAAAAATATGAAAGTACAAAGGTACCGATCCTAAAGAATACATCTAACAATTTCAAGACTTGTTGGGGTTATATTCAAATTTAAACCACATTTTGTGTCGACTGTTCGCTACAAGCCTACTGGGAGAACTGCTCTGATGGTTCCATTCTCTACCTGAAGATTCAATCCTCACATTCGACCAACTACAAAAGATCTTTATCAAGACGTACGCTCACAACAAAGACAAGGAAGAGAATTTATACATTCTTATTAGTCTTAAACAATCTAACATTCTTATTAGTCTTAAAACAATCTCAGGGGGAGAAGCTCGGGGTCTTTGCAAGGAAATTTTTGGAACTTGCTCGGAAGGTTGATAATATCAATCAGAAGATAACAGTTTCAACATTTACCAATTCACTACATATCGATTGTAAAAAGAAAGAACATATATTCTTGAACAAACCCTCGACTTTGGAAGACATGATTACCAAGGTAAATGGTTATGTCGAACCAGAAAGGATGATGATCGAAAGACATAAATCTATTAAAAATATCCTAACAACGAAAGGTCAAAATACATATAGGGACAGTGAACATATGAATAGCCAGGGTGATAAAAAGCGAGCTAAATAAAATACAGGCAAATCACGAAAAGGTAACTTATTACCCAATCCAGTCCTTCCAAAGATGAATGCCATGATCTCAGTGATCTATCCCATACCGGAGAAAGACAAGTTCTACCGTATAACTCAGCCTTTGGAGCCAATCGAAGGCAAACAATATTATTTGCACCACAAGGTAACACATCATACAATTGACAACTGTTACGCTTCATAGAGATTGTTAAAGTACATTTTCAAAGATAAATGAATGCATGAGTACATTATTGATCTGAAGGGATATAAGAATGGAAGCTATAAGATGCAAGTCGAAGTAGCTCAGGTCGAAGATTAATTTGAGGAAAAAACTTATACCACATCTACCACAACCACATGATCGAGATCTACCAAGTTAACAATTCAACCTGATTCAAGAGGAGGAGGTTAACGGAATGCTGCGGCCTCATAGTTCAGGATAAAGAAGCTAAACTCCTTGAATCGAGCAATCGATGTACTGGAATTTTATTTGAAGATTGTGACATCGGTTATGTCAAGTTCCCACATCATGATGCACTAGTTGTTATGCTTAAGATGAAGAAATTCGTCATGCATACCATGATGATAGATACAAGCAGCGGTATTGAGATTTTTTTTAGAGCATAATCGAATAAATGGTTTAAAGACCAAGTTGCACCAAGAGACATCGATATCAAGGGTTTTAACAGATCTAAAGAAGAGCAAGTATGATAGATCATCCTACCAATCACCGCTGGACCCACCACTATTGACGTTGTTTTCTGCATCATTAATAACAAATCCTGATACCTGGGGATAATGGGCCGTTGCTGGTTACACAACATGAAAGCGATCCC
Source organism: Kingdonia uniflora (assembly GCA_014058105.1). NCBI lineage: Eukaryota > Viridiplantae > Streptophyta > Magnoliopsida > Ranunculales > Circaeasteraceae > Kingdonia > Kingdonia uniflora. The sequence goes on from JACGCM010000045.1 coordinate 255,746, forward strand.
ATCCACATACCATCTAACACTTCATTTCAAGTACAACGATGACATCTAGGAGATTAAGAGAAGTTAAAAGCTCTCACGAGCTTGTGAAAATACCGTATTTGCCATACCTGACACATCCGTCAAATTTGCTGTATAGTAATTACAGAAAGCTGATCACACCGATGTTCAACCTTTCGCAATAGAACCTACAAAGTACATTGAGATCGATGGACCTAGCAGGGGTACTTATATTGGTACTAAGCTGGTTCAATAGGAGAAAGAGGCTCTCGTACATTTTCTATAGATAAACCGAGACGTTTTCACTTAGATTTTTAAGGAAATGTTAGGAGTTGACCCAGCCAAGGCGTGCCACACATTGAGCATCAAAGATAAAGCTACAATAGTCAAACAAAAATAAAGGAGGCTCTCACCTTGTCTTAGAGATATGGTTAACAATGAAATTGATAAATTGATCGAGGTCAGATTTATTCGAGAAGCCAAGTACCTGGATTAGATCTCGAACAATATCGCAGTTCCAAAGATGAATAGGAAAGTTCGAGTTTGTGTTGATTTTATAGATTTAAACAAACACAAACACAAATCGAAATACAGTTTTCCTCTTCCCATCATTCATTAAATTCTTGAATCTACAATACGTTATGAGCTACTATCTATGATGGATGCTGCTTCAGGATACAACTAGATACCCTCTTGGATACAGATTAAGAAAAGATCACCTTCATCACTGAAAGATGGCTCTACTGTTACAAGGTTATGCCTTTCAGACTGAAGAACGTTGAGCAACCTATTAAAGGCTAGTGACAAATATGTTCAAAAAATACTTGGGGAAGACCATTAAAGTATATATTGACGATCTACTCTGCAAAATCTTATAAAAGGAATATCATATTGTACATCTCGAAACAGTCTTCGGCATATTGCGATCATACCGAATGAAGCTCAATTCAGATAAATGCCAATTCGGAGTATACTCTAGTAAGTTCCTGCGACATCTCATCAGCAAGAAAGGAATCAAAGCTGATCCAGATCAGATTCGAGCTCTAATCTCCATGCCATCACCACAAACAAACAAAGATGTACAAAAACTTGCTAACCAGATTGTAGCTATCAGCAGATTCGTCTCCATGTCTTCAGATAGTTGTTGATGGTTGTTCATGCTACTTCGTAAATCCACCAAAAGAGGCAAAACATGACAAAATAAAGAGATCGATTGGATATAAGAATGTGAAGTAGCTTTTTAAGAACTCAAAATCTATCTTGGGATATCCCTCATAATGAGCACCCTGATAGACAATGAGGAATTGAATATCTACCTCGCAGTTATAAATAACTCTCTCAGCTCAGTTCTTATTCAGCTTGAAAGAAAGATTGAGAAGCCAGTATATTTTATAAGCAATATCCTTACACCGACGGAAATAAGATATTCTAAGATCAAGCGGCTACTCCTCACACTTGTTTACATTCACAAAAGCTCAAGTACTATTTTTAAGCACATTCAATCAAGGTCATGAAAAATTATCCCCTACGGGAAGTACTATCTAAGAAGGAGAAGTTGCACAAAGTGTAATAATGGTTTATCTGCTTGGGAGATCACAATATCAAATTCGAACAAAGAAACTCAGAAAAAGGACAGGCAGTAGATGATTTTTTAGTAGACTTCCCAATAGAAGATCCAGATTGGGAAGAGCACGATTCAGATCTAACAAAAGAACTCGAAGATGATCCAACTTTAAAGCCCTTTGAAGAATGAGCTGAATGGGTTACACAGAAGGGTTGAAGAGTTCTTACAGACGGATTAGTAGGTCCTGTATGGTCAGGGATTGGAATCATACTAATTACACCCACCAATGACTGAATATAAAAATTAATACACCTTAATTTTAAAGCCTGAAACAATATCACAAAGTACAAAATATTAATTTATGGCTTAGATATGGCATTGGAGATCAGAGTTCCTGCACTATCGGCTTATACAGACTCATTGTTGATTATTCACCACTATTCTGAGTGATACAAGAAGAATGACAAAATGGTTGATTATGTAACCCTAGTTGCTGACAGGATGAGCATATTCGAAAAAGCTATCTTCAATTTTTTACCTCGTGGAGAAAATTAACACGCCGATTCCTTGGCTTACTTAGCCAGGGTCTTAGGTACCGAAGCAAGGTACCTCTAAATCGAAGTGATTTAAACCCCCAGCATTGATCTCCCAACGGTATGCACGATCAGCACTGGGTGCGATGAAGAGGATGAAGACGATTGGATGAAACCTTTCCTCGCGTATCTTGGCCTCGAGAACAAATTTTATGGGCCACTTCTTGAAGATCCAAAAGAAGGCAAGCAATTGATTAATAACTCAAAGCGTTACACAGTTTCGAAATATGACTTATATTGAAGGTCGGTCACTGGACCATTCCTCAAGTGCCTCTCGAAGACAAAAGCTGACAGAATACTGAAAGATCTACATGAAGGAACTTGTGGCTCTCATGCCGCATGATACTTTCTTGCTAACAGAGCGAGTACACAAGGAGTTTTCTGACCCTGAATACGAAAGCATGCCAAAGAATATTCGCGAAAATGTAACCCATGTGAACGATATGGTAATCAAATATGGGCTCCTGCTCTCGAGCTCCACGCGAGTAAGGTATTCTGGCCTTTCAAGCGATAATCACTTGATATCGTGGGAGAATTCCCAAACATGCCGGGTAACCAAAAATTCTTACTCGTAGCAATAGATTATTTGGCGAAGCAGGTAGAAGCAGTTCCCCTATGTCAAACTCGCGAAGAAGAAGTCATATCATTTATCTGAGAACATATCATCACACAATTTGGTTGCCCTCATCTGATTTAGATCGATAACGGACCACAATTTATTGGAGAAATGGTAGTAAAATTTCTAAATAAGTACAACATCATTCATTCATCCTCAATTCCTTACTACCCCCAAGGCAATGGGCATGCCAAAATCACTAACAAGACTATAATGGATGGAATCAATAAGAGACTCAAATTAGAGAAGAAGGAAAATTGGATAAGGGAACTACCACATGTCTTGTGGGCTTACTGCATAACGCTGAAACAGTCAATAGGATGTTCTCTATTCCTATTTACTTATGGAATAGAAGCCATAATCCCCATAGAATATCATCATCCCGTCAAACATAACGAGCTCACTGATGAATAAAATAAGTTTGAGTTAGCCTGTAATATGAACTGGATCGGGGAAATAAGCGCTCAAGCTGTTGCCAACTTGAGTTGATATCATCATATGTTAGCCAGTTCATACAACAGAAGAGTTCGGAGTTGCGAGTTCAAAGTCGATGACCTAGTCCTCCGAGAGATCCTAAAGAATAGAAATTGTTAAATACTGGGAAGCTCGCAAAGAATTGGGAAGGTCCATTTTTGGTTGTGGGACGAACTGGTCTTGAATCCTATTACCTCATGACAAAGGACGACGTCAGAATACCAAACCCATGGAATACGATTGAAGCGATATTATCGTTAAATCCTAATTTTCCAAGCACAGGATACATCTACTATTATTCCTTACATTCCAAAATTGAGATTACAATCTCCAATAATATGTATATTCTTCTCTCATCAATGAAAACTTTTAAGTTTTTTCCCCTACATTACTATTTACAATCATACATATTTATCTACTAAATCTCAAAAGATCAAAGAAAAGGTAATATAAGCTTTCAATCAATACACATATACTATCTACTAAATCTCATGAGATTAAAGCAAATGTAATACTAGCTTTCAATCAATACACATCTACTATCTCTAAAACTCCAATGATAAAGCAAAGGTAAAACTAGCTTTCATCTATCTAACATCTATAATATTGAAATGAAAATAGTTTACAACTTCTTTATGCATCTCCTTTTTGGAAACATTAGATGAACATCCACCGACATTTAGAGCTCCAGAAGACATAAACTCTTGTGCTCTAGCAACAACTACCTCTCTGCCTAACTCTACTTGTTCTTTCATAATAGAACCAATATCGGTTTCCATAAGATTCAAACTGTTACTTCGATCTACGTCCACCTTACAGATACAACCCTTCAAAACAATACAGTTATGCAATACGTCCCTTTCCACCTCGAGCCTCTTCACCTCCTCCATAAAATAGGCAATTACTGCCATTATTTCCCTTGAATGCACCTCAGCCAAGGAAATTTGTCTCTATTCGGTATGGCTAGGTCAGCAAAATTCTTACGTATAATCTGATTTTTTTATTCAACTTCGCATAGCGAGTCTTGGCTCCCTCCAAGTGTCCCTTCAAATCTGCTACAAGATCGTTTAATACCATTAACGATTGCAAAGATTTACTCCATTTAACCTAATTTTTCTCTTTATGCTCGCTTAACTCTTGTACTTCACTTCGTAATGCCAGTAACTCCGCCTCCTTTTTCTGTAAAACCTCATTTACGCTATTTTCTCTAAAACAAGCATTCTTCAATGTTTCATCCATTTTCCTTAAAGCTTCCTCCAATTCTTTTTCCTTAATTTGAACAATATTCAACTTATCCCCATTCTCTCTAGCTCGTTCATTTGCGTTCCTTACAGCAACTCAAATACATATCAAATTCGCTTCCAATAATTTGATTTGAACCTGAGCATGAACTAATTCAGCTTGGACGCTAACCAATTTAACCTCCTTCTTCCTCAATTGCTCTCTAACATTATTAAGATTCCCCTTTAACTCTTTTATTTCCGTCTCTAAGGCTCTGATATGATATTGAGCACGATCTACATCTCTACTCTTCCCCTTCATTTTCTCTACATCTTATTCGAACCTCTTTACCGCGCTATTCAGCTTCTCCACCTTACTTTAAGCGCTCACCTACTCACCCTGAGTGCTACCCAATTCAAGTTCCTTATTCTCAATCTTCTTATTCAGCTCGTAAGCCGTCGCTTCTGACTTAGTTAACTTAAGCTCCAATTTTACATAATAATCTGCAGTCTCTTCAAGTTCCTGGTAGATCCTATCGAATTTGAGCTTAAATTAGTTATTACATTTAATAACATCCTCCACACACAATCGGCCAACTTCAAACTCGGCCTGCACAACAGTTTACATACATGAAAACTATCCAATATACATTTCGCATATCAATAGTTCATACAGCAGTTTGCATACGTCACTTTCATCTCTTGAAGTTAGTTGTATATATTATAGACACACCACAACGAGCGACTACTTCCTTAGCCTTTAAGCTATGAAGATTTCTCGTTCTAGTGCCCATACTCTCTACAATCTCAGGATCAGGATGAATACCATGATCTTCTAATATTTTTAGGTACGCCTCTTTTAACCCACTCTTACTATCTATCTCAACTTTTAAAAAGAGGCTCAATTGCAATAAGTCTTTGGCTGTTTCTGGGGAATTTTCTCTAATACCACCAGGCAGGGAAAATCAATTTTTTAAGTGTATACTCTTATCTTTTCTAAATGCTCATCTTTCTCTATTTTTTCTTTGTCCCATCTTAAATGAACTACACATAAATTACTCCAATGCTTTTTAATAAGTTCTATATATTTTCGCACCTGAACCTCCGTGCGTGGAGTCAGGAGAGCTGCTGTATATGCAAAGTTTTTCTCCCTAGCAAGTTATTTTTTTAACGCCTCAATTGTGACGCGCAAATCGTTAAGTTCCTACACATTAATTTTCCTATTAAATAGTATAACAACATCCAAACTTTACTACTCAAACCAATCAATACAAATGTTTTCCCTCCTCCAATACCAATATTTCTAAAAATTACAAGCTTGCCAAAAAGTGGGAAGGTTTTTCCGTCGTCATTGGCTGTACTGGCTTGGATCATACTCCTACAAATAGATAAAAGCGTTCGAATCAAAATCTCGAATATAGGTAATTAAAAAATATTATAATTAACCCTAGTTTCTTCATTACAGATCTATTCTCGTCTTTACATCCAAAAGTGAGATTTCAATCTCTAGGTTAGTGTACAATCTATTCTGCTAAATGAAAACTTTCAATTTTTTCCTACATTACTTCTATGATGTAGAATCTACTAAATCTCAGATTAAAGTAAAGGTAATACTAGCTTTCAATTGAATATCTATATAAAGATTAAAGCAAAAGTAATACGAGCTTTTAATCACACCCACTATACTTATATCAGCGATTAAAACAAAGGCAATACTAGTTTCAATCAATGATCTTATATCTATGAGGCACAGGATAAAGCAAAAGGTAAAATTAGCTTTCATCTATTAATGTCCAATAAATACATAACCACAGGTTACTTTTATAAGTTTTTGCTTATGGGAGGTCTAGTGCGCTTTCCGTATGAAGGAGGTCGGGTGAAGCCATAAACTCGGGAGCTCGAGCAGTTTACAGACATTCCTTCTTTACTCTGCTAAGTCTGTAGGTCAAGAACCTAGCTTGATTCCATAGGTGTTAAGTCAATTCCCTCGATCATATCAGTGTACAGATACAACCCCTAAGTACCACGCAATCATGTAAGGTATCCCTTTCGAGCTCAAACCTCTTTACTTATTTTACAAAATAGGAGATGATAGCATTGTCTTCCTCGAGTGTACCTCTTCCGGGAAAATCCTCTATCAGTTCGGTATGACTAAGCGACAAATGTTATTATAATATCTGATGATGCTTTCACAAATTCGTTGTGGAAGGTGTCTGCCGCTCTAAAACGCTCCCCACAACGTGTTATTGCCTCAGCCTACTTTGTATGTGTCCCGCTACTTTATCCAACTAGTAAATTTGTCGTTCCAGTTCCTTACTGACTGCCTAAGTGCCACCAACTCCCATCATTTACACATACCTCTGGCCCGAGGTTTTCAACAGCTCATCCTTTTTCTCTTCAAGCTGCATGTAACTCTGCTCTTTATGGAGAGTATCTCTAACTTATAATCACTTTCTTTAGTTTAATGTTGCCCTCCTACAGACTAAGAGGATTAGGTACCCTAGCAAAATACCCGCTCAAAGTCGGTTGTCGACATTATAGTATGGATGGAGTGGACATCGAACCACAGGGAGGTTTGGGAAAATAAATACTTTTTAGGACCGTATAAGGTTATTATAGAGATCAATTAGAAGAAAAAAATAAAACAAAAATTAACAAGAAGAGAATATTACACACTAGAATTTGGCCCCCAACCAAAGTAATATAGTTATCATGTAGTTTTACTAGGCGGATATTATATCAAAAATCCTTGGTAAAAACATTTTTGATATAAATGAAAACCCTAGATCTATGGTTAAGCATCTAGGATTTGGTCTCAAATATGTTTACCTAAAATCTGATATGTTGGAGAAATTCTTCCAACTATGGTTAAGCTTGGTCAAATCTTCTAACGAGTCATCTACGTTTTTGCCCTAAAATTCGGTTTAATGGTTATGACACCTGAATTTTGGTAACTAGTCAAATTTATACTAGCTATGGTTAAGCAAGAAGTTCATTATAGCTATTTAGAAGGATTGTTAAAAGGGAACTATCCTAACACTCAATATAACTATTACTACTGGGTAGGGCTTCCTTCTAGTCATAGCTAGAAGGGATAGCCTTTTATCATTCCCAAGATCTCTGCATGAAACTAGTACTATTTACAAAAAAAAAAAAAAGAGAGGAGAAGACAATTAAATAAAACTTAACTATTCTTTCTAAACTTGCTCCAATATGAGATGCCTAATTACAATGGGGGGAGGGTTCCTTTTGTAGGAAAAGGAACCCAAATTTACAAATTACATTAATTCTAAAAAATTTTCACAATATTTCTTGTAATATTAACAAACCTAACAAGATTCTTGCATATAATACCTGTTAAAGTGATGTCAAGATCTTTCTTCATGGAAACTCTTGCATAATCTTCCATTAAAATATTTTATAGGATCGTGGACGCAAATCTTCTTGATATCATTCTCCAAAAATATTTGTATATATATTCTTCAATCTTGAGGCCAAATTAATGTGTCTTGACTTTTTGTGCAGAACTGTTGAAGATACTTTTACTAACTTTAAGAGCTTGGTTTCAAATATCATCTCTAATGGTTACAATCAATAAATGCGCATAACTATCCAAAATTAAATAAAAGGTCGACCTAAATACATGTTCGGGTATATTAAAATATCATAATTATGCGCTTATCACTTACAACAGCTTGAACATAAACCAGATCTTCTCCAACTCTTAATTCAAATTGTTTAGGCTATCTGTGTCACCCTTGGCATTCGATACCTTGACACTCATTCCTTTTTTCTTCTTTGACCGCTCTCCAGCAGTCGGCCTTCTTGGCACGCCGAATGGCAATACCAAATCTCTCTTAACATCGTAATCCTCTCATTCAGTTCATCACACCATTTTAGGCCATCCGGAGGTCAATCTTTACAGGTATGGCTCATTTAATTGTCGACACACATTTAGAAGTTAGCTAAATCATCTCGCGCCTTCACAGTTCATTTTCTTCTAAGCATAATTGATAATTTAACTAATATTTTATCGCCAATTCATTTTATGTTGCCTTTAACGACCTATACGGTATTGAGTGATGTCTACTTTTTTACTTTCCTATCCACAAGTCTATCCTATACCTTAACTTTGGCTAATTCGACTGTGCACTCCCAAGCTCTTGTGTAGCTTTCTCTTTAAACATCTTTACTTTCGATCTGTTGGGTCAACTCATTCAAAACTTCCTTGCCTCAGCACGCAGGATCTGAACTTTGGAATATTGATCCTCCTATCTTCATATGCTTATTCTCCTATCAAGTTTGACCAGAAATTGATAATTGTATATTGAAGCGTCTTTTGTTTGCTCAAGCGGACAGTCTCTAGCTCGACCTGCATAATCAAAGCGATTCAATGATACTTAGGGATTTCTAACATAGTTTTATTTCTGATATACCACAAGCTGGGATTATACTTAGCTCTCAAGATGGAAGTTATCTCACACTAATGCCAATAAACATCTACATCTATTTCAAGGTACATATTTTTTAGTTGCTAATTTCTAACGGTCGACATAGTCCGAACATACCTGGTTATTATCGTTCGTTATGACCTAATCAGCAGTCTATAACTTTCTTGTAGCTCTAAAGTAGCAAAAACACAACAAGTCATATTTCAAGCTCTTTTCTAACTGTAGATCCATTGCGAAGTCAACAGAATTTTCTGAGGCATTTTGCTCCTTAGCTAGCGCTTCTCTTCTAATTTCAATTCATAGGTGCATACCTTTAAGTTCCTACAAATCAATATTTTTAAATATCCCTATGACTTTTCTAAATTTTCCTCAAAGTATTTACATAGAAAAACAAACTCCAAAATACCAATTTTACTCTACCTTGTCTTTATCCCCTCTCCCGCCGATCTTTAAATCAGTTTAGAAGAAACCCTGTCACAATATCCGTTGAGTAGAGCAACCATCAACTCAAGTCCTCATAGCCTTGGCCTCTTGACCTAGAGCCTACTATAATAGCTCCGATGTCTGCCAATAGATGAAACCACTCAAGGAACTTTCTGCACAAGGTTTGTTATGACGTCAGCTGTACTTCTCGCGTTCGTTCTTGTGCTACCTCATCAAGCTCAAACATCACACCCGGTGTGATTCCTTCGCAAAGAAGCGAACTATCCCCTTTCCCAAATAACCTATCACCCTGAGTTGAGCTCAACCTCTTCTCGGATTAGCTCTCCCTCTCTCTCGAGCTACAGCCCTTTTCATCAATTGAGCCGAGACAGATTCAACTTCAAACAAATCCGAAAACGATAACCAAAAATAGTACAAATTTAAGCTAGAAATCCAAAACACTACATGGCCAATAACACAGGGGAAAAAAAAACGAAAAATAAAATAAAAAAACCAAAAAAAAAAAAAATAAAAAAAAACAAATAAACTAAAAAAAAAAAAAAAAAAACAAACAAAAAAAAAAAAAAAAAAAACAAGAAATAAAAAAAAAAAAAAAAATAAAACGCAAAAAATAAAACAAAAAAACAAAAATAAAAAAAAAAAAAAAAAAAAATAAGTGGTGTTTTTAAATAAAATAAACAAAACTATAAAAACCCAACAACAAAAAAAAAAAAAAAAAAAAAAAAAAAAAAAAAAAAAAAAAAAAAAACAAAAAACAAAAAAAAACAAAAAAAAAAAAAAAAATAAAAAAAAATGGGGCGAAAAAAAATAAAAAAATAAAAAAAAAAAAAAAATAAAACATAGGAAAAAAAAAAATATAATATAAATAAAAGCAAATAAAAGACTTACCCTACCAACTACAAACTGTAAAAAGCGTTTAAGATCATCAAAACCCAATCAAGTGGCTTGCCCTTAGCCTGTTCTTCGCGGATAGCAGCCGGTCTCCATAGCCGGGAACGCCGCTCCACCTCCTTTACCTCACACTTTATGGAATGAGTACCCAACTTCTTACTTTTTTGTATTCAACAAGCGGACCTTAAATGGACTTGTTCATGATGTCGGCCACCCTTTGCAGCCTAGTTTTTGGGTGCCTTTGAGCTACGCTGGCTCGACGTTACTAGTAGGCATCCCCAGAATTACATTTAGAGTATTGGGAGCAGCCTTCGTAATACTGACCATTCTTCACTGTCTGTGGCTACTTTCTTTCTAGCTCCAGGTCTGTCATTTGTCTCTTGTTTAAGGACTTCGGTACTTTCCGACCATAATGTCATATTTTATACATGCTATATCAAGCTCTTTCAGAACAATCTTAAGCTCAATACCTTCTTGAGCACGATTCTATTAGCTATTTCTTTACGCCAGCCTTTGCAGATTGGGGATCTGCAAAAATAGCACCCACACTTTTTAAAACATACATGTCAATTACATCTATAAATAGTTCGATATCACACTTATTACTTATTTTCTTCAGGAGTTTATATTATAAGGTTCATGGGTTTCGTCCTTTCTGAAGAGAATCACCTTTTACCCAGTATAAAATCTATAATTCTAAACTAGCCTACAAAATGAGGTTGAAAAACTTGAGGTCGATACGAGCTGAGAGAGCGCCACCTCCAGAGCATACATAATATTTCACAGTATAATCTACTAAAAAAAACATCTACAAGAATCATTCTCTTCTCTACCTCTTTCAGGCCCACCAAATCTATTTAAGTTATCCAGATATTGAAAACTTCACACATGTTCCCATTCAGTTTTAAACAGGACATGCATTTATGGTATTCAAAAATACCTTTAGCAAGAATTGCTAGGGCAACATCAGTATAAATTCCAACTGAGAAAGGTAACACAGAAATCCCTCATCCAATACTTTGGACATCTCCTCCAAGTAACTCGAAAAGGAAGATCGATTCCTCTACTCCCCTCTTTCATTTCACTATTCCAAGTCCGGCAACATGCAAAAAGTATTCTTCCCATTTCTATAATTACAACAACGACCACCTAACTTACCTTTAATTTAAAAATTCATTAAATACCTCAGACTTTGTAGGATTAGGACGAAATTAGCAGGGAATCTAGAAAGAAAGTGTACTTCTCATCCCCCTAGGAATCTATATCTACAATATCAGGGTTTTCGCCAGTCTCCGGACTGTCCTCCATAATTAACTTTACATTCAGGTTCATCAGAATCTACTTCAATTCACACGACCAGAGGTGAAGTCTCATCTTGACATTAGGCGTGAGGGAGGATGAGGCTTATTTCAATAAAGAGTTTCTTCGCCTTAACACATCCAGGTACAGGTATTCTAGCACACCAATTATCTTTGTTATTATCTTTTTTGACTATACGGTTTAGAAACATATTAATACCCACATTACATCTATCACACAAATAACATAATATAATGCAATACAGAAATTTCTGGGGGGGGGGGGTAATTTATTAAAAAAAAAAAAAATAAAATAAATTAGGGGGGCGCGGGGGGGGTCGGGGGGGGTAAAGGGGGTATTTTAATATAAAATAATAGGGGGCGGGTAAATAGAATTGTAAAATAAAAAAATTCAAACAAATTATCATATAATGGGGGGTATATAATCACCTAAATTGGGGGGGGTAGAAGTAAATAAAAAGGGGGGGGGGGGGGGGGGCGTAAAAACAATTTAAAAACTATAAAGGCAGTATATAATTTTAAAGTAATAATAAAAAAATATTAAAAAAAAATAGTCAAAAAAAAAAGAAAATATTAATTAAATAAAAGGGGGGGGGTCAGGGGGGTAAAAATTTCTCATGAATTAAACATAGGTAATAAAATACGGGGGGTAAATATTACTCATTAATAAAATCACATAAATAAGTATATACAAACTTAATAATAAAGTTGGAGGGGGGTAAATTCAATAAAAATATAGGGCGGTATTAATACGGGGGTATATTAAAATAAAAATTACATAAATAAAAAACAAAAAAAAGGGTAAATAATAAAAAGGGGTAAATAAATATTTTTGGGGTAATAAAAAAATATTATAAAATAATAAAAATAAAAAAATTAAAAATAATTTAAAAGTAAAAAGGGGGGTAAAAAAAAATATGAAAAGAATTAGAAATTGCGGGGTCTTAATATAATAAAATTAAAAGTTGTGGGTAAAATTAAAAATAAATTATAATAAAAATAAAAGGGGGGGGGGGGTAAATCAATAAAAAAAAAATAAATTAAATAAAAATAAAAATAAAAAAAAAAACAAATTAAAAAAAAAATTGAGGTAAATAATAAAATTAATTCATTATAAGTATTAAAAAAAAAAATATAAAGTAATAATAATAAAATATAATCTAAGGGTGAACAAAATAAAAAAATAAATAAATAATAATTATTATAAAAAAAAAATAGATAACAAAAAAATAAAAATTAAAAGTATTACGTGGGGGGGGGTGGGGGGGTATCAAAATAGGGGGTATATAAATTATAAAAAATGGGGTAAAAAAAAAAATATTAAAACATATTAAATTTAAAAAAATTTATAAATTAAAAATAAGGGGTATAAATTCAAATAAATAAAAAAATTACATTATAAAACTTTAATAAAATAATTACAAATAGGGGGTAAAATAAAAGGGGTATTAAATTACAAATAAAATGGTAAAGAAAAATAAATAATATAAAAATAAAAAAACAAAAATTAAGGGGGGGGGGGGGGTAAAAAAAAAAGGAAAAATAAATAAATAAATAATAATTAGAAAATAAATTAACAGTAATTATATTAAAAATAAAAATAAAAACAAATTAATATTAACGGGGGGGGGGGTAGGGGGGGGGGGGGGGGGGGGTAAGGGGGTATTAAAAAAAAAAAAAATTAAAAAGATTAAAAAACAAATAAAAAGTACAAAAAGGTGGGGGTAAATATTTAAAAAATTAAAAGGGGTTAATAAAAAAATAAATAAAATAAAAGTAAAAAAGAGAAAAAAATTAATTAAATATAACAAATGCAAAAATAAATATTAAAATAAAAAATCAAAAAAATTTAAAATGAATGAAATTATAAATTAAAAAAAAACAAAAATTAATTTTATTATATATAAAATTCAAAAAAAATAAAGAAAAAAATAAAAAAAATTATTACAATAATAAATAATAAAACATTATATAAAAAAAAATAAAAAAAATCAAATAAATAGTAAAATAACAAAAAAAAAAAACAAAACAAAAAAAAAATAATAAATAACAATAAAAAATAATTATAACCAAAATAAATAAAAAATATCAAAAACAAATTAATAAGGGAGGGGTTAAAAAAATATATAAATAGGGGGGGGGTAACCAAAAATATATAAAAAACAAAAATTAAATAAATTAAAAAAATATGGGTAATATAAATAAGTAAAAAAATAAAAAAAATAAATAACTCAAAATATAAGCAAAATTAAGGGGGGGGTAAAAGAAAAAAAAAAAAGAAAATAAAAAAGAGGGAACAAAATATAATAAAATAAATTAATAATTAAATAAAAAATTCAATATAAAGATAAAAAGAATTTAAGAAAACAAACAAAGTTAATATTTTAAATAATAAAAAAAAATGATTAGGTAAGGGGGGTAAATATAGTAAAAAAATATAAAATATTACATACTGGGGTGAGGGGGTAAAAAAAAAAATTTTAAAAAGGAAAAAAAAAAATAATAAAATAATTCAAAAATGATTATATGATAAAAAATTAAAAAACATATAATGTATTTTAAACAATAATAAAATATTATTTCAAAAAATAAAGGGGGGGGTGGGTATAAAAGAAAATAAAAAGGGCGGAGGTAAATAAAAAAGTAAGAGATTATAATAATAGTAAAAAAATTAATATAATAAATTGGGGGGGTGGGGGGGTATAAAAAAAATTAAAAAAACAAAATAAAAAAGGGTAAAAAAAAAAAAAACAACGTAAAATAGGGTGGCGTGAGGTGGGGGGGTAATATAAATAAATTAAAAAGAACAATAAAAAGATAGTGTATATAAATAACAAAAGGTAAAAATATACCAAAAAAATTTTAATAAAAATTAAATTTAAATAATATAATAAAAATATAAAAAAATATAAATTAAAAAAAAAAAAAACAAAATATAGGGGGGTATAAAATAAACAAACAATAGCAATAAAACAACACCATTATAAAGGGGGTAAAGCTATAATTAAAAAAATCAAAAATGAAATAAATAATAACTAAAGGGGTGGGTATAAAAAAATAGTATATTAAAAATATTTTAAGACATATAATAAATATAAATAGGGTAACAATATTAAAAAATATAAAAAGGGGTAATTAGGGGGGTATATTCAAAATAAGGGGTGGGGTAAGAAAATTTCATTTAAAATGGGTATTATTTAAAATCTTATAATAAAATAAAAAATATAAATAAAAAGTTAAAAATTAAAATAAAAAAAAAAAATAAAAAATTTAATGGAAAAAATACATTATTATTAAAAAATAATAAATAATAAAAAATATTATAAAAAAAAGAATGAAACTTACAAAAAAACAATTTCAAAAAAATAATAAAAAAATAATAATAAAAAAGAATAAAAATAATGTATTGTGGTAATGAAATAAATTTAAATTAAATATAGGGGGGGGGGGGGGGGGGGGGGTGGGGGGGGGGGGGGGGGTAAGTAAACATAAAAAATAGAAAAAAAAGTTATATGGGGGGGGGGGGTATAACAGTTATAATAAATAAATACATAATTGGGGGGGGTGGGGGGTAAACAAAAATAATATAATAAAGTATAAATAAGTGGGGGTATAAATAAAATAAATAGAATATAGAAAAAAAAAAAAATAATAATAGAACAAAAAAAATGGTAATAAGGGGTATAAATTAAAAAATTTAATAAAAAATAGATGTAAATATCATTTTAAAAAAATAAATACATAAAAACGATATATACTCTCACCCACCTCCATCCCCTTCTGAAAAATACATTTAAAAATAAATACTTTAAAAAAAAAAATAATTAAAAATAAAATAAACAAATATTATGGGAGATATTAAATAGGTAAAAAAATAAAGGGGGGGGGGTATAAATATAATAATATAAAATGTAAGGGGTAGGGTAAAAAAATTCAAAAAATTTTTATTGAAAGAATATAATAAAAAAATAAAAAAAAGGGGTAAATAATGATCCCCTAAAATATATAATATATAAAAGGGGGTAAATAAAAAGGGGGCGGGTCATTCCACCAACAATATAAATTATAAGTATATAAAAAAATAATAAACATTTAATAAGGGTTATAAAATCAAAAATAAAAGTAAAAAAATAAAAAATTAAATATTTTATAAGAATAAAAATTTTTAATAATTTAATTAAAAAAATAAAACATTAAATAATAAAAATTAATAAAAAAGAAAAAAACTGGGGGGGGGGGTAATTTAAAATAAAAATAAAGGGGGGGGTAATAAAAAATTATTAATACGATAAAAATAATAATTAATAATAAAAAAATTCGGGGGGTAAAAATAAAGATAAAATAAATGGGGGGGTAAAAAAAATAAAAAAAAAAAATAGGGTATAGGGGGGGGGGGTGGGGGGGTGGGGTAACGTTAGTAAAGAAGCTAGGTATAATTCAAAAAAAAAAATTAATAGTAAAGATTAAATAAAAATTAATAATTTAAAAAAAAATAAAATAAAAAAGGGGGTATAAATATTATTAAATAAAATTAAAATAAAAAAATAATAAAAAATATAAAAAATAAAGAAATTAAAAATAATATATAAAATATTTAAAGGGGGGAGGGAAATTTAAAAAAATAAAATACATTACTAAAAACAAATTATTATATTAAATTATTAATATATAAACAATTAAAAATTTAAATTTAAACAATTATTAAAGTAACATTATTATTAGGGGGGGTTGTAACTATAATAAAAGGGGGTAAAATTACGAACATACTGGGGGGGTATCAATAAACAAATTAAATTATACCCCATAAAAACAAATAAAAACTATAAATAAAATAAAAAACAAGAAATATAACAAAAAAAATAATTAAACAAAAATTTAGAAAAAAAATGGGGGGGGGCGCGGGGGGGTAAAATTTTATTAAAAAAAATGGGGGTAATAATAAAAAAAAAAAAAATAAAAAAAAATAATAAAAAGAAATAATTAAATATTTGGTAATTCTTAAACAAACAAAACATTTTCAACGGTTTACTACAAAATCAAAACACAAGCTTTTCAAATTTGAAAGCCACCAACAAAAATATGTTTTTCTCACACCAAAAATCATACAATCCATCCAACAAATTAGACACAATCAATCACCAAAATAAAAAACTTCACAGTCTGGTAAGAATCTGGAACAACACACAATCCTCTTAGCCGCAAAGGCACTGTGTAACAAGGACTTCGGCTGTGCACAAAAACCTTCCCTCAATCATACAATGTTTTGCCTTCGTTCCAGCCTATTCAGAGTATCTTTTAACTGATTTCTTTTTCTTCGGTTGGGTTTTTATTTCTCTGAGCTTGATCAACGCTTGAGATAAAAAGGAAAATAATTTATATTAGTCTCTCTAACTACACCAAGTTCATTGGGGCTCATATAATTTGCCGGCCATCGGGTTTGGACACCGAGGTGAACCCTTTCCACAAATTAATGTTAGGACAGTTCCATACCTTTTTGGGTGAATAGGTTTTTCGTCATATCCACATTCTATATTTAATATATTTTTCCTCTATACCCAATCCTTCCACAACCTTTCTACAATGATGACTACTCTTCCATATGCAATCGAATGTTTCTATACCTGATAAAAAAAGCAACAAATTCACCGTTGATCTAATTTATTACTCCTACTTAGTACTACTTATAGAACTGCTGACCTCATTTCCAAGTTCACTATAATTTCAATTTCCAATTTTCATTAAAATTTAGACATATTTCAAAAAACATGAACAAATTACAGAAGGAAGCATTCCCCTTCGTTTTATTTCTAAATACAAGTATTCGGAACCTAATACATTTACTCCCTATAACATACACTCACACATGAAACATCTTAAGATTCCCTGGAGTGCCACCCTAGTCAGTCACCCCGTGCATTCCTCTGATCTTCCTCAGTATTTCGTTCAAAGTAATATTTCCGCATTAGACGCTCTTTTCATGTCCGGTGTTATAAGGGGTAGTGAAACACAAGTGTTTGGTGTGGTAAAGTAGAAGGTATTGCTGTTCATGGCATGGAAGCCGTCGCGCTTTAGAATACCAGGTATTTAGATTTTTCGATGACGAGACAGCTGGTTTAGAGGGTAACTGGGGCAAAGTGGTGACAAGGAGGAAATTGGCGACAAACTGACTTTGGTAGCATCCATTAAAGCCCTTGCGCCGATATGGCTGGGTGTAAGGAGGTCTATCTTTTCATAGCACAGGACAGTCTGAAGGAACAGTACGTTGCTGTATTGGCCAATCAAATGGAGCAGGGTATGAGGACGAGGTGTGTGACCTTAATCATAATGATCAAGGGGTTCAGAGCTAGGGGAAGCAACTGCGAGTTTCTCAAATCGATTGACGGATATAATTCGAGTCGAGGCGCGTTGGTAGATTTGGCATAGGATGGGTAAATTCTTTTATAGGTAAGGTTAAAACACTCTTAGACTTATTTATGTTTTGCTTCGGAGTGCGGACCACTGTCGATGTTATTGACTTAATCGAGGTGGAGTAGAAAATATGTCCATCGTGGGTGGTAGTTAAAGCAGGTTGAGGCTGTTGAGCCATACGCCCCGTCGAGATAGCTGGGGAGGTTCGAAGAGTATACGATGGGATGACCCTACTGAAGAATCATCTCCAGGGATATCTCAGAGGCATAAACATGTTGTGGAGTGGCAATTGCATTTTTGATTTTGGCAGTGAGGGTTCGTCCTTATAGACCTCGCCCATGGGGGAAGGAGTGCGTTAGATAAGATCAGCGTGGATCTGTGTTGATGAGGGGGCTAATAGGAGCGCTGATTTTTAAGTGAATTGTGGCATGGGTCATTTTTTGTCGATTTCGGTAGGGGTAGCATCGGCGTGTACGGGGTTTGAGTCCCATCTACGGGTGGTTGGATTGTCGAGGCTTGACACTGCGCTAGATTCGTACAGGCTTTTGAGGTCGATGTATCCTTTAAACTCTGGATAATATCTCCCGCGGGTTTCGTGGCTTTATGTAGCATGATGTACTCCTTGACAAAACTATGATTGGTAGGGCGTTAGATACGAAGCGAGAAACAAGTTTGGCACAGTCGAGGTTTTTGATTTCGCGAAGGTCATCAAGAACAACCTCTTGGTTTGAAAGCTCAATACAGTTATTAGGGGATTAGTGACCGGAGTGAATAGAGCGTCAAACCAGATTCTCCGGTTCTTGTTAAAAAGGCAACACGGTCAATAAAAAGGTTTTGGACATGGTTTCGAAAACTTCGGATATACCATTAGGGAGGATGTGGTAACTTTGAGAGGGTATCAGTAAGACTGGGGGGAAAACATTGGACACAAGATATGGTCGGCGGGGGGTGAACCGGTTTTATTTGGGGAATTATAGAATATTTATTAGAATTGGACTCAAAGCATTTTAGGAAAATTCGAGGACATGAGAACTGAGGGTCGAGATTGTGGTATGTGTTGATTTAGGTGTATGGAATTTTGTGGTACTTCCGACCGCGAGAAAAGGTTGGGGATGGCCGATAGGGTTGTTAACACCACTCTAAGAGTTTGGTGTGGGGGCCGCGCTAGCGCAAATAGCGGGTACTAAATTTATGACAAGATCGCGGGGGGGGGGGGGATGGTAAGTAGGCAGGAATGAAGAGGAGAGTGATGAGGTAGGAGGGTGTAAGGCCAGGGGTATATGGGGCTATGTCGGCAATACGCTCGCCAGGTATTCTCGAACAGGCCGCCGTATAGGATTGTGAGAAGTATGGAAGATAGAATTCAGAGGATCCTTAGTAACGGTGACATCAAGCATGGACGAGCAAGTAGGGGGTGTTATGGCGGTGGGGCACCGTAAGTACCAAGATGGACCGGGGAGAGGCTTAGGGTGGGGGTGGGGTCAAGCCGTATGCGGGCCTCTAAAAGACAGGAGGGGGTGGGTAAACGAGGAGTGCTGAGGAGAAATTGTGGGTGTGACCTTGTTGAAGCTCTCAGGGGAAACCCCCCCGCTACTCTTTAAGGCGTATAATCGCAAAGGCGACCGGTTGTGCTGGGTCATAGTCATATTTAAACGGCGTTTGTCGCTCAGGTCGAGTTCTTGAGGCGGTCTTCACGCTCGATTGCGTAATGAATTGGTATGGCGCCTCGGCCTTGTGACTTATTGGCTAATGAGGGCAAGTGAGTGGCTAATACGTAGGCGGAATTGCCGACAAAGGGCAGAGGTTGACGCAGGGTGGGGCCATGGGCATTATGGCATTAAAAGGGAGGAAAGAAAAGGAAGAATAGTGTAGGTTAATAAGCATAGACTGGCCAAATATAGGGACCAAAAGTTTTGTAGAGGGGAAGGCAAACGGTTCTTACTCACGGAGGGGTTATTTCGTAGGGGCTTAATCAGTATATAAGCAATAATAACCATAGTACTAAAATAAAACACTTGAGTGGGACGGCCGAATCCTAAAAGGGGTGCCTCCACGAACCCCCCCTTTTATAGCGAGGCATTTTGAAGATTGATGTTATACGAGCAGGAAGATGAGGGTCGAGGGGACGGTGAGTTACATGGTATAAGGGTAATACTTAGCGGGCTTTTGGGAGATTTTCTAACAACGTCATAGTGCCTTTCCCTTCTATTATATGATATCACCGAAGAAAGGGATGAACGTCACCATGTGAGGTAGATAATGTATATCATTGGGGATAATTGTTCTGTAATCGGAGTCGGTTTGACACTGGAGTGTCAGGCGGCTGTTTTACTGATTTTGTCTGGTGAATGGCTATCGATGTGTCTACCTGCAACCATGTAACTTCCATGGTCGAAGCATCTCGGTAAATGATGCTTATAATTTTAGGCCGATCATCGTCTTCGGCTTCGGATTATGCCTCACCGAGTGTTGATAGTCTTGAAAGGCTTTATGGACTTAGTTGTTGTTTGCTAGGCTTCGAGTCTATTTAGTAGGATTCGATATAGCCTTAGAGTATTCGATGGTGCTGGGTTTTAGGATGCGAGTGGTAATCAAATTCTGAATATCTTTAAAATAGACGTGACACCCAACCTCTTCTCCTCCCCTAGCATTCAAACTCAAACTGGCTTTAGATTAGGTAAGTTAACATCATAATAAAACTGCTTGTTGAAGATCATCCACAACTCGCAATCTTTATTTGCTAAGAGCCCGCTGGACGCGTGTGATGAGCTTTGAGAATGGAGGTCTGCACCATTTTATTTTTTTCCTTCCTCTCTACTCACATCTCAACCATATTTATAGGGACATCTGAGAACATCAAAATCCCCCCCCTATTTGCATCTAGTAATCTATATTAAATCCACAGTTTCCAGAAACATAGGAAACCCTACGATAATGCTAGAAGTATTTGAACGTATCTTTCAAAATGGACCCCATTTACATTTTGTCATCACGATTTCGAGCTAACTTTCACAATCTCACCTATGTTATTACATTTCCAATATCTTCACAGCATCAATGTGTACGTCAAACACTACTAGTTATTCTAGTACAAGTAGGATATTAGTTCTAATAGATACGATCTTTACCTAAAGCAGCCGATATAAGTAACTTTCCATCCTTTACTATATTTCCAGCAGGTTTACTAATGTATTGAAGGAGCTACATTATAGCAAATTTTTGAGGTAATAATATCAATTTTAGTTCAATTTCTATAAACAAACATTACATATTTTAATATTTTGTTGGGACACATATATTGTCTATTGTTCGATTATATCATTCGATTTCTAATTCACTCATCACCACATAAATTTCGGCAACAAATATCTTTTTAATTTAGCTGAATATTGCTTCCAGAATACTTTACCAAAAAGAACATTTTCTAGAGTTTGCTACAGATTGAATCTACAAGTTCTTCCATCTCAGTTTTTTCATCTTAAACCTTTCAAAGTGAAATCTCTGCAAAGAAAAAATAGGGAAACAGGTGGTAACAGAGGCTTGAACCAAAACTTCATCTACCACCTTTAGAAAGACTTACTTCTTCCAAGAAATTAAAAAAAAAAAAAAAAAAAAACACCAGTTGTAACGAGCCTGGAACAAACTAAAACATGAAACACTCCTTCAAGAAGAAGTGCGATAATTGTACGGACGAGATTCTGAATATCTGGCTCCCGTCCCACCACCAAGGGTCTCTTCCTCCATAACCCTCACTCAACGTAAAGTTCGGGAGAAGAATAAGGATTCTACTTTTAGAATCTAATCCACACAAGATACTGACAGTATTCGTTATGTACGCCGACTGCCACACTATATACCCAGCCATTGTCTGCTGCAGCAGGGTGGGTTGGAGGAAGGGCATTGTCCTGACACTGCTCCCCAGACAGGAAATCTCATTAGTAGAAATGCCCATATTGTATATCGCCCTCCACTTTAGCCTGCTTCTCCTCCGTCCTCCCATGGTATGTTCGGTGGTAACGGTTTGGGAGTAAGCCTCTCCAGAAGCTTGGTACCAAAGTATCGCAGCAGTACAACTTATGCAAACTCAACACGAACCCTCGCTTCATATTCCTAAGCCTGTCATCACCAATTCCAAGCCAGAGTTACAACCAGTAGTAATCTTCATAGAATAGGGTATGTTAAAGAGATGATAGGCTACAATACAATTACTATGGTACGAATACGCATTCATGTCAAAATAAATTTATAAACTAGCCATCATTACCAAAAAACCTTACTGGGAAACCCCATTACGCCAAGTACATCAATCCTTTAAAACACACAAAATAAAAATGCCAGATTACATCTTCCATAAAGAAATGTCGAGTACCACCAGGCAAATTCCATATCATACCTTTCCAATTCTTACAAAAGTTTTAAACATAGTTTTGTCATAACTTAAAGCCACCTGTGCCTTCAGCAAATGCAAGTACATCCAATCTTTTAAAACAAAATAAATGCAGATACACCTGCCATAAAGAAAGACGGCAGTAAACAACCAGTCAAAATGTCCAAATCATACCTTTCCCAATTCTTACAAAAGTTTTAAACCATTAGTTTTTTTTACAACAAAGCCCCCCTGTGCCTTCAGTCTGCGGAGGGGGGTGATAGTAGGGACTTATCCATCGACCCAAATCTAAAAATCACAACTACTCTATATCAGACTCACACCATTATACACGTGGCCATGTACAAAATCAGTAGAAAATATGACACATAGACCATAATTGATTAAAGATTACGTGGATCAGCGTACTACAACAAAATAGGAACAAGCGTTGTAGGGACTTAGCCCCTCGATCTTCTCAAAAGCGAGCTCATAAAGCTCGATATACTCCAGCTAGGATCACGTATTTTAACACAATTGACACTCCAGCCAACATTCAACCACCCAGAACTACTCACGAACGTGGGGCGAGTACCAGAAACAAGGAAATATTATCCGTCAAAGGATACCTTCTCCCAAATCTGTGAGTTAATCAGTCAACCACCCCTACCACATTCAGAAAACTGTGCTCCAGCCACGAGATAGAGTTTGGGAAAAAAAGCTTATATAAAGAAAAGTCAGAGCGAAGGGACAGAAAAAATTAGTAACAATTTTTTGACAGATCAAAAAGCTATTCTATATGTAAGACACTTGTAACTAAAGATATTCCGTTTCAAGCAAGAAAGATACTTTTACAAAAATCCTCAATACGAGGTCGTGGTTTTTACTAGTCAGAGGTTTTCCAGCTAAAAATTCAATTCCATTCTCTACTTCCATTAGAATATATTACAAGTTCATTGGTATGAGCTCAACTGCCTAATCATTTCGAGCTTACAAATTTGGCCATACATTTTGGCACCGTTGTGAGGAAAGATTGCATTTCTACGATACCTAAGAGTCTTTCACAAATTTTCAATTATGGTTTCTCAAATCGACAGCGCTCAGGAACTCAGCTTGAAATTTTACAGAGTACGGCGCTCACCGAGTTATGGGAAAATCTCCATGCACGAGACAGAAAACGAGCCTTACTTGAACTTGATTGACACTAGATCACGAGATTTGAGAGGGAAAAGAGCTCGATGCAGAACGACAAGCATTGTTGCAATGCTCAATGACCAAGAAGATCAAATGAGACAATACGGACTGCAACTCGAGGCTCTCAAAATACTAGCAGCTCATCAGCCAAGATTGCGATTCAACACCAGAGGACCCTCCAAGCATTTCAGCAAGGAAAAGATATGTGGACCTCGGGGATCCACCAGTAAGCCATTTCTAGAAATCTACCCACACGGACTACAGCCCTCCATCCATTTGGGGGAAAAGTTTAAGAAGAACGCAGGCAGAGGGCACCAGATTTCCATCTGTCAGGAGGAAGAATAGCAACTCTAATCGATTTCCAGTACGAGTAATCACTTGAGTGAAGGTACGAGAACTCATCATCCCCTACCAGCAAGTCCAGCGATTCAGCCAATACGTCATTACATCAAAAAAGAGCACATGGACAAATCATTGAAGTCTACATCGATGATCACTTGTGCAGAAGTGTACAGTCAGATAATTACATCTCAGATCTTAAAACAATATTCAACATCCTTTGATCTTACAAAATGCATCTCAACCCTGATAAATGTCAATTCGGGGTACATTCTGGCCGCTTTCTAGGCCACCTCATCAGCAAGAAAGGGATTGAGGCTGACCAGGATCAAATTTAGGCTCTTTTTGACATGCCTTATCCAAAGACAACAAAAGACATTTAAAAACTCACTGGCAAGATTGTCGTAATCAACCGTTTCATCTCTAAATCTTCAGACCGCTGCCATTAGCTATTCCTATTACTCCGCGGATGTACCAAACGAGGAAAGGTTCAGCCAACTGCAGAAGTCACATGGACACCAAAATGCGAAGCAGCTTTTTAGGATCTCAAAATCTATTTGGGGAGGTCTCCCATAATGGGCACCCCAGTAGGTAATAAGGAACTAATAATCTAGCAGTCACAGATACTTCTCTCAGCTCAGTTCTCATTCGCCTAGAAGGGAAAATAGAAAAAACTAGATTTCTTCATCAGCAAAATAATCACACCACCGAAAACAAGGTACTCTAAATTTGAGAAACTTCTTTTTACCTTGTTTATACTTTGCAGAACTTAAACACTACTTCCAAACACATTTTGTCAAGGTTATGACAAACAACCCACTTCGGGAAGTTCTGTCCAAAAAGGAAAAGTCACGAAGAGTACAACAGTGGTCAGTCAGTTTGGGAGAACATGATATCAAGTTCGAACAACGTCATTCTGAAAAAGGTCAGGCCATTGCTGATTTTTTGGCGCATTTTCCAGTGGAGGATACCGAGTGGAAGGAGCACGACCCGAACCTTACTAAAGACACGCCGGAGAATCCAACCCCCAAGCCATTCGATAAACGAGCTGACTGGATCACCATGTCATGGTGGAGGCTTCTCGCAGATGGATCAGCATGACCCGCAGGGTCAAGGATCGGGATCGTTTTGATTACCCCTTCTAATGGCAGAATTAAGAAATTAATCCGCTTGGATTTTGAGGCCTCAGATAATGTCACCAAGTATGAAGCTCTCATTCACGGACTCGACCTCGCACATGAGCTCGATGTCCCCAACTTCTAATTTACAGTGATTCATTACTCACCATTCATCATTATTCCGAGCAATACAAGAAAAATGGGAAGATGATCGAATACGCAGCCCTCGTTGCGGAGAAAATGAGTTAGTTTGCAAAAGCAACTCTCGAATATCTTATTCGAGGTGAAAATAGACACACCGAATCCTTGGCATATCTAGCCGGGGTCTTGGGTACAGAAGCTCGATATCTCCAGATCGAAATCATTTCAACCCCCAGCATTGATCACATAAATGTATGCACGATCAACACTAGAGGCGATAAAAGGGGAGACAACGATTGACGAAAGCCTTTCTTAGCCTACCTCGGTATCGACAACAATTACAATGGACCACTCCCAACAGATCCGAAAGAGCATCGATAGCTGATCAACAACTCGAAGTGTTACATTACTCAAAACGGTATGCTTCACCACCTTTTTATTATAAGGCCTTACCTCAAGTGCCTCTCCAAGTCAAAATTAAAAAAATTGCTTCGCGAATTACGTGAAAGAACTTGCGGCTCCCACGCCACAGGTTAATCATTAGCGAACAGAGCTATCACTCAAGGAGTATTCTGACCCGGCATGCGCAAGCAAGCAGAAGAGTATTCCCGCAGGTGGGACACCTGCCAGAGGCATGGACATATGATACGCGCCCCTGCTCTTGAACTCTATGCAAGTAAGGTTTTCTGGCCATTCAAAAGATGGGCGCTAGACCTCGTCGACGAATTCCTTAACTCTCTAGGTAATCGCCATTACCTACTCGTAGCTACCGATTACTTTACAAAATGGGTAAAAGCAATTCTACTGTGTCGAACTAGAGAAAAAGAGGTCATCTTTTTTATCTATAACCACATAATCCCTCAATTCGGGTACTCCTGCCTAATTCATATCGATAACGGACCCCAATTTATGGGAGATAAGGTCGCAACCTTCCTAAACCACCATAATATCATCCACTCACATCGAACTCATACTATCCTAAAGGCAATGGCCAAGCTGAAATCACCAACAAAACTATTGTGGATGGACTCAAAAAAAGGCTTCACTAACAGAAAAAAGAAATTGGGTTCGCAAACTACCTCACGTCTTGTGGGCATATCAACTACTCCCCGACAATCTACTGGGTGTACCCTATTCCTCCTTGCTTATGGCACTGTGGCTATCATTCCTTCTAAATATTATTATCCAGTTTACGATCACGAGCTGACTGACGAGGAAAATGAGTTTAAATTGGCTTACCATCTCAATATGATATATGAGACTAGGGAACGCGCCATCATTAACCTAGGTCGGTATCGTCATATGCTTGCCAGGTCATATAATAACTGAGACAGAAGCCGTACTTTCCAAATTTAAAATCTCGTCCTCAAAAAAATTCCTCAACATCGCAAGAGCCTCATGCTGGAAAATTAGCCAACAATTGGGAGGGCCCATTCATTATCAAAGGTCTCTCAGGCCGAGGATCATACTATCTCATGACAGAAGAAGGAATCCCCATTTCAAATCCTTGGAACCCTAGGCGACTGAAACGGTACTATTGTTAGGCTTCTTACTACTCCATTTCCATTGTTCATTTTTTTGTTTTTCAATTCCAAAAGTGAGATTCTCATCTCCATCCAATGTAAATTATGAACTTATCAATGAAAGTCTTTTTTGAACAATATCATTCTCTTCACGAACATTCGACCACATTCTACAGATTCAAGCATAGATAATACTAGGTTACAATCAATCTTATCCAAGTTAGATCAAATATATCACTTGATTTGGCTTCTTTTACTACGTCTCTACGATTATAGCAACTGTAGAAACTTGTTTCATATCAAAGACTCTACCAAAGAAGAGATAAGGCGAAGGTAATACTAGTCTTCATCTTTTTCAACTTGTTTAGATCATTTATACCGGCTAGATCATGGATATCACATGGTTTGGCTAACTCTATTACATTTCTGCAATTGTAGCAAGTGTAGAAACTTTTTTCATATCAAAGACTTTACCAAACAAGAGATAAGGCAAAGATAATACTAGTCTTCATCTTTTTCAACTTGTTTAGATCATTTATATCAGCTAGATCGAGGATATTACTTAGTTTGGCTGACTCTATTACATCTCTACGATTGTAGCAAGTGTAGAAACTTCTTTTACATCAAAGACTCTACCAGGAATAAGATAAGGCAAATGTTATACTAGCTTTTATCTCTTTCAATATGACTGCGATATTTCTATAGTTCAAATCATGTTTCAACTTGGTTTAACTCAACCTATTTCTGTTTAATATCAAAGACCCCACCAGACACAAGATAAGGCAATGGTCATACTAGCTTTTATCTATTTCAATGTGTCTGTGACATATACTATTTATTTTCAGGTCAAATTCTTATTATAAGGGTTTCTTTTCTGCTGATGGAGAGTCAGCAGTGCTTCCCCCTACATCAAAAGGTCAAACTTTCAGTTTGTAAATCACGACATCTCTACCCGATTCTATCAGTTCAGCAGTTCGAGGGACCAATTTGGTCTCCATGACGCCCAAACAGTTCCCTCGATCTATCTTAGCTCCATAAATGCATCCCATATCCGACAAAGTTTTGAACAAGGTATCTCATTCTGACTCAAGTCTTTTTACTTCCTCTACAAAGTATGCAACAATCGCCTTTAACAGGTCAGAGCGTGACGCATTAGGTATGACCATTGTTACAAATATCGCTCTCATCTTCTCGAGGCGTGGGTCTAACCTAGCGTACTCATTCTTCTATTTAGTCATTTCTGCATCGACCTTAGCATGATAGATTATATTTTCTTCCAAATTTTTTATATACTTCGCTGATTTAGCAAGGTTCACGGCTTCCAAGTCTACTACCCGAGCACAAAGTCTCCAAATTTCTGCGTTCAACTCTTCCCTAGCCAAAATATCTTTCAATAATTCTTCTTTCCTCTTCACCAGTGATTCCTTTGCTTTAATCTCCCCTTCCAAAACTTTCTCCCTGATAAGAGCAACATCCAACTTATGTTGGCATTCCCTCTAATTTGCATTTCCCTTTTGGACATGCCCCTGAATATGAGATACGTCACTCTCTAGCTCTTTAATTCGACCTGAGAGACTAATTACATCCCCTCGAACTAAAGGAGTCTTAACCTCAGTTCTACTTCCCCTTGAACGCTCTCTAGCCTTGGCTTTCTTGGCACGCGCAATGGCATGTCCCAGTTCGGCCATAAGTCGTGTCACCCTCTAATTTAAATCGTTATACCTTCGTTACATTTCTTGGAATTCCATATCCATGGTGGGTAGGGCTATTTGCAAATGTTCAGAGTCATCTTCCAAAGCCAATAGATTTTCTCGAGCTACCCTCAGATCGTTGTCTTTTTCAATGAATTTTCGTCTCATTCGCCCCAGCTCGTTCCTACATTTTTGGAGATCAGATCGAAATTGTTCCTCCAAGATTTCTAACGCCTGAATGCGGTATTGAGATGTGTTGGCCTGCTTACCCTTCACAGCCAACGTCAACTCGACTTTGAAGTTCTCGCGCATTCTGTTACCTCCGCTAGCTCTTTTAATCCCTTATTTATATTGGCATCTTTCTCTTCAACCTGATGAGTCAGGTTGGAAATGGCCTGGGTCAACTCCATAAGTTTAAAATGCGCCTTTACGTATTGATCTTCTTTATTCTCGTTCGCCTCCTTCATCCTATCGATCTGCTCCACAAATTCCCGATTGCATATGAGTACGTCGTCATCATGTGAGCGAGATGAATCTAATTCGACCTGGGAAATATAACAACTTTTAGTATAGTTCGATTCAGGAAAGCCTTTGAATATATACATACTACATTTCTAAAGAGACTATGTAATTTCTAAACATCTGCTTCCAATACTTTTAGACTAAAAGTTTGGAGTTCATTATCAGATGAACGCTTCATGAGTCTTCTTTCGGCGTACAAGGTACATACTTTTGATATGCTACTCTATATTAATAGCGTTAGATTTTTACCATGCATCTATATCCTATTTACTTGATAACTTAACGTTGGTATAACATGCAAGTCGAAAGATCTCTTCCGATCTAACCTGCAGCTCTGCTTGGGTAGACAGTATGGCTTTAGAGGTCTTTTATTCCCTGGCAAGTCCAGACTCTAGATCATTTATTATGAGACTCATCTCTCTAACTGCCTACAAAAGGTTTATAAAACAAAGTCAATGTACAGAAGTTTCTTCCCCACACACAGTTCAAACAACTTATAAATATTTGTACAAACACACGTGTCTACCCTACCTTCTCACTACCACCTTCTGGGAGCTCGACGTCATCCCCTTGATTGTCGAGCACCGTTTGGCAGGAAATACCATCCAGACCATACACGATCTCCACCGCTTCTGCTTCCTCCTCACCTTCCTCCTCAGCATAGGTGTCCGCCTTAATGGCATCCACCTCCTCCTTAGAATAGCCTTTCAGCATCAAATAATGCCCTATATGTCACGCTCCTCAACCATCTCATCAAGATTGGCCTTTGTCTCCACCTGCAGTTGACCAATCGCCACGGCATGAAAAACCTTCAGCTGCCTAATTTCTTTCAAAGCGTCAGTCCTGAATCGAGCTAATTCTTTTTCCAGCTTGACATTTTCCTTCTTCAACTCACTTTTTTCTTTCTCTATATCGAGCCATATCCTCTTAACAAGACGAACAATCTGCAAAAATTACATCGATCTTAGCGATTAGCTCAAGGCGTATTAAGCAGTTCCTTATGATAATATTAACTTACCATCTTGCTCGTATCTTTCTCTCCATGGAGAACCGCCAACCTGGCCATTTCTTCGACCTCTTTGAGGTCGTTCACCGTAGCAGATAACTCTTCGACGACCTTCTCTTCTGACTCCCCTGAGGGTTCGACCCTCCTCCTCTTATCTTTCGCGACCTCACCACTTCCAGTGGTACCAGAAGCCGGCAGAGCCTTTAATATCCGTTTCTTTAAATATTTTAGAGCTATATTGCTTGGCTTGGCAGGATTTGGCTGAGCCAAACTGTCAGTTCCAGGAGTCTTGGAAAATCTAGTTCGAGCCTCCTCACCACTTACTTGCCTTTTTCCTTCATCAACCTCCGCTATCAACCTGGTAGACTGAGTTTTCAAACCTTGTTCCACCTACTATCAACCCTCTTCTTTCTACTCAGATTGAGTCCCTCCAACACAAGTTTGAGTTCAGTTTCCTCCTTTGCAACTTCGTCCAACAGAGATTCCTTCCTCTCCACTTTAGACTTCACACCTACAATAACAACATTTTTTTACTATCAACTACAGTTGTCAGCGAAACGTAACAATAATTCTATCTATGCATGTCTATACTTACTTTGCTTTACAGTTCTAAACCGAAGGTCCAATGGTTCTTTATCATCTCTTTTAAGACAATTACCCTTTGCCCATATGATGTTGTCATTATAGGTTTGACTTGCTAAATTCAGATCAAAAAAGTGACGCCGAGCTGCGCTCAAACAAAAATAAGACCCCCCCCGTGGCCTTATAATTCTTTACCCC
Organism: Kingdonia uniflora; assembly: GCA_014058105.1. Taxonomy (NCBI): domain Eukaryota; kingdom Viridiplantae; phylum Streptophyta; class Magnoliopsida; order Ranunculales; family Circaeasteraceae; genus Kingdonia; species Kingdonia uniflora. Next base: position 286,403 of record JACGCM010000045.1, read on the forward strand.
ATAAAACTGCAAAACGTCCTCCGGGTTTATTCTCCTCACTTTTCCCTCATTTTCCAATTTTTCATTCAGATGGTCACACACGGTTATTACCTCCCACATATTCCAGTTCATTTGAAAAGGACATGCTCCAATTGCATTTATAATACCCTTCATCAAATTTGTGAGGGGAAGGCTCATCCCATACTCTTAATTGTGATAGGTAACACAAAAAATCCTTTGAGAGGTTACTCCGGACATCCCCATCAAAATATTCTAACAAGATCGATTCATCAATACCCCTATCTCATTTTTCCACTTCCAAATCTGCCAGCAGATAATAATACTCTTCCCCCTACGCTACCGTACAACCCCTAAACTGCTTATCGACAAACTCTACACAATTGCCCCACTTCCCTCATACAGTCGCCTTGGCTTTACAAAACTTTCTAAAGGCTTCAGAACTAGGAGGATAAGATACCAATTGACCAGGGAAACCCGAGAATTGCTCTAATCCTATTCCCCCTCATTATCAGACTCATTTGTCTGACCAGAGGTCGATACCTCATTAACAGATGAACTACCCATCTTAAAAACAATTTCTACAGGCACGATTTTGACCTACACAAATGCCTTCCACGCTCGACCTACATACAGGTTAAGGTATTTATCATTCTTCCATCTATGTATATATATATATTCAACATATATCTCTGATTAGTTATTTACGTATAACATATATCTTTAGTATATATATATACGTCAACATATATTGCATACATCTCTACTAACATTCAGTATCCGAATGAGAATCGGTAGTTGCGTCAAGTTTTTCCCTCATAACGCTGTTGTATTACCACTTACGAGATCCAAAATCTTTTGCGTTCTTCAACCGTTTATCACCTTCAGATAACTCTTTATCAAATCCCCTGATCTTTCATCTCTCTCTCTGAGTACTCTCCAAATTTTTTGAAGTTGTAAAACATTTGATTGGAGACGAAGAAGTACTATTTATCCTTTCTCTCTGAAGCGGCTGGTATTTATTGTTCATCGCATGAACCGTCCTTGATTCCAGAACCGAGGCGTCCTTTCCACTCTCCATGTCAGACGCCTTGTACCTTTTCAATAAAACCACATTTCCATCATTACAACTCCCCTCATTTTTTAACATATTTTTTTCCCTGTTTCCATATCTTTTCCTGATCTTCCCACACTCATGATGACTCACTCTGTATGATGTCAGACTCCTATTTCCTTTTGCATACAAAATAAACCAAGAAGTTTCTACATTTTCATATTTTTGTTTCTCTGTCCTTGCTTATCATACTTATAGTGATTGACGTCATTTTCTAAACTGTGTAAATTTTCAAAATTATTCAAATTATAAGTTAAAGCAGTCTCAAAACAAATATATTATTGATGAGAAACTCCTTATACAACATCTATCATAGCCTTAGTAAGCTAAACGATGTCATCCCGTCACGTTATTTGTCAGTCCTCAGATCTTCGAATTCGATCTCAACTTTAGCTATCAAACTAACCAATCTTTCTTGTTCTACAACATCCCTAATCAATTCATGGAAGAACACCTCATAAAAATAACGAGAATACTCCAGTTCTCTACTCCTTACATTTAAACCTTCGAGTTCACATTCCCTGACCAATAGCTCAACATCATAACCAAACGAGCCAAAGATCCTCGCACGTACTTCAATAATTTTTATAGCCAATCGTCCTTCCACGGCATAACAAATCCTCTGAGATCAAGTCTGTACCATCCTAATCTATCCCATATTTTTTATAGATCATCCTACCCGTATTTCTACGTTTCTCACACACTTTCCCTTGGAATACCTAATTTTTTACCTTATATCTCGTAACAGCAAGACCCAAAATCTTAAAATAAATTATTTGAACTTATCCCCTCACCAGTATACATATTATTTGCTGTACTCGAGCTTACGCTACCACGAGTAGTATCTATATCGACCTATAACAGCTTAAATTTTTACGATTACATATTTTTTACAATTTTTCTCCCTCACCTGTTAAAAACATAAATCATTTATACATCAACACGACATTGTCAGCACATACTCATCTCAGTTCGAGCAACACTATAACATTGCTTCATCACTTATAGGCAATTATTCAACAAATACCCAACACAATTCAGTTCAATTCAAAATATTTGCCTATATACAGTTTATTAAATATCAACTTTTATTCATGTCAAAGATATTACATACGATTTACAGATAATAATTTTTCACCACATCGACTTCAGGAATACAATATAATGTTATCTGTCCAATACCAAACTCTAGTGATTTTTCACCTTTATGCAAAGAAGACATTAGATACAACAAAAAGCTTCCCACACATGAGTTTGGTCGAAGTTCAGACGAACTTCAAATGGAAACTATGCAAGCAGTTAACTCAGTGCTGGCCCCCACAAAACAAGATGAAGGTCTTTTGAGCGCAAAAACACGATCAAAATGCGTCCGCAGACTCCATCTTCCAATCCTCCTCCTCCACTGCCATCACTGCCTCTCCTTTAACCCTACCACCGAAGTGTTGGTAGAGATAAAGAGGGCCCAACCTTAGAATCCATGGTAACACAAGAAATCAGCATATCTGCCCTGCAGATACACCTATCACTGCATATGAAGCTCTAACCCTGTCTTCCGAAAGAGTGCGGAGACAGGCCCACCGTTCCTCGCCTATCAAAATAAAGACATAAAATCTCTACTTAGAGTAGAAATCTTCCTCAATTTCAACCGCTTCTTCTTCCAACAAGCCTTGATACATCGGAGGAATAGGAGTGGGTATCAACATTTCTAAGGAATGGCCACCAAAGTATTTCAACTTCAACCTCTACATTTCAGACGCAATCCTCTCTTCAAGAACCATCCTCCGAGTTTTCACCATCTCAGAAAAAGTTATGCAAGAAGGAATTGTTTTAAAGATTTGCTGCAGGTACTATTTATATAACCCTACATTTATTCTGCAGGTACATTTTCCCAAGCGTCATCATTCATTACAGATGCGAATTTTCAAATGCAATCGTCACATACATCCACATCATCATTTAATACCCATCACTTCCCAATATTACGTAACTTCCATCCAGTCTAACGCCATCATTGCCCAATTTCGAATTTTAAACTTTTAACACATTCTTTCTTAACCAAAGCCACTCGTGACTTCGATGGCGAGGGAGCGATTGTAGGGACTTATCCCTCAATCTTACTCAAAATTGAGCTCATGAAACTCGATTTACCTCCATCTCAGGCTCACACATTTTTAACACTTGATACTCCAGTCAACAATCCAGCCAACCCTACAAACTACTCAAGAACGTGGGTCGAGTTAAACCTGAAAAATATTATCCAGTCAAAGATACCTATCTCCCATGAACTCGTTAGTTATCCAGTCAACCACCACTAACCACATTATTCAAAAAACATGTTCCAGCACGATGAAGAGTTGTGGGAAAAGCCTATATAAAGGAAAAGTTCCAGAAGAGATAGGGACCAGAAAAATTATACAAACTTCTTATTTACGAGATCAAAAATATTTCTATATTTAGAGATCACTTGTAATAAAGATATCCGTTTCAAGCAATAAAGATACTTTTTCAAAAATCCTTAATATGAGGTCATAGTTTTTTACCTATTCAGAGGTTTTCCACGCTAAAAACATATGTTTCCATTTCTTACTTTCCATTAGAATATTGTTACAGGTTCATTGGTGTAATAGCTAATTCTTAATCATTTCGAGCTTACAGAATTTGGCCATTACAAAGTCAAAGACAACTGTCTCCCATGAACTAATAGTTACACATTTAATTACTACTTACCTCATTATTAGGAGAACGTGCTTCTACACAATAACGAACTACTGGTAAGGTCTATATAAATAAAAGGTTCCATAGGAGATAAGGATGGGAATTTCTATATTCTAAACATTAGATTTTTTATATTCTAAAACCACAATAATTCTTATCTTTCAAGATCAAGTATTTCTAGCACAAGAGATTACTTGTAATAAGATATGAGCCTCAAGCAATAAAAGTTATAGTAACTATATTCTCAAGTCGAGGTCGTGGTTATTACCTATTCAAAGTTTTTCCATACTAAATTACCTGTGTCATTTCTTGTATTATACTAATTCCTGTCGTAGGTACATTTGGTGTATGATATAATTTTGAGCTACAAAATTAGGCCATTACAGCTAATGACTAAGGGCACCTGAGCAATTTATTCCTTTAATCCAGCATTTACATTAGTATTTCAGGGTTTCATAAGTTAGTAAAACCTATGGGAAAATTGTGATTTAGCTACTTTAAAGAACCTTATAAGTTATAGATCGTCATATCCTTGGTTATTGTAGATACGATGAGTTTGTGTCGTAAATATATGAGTATGGAATTGTTGGCTATTTATTTGGGTACCTAACCTATTCCTTGACATGAGTAGTTAGGTTTGGTAGTTACTATATATAGATATACGAACGAAACGCAGTTTACCCATAGTTATTAGAATAAAATTTAGAGATTATAGTTATCACCTAATATATATAAAAACTTTATTAGTTTAATTTCCTAGACATATGATAATGGGGTTAGGCACTATTTATTGGGTTTTGTCTATATTATCCTTGTAGCTTTGTCCTTGGATAATAATAACATAGTAAGATCTTAATATATAGTTCTGGGTTCCATGTCAAGTCACTTGGACGATATAGCTTTCATAAGAAACGGTCTTTAATCTTGTGCGTGTCTACTTATAGTTTATTGTCTCTATTTGTCTTAGAATTATTCTAGGTGTACTCTGTGTTCTCGTGGCTTTGCCCTTGAGCACTGTCATTGATTCGGTAGTTAATACAAGAACGTTGAATTTCATTATCAAGTATGGTTTATGTTTTGTTATTCTTTTGATGAGCAAGGAACGATAACAATGAACACTATAAATCATGGATTGTTTAGTTGTTTATTGTGAACTGACAGTTTATCCTGAGTATAAAGTCAATTGTTGGTGTCTAACATCTGATAGTTTTCTTTAGGATTATTAACTCCTTGTGCCATGATACTTAATGTCCTAATGATTCACCGAGCTTATAGAGCTACTTTGTTAAGCTTCTTTTTAATTCGTTGTTAGTTTTTGGAAATCATCATCGTTTGAGCGTTCTCGTGGCTTTGTTCTTGAGCATTAAGTTATTATTCAATGTTTGTACTGTCACCATTGATGTTCGAACCTAGTGAGATTCATATCCATCTATTTTGGAGACTTAAGTACATAGTCGTTAAAGAGTTGAGATTGTAAACTCTGTTCTTGGGGATTATTGACTACTTGTTGGAAACATGTAGGTTATCCCATGTGCACTAGACTGTGTTAACTACTATTGTACTTAAGCAATTAATAGTAATTATATTTGTATTAGGAAATCATAGAGACTCCTTAAGTTGATATCTTCAATAATGAGGTTGGATACATAAACCAACTCTAAATCGGCTAAGCCCTGATAGGTTACTAGAAATCCTAGCTCAGGTTAAAATAGTAGGTAAGTTTGGGTAGGTTATTATCATACCTATGGTACTCATCCTGGAGTGTGGGATGGTATGAGACAGTTTTCCTTTGGTACCCATCTTATCCTCCGTGAGGTTAAAATTCCTTGAAATTAAAATAAAGTGAGGACAACTAGGCTCCTTAGGTTGAAACTCCTGGAACACTCTGATCAAGTAAAATATCCTCAGCTTGGTCGAACTTGAGAAAAATCAAACCCCTTGTATCCAATAATAATCTCTTTAAATGTCTAAGTCATACGCTAGCGGTAGATCAACCAAATCATAAGACGATTCTTCTTAGCGCCTCTCATTAACTTGAAGTGTAGCTTATAGTCATAGTATTCCTTTGCATCTGAATTTTTTTTTCTTAATATGTTTATTAAATTTGGTTTGTTGTACATCTCGATTAGACATCTTTAATATCATTAGTATATATTATTTTATCATTAGCAAATTTGTATATCTTACTAATACTATTATCTTTTCATCAGTCGGTATAATTGTTTAGCAATTTTGGAAAGTTTGTGAGCCGCGGTTTGCTTACACTCACAATATAAACATTTCTGATTTAGAGATGTAGCGGTTGTGGTTGAGGTAATCTTGTTAAAGAACTAAAGCTGAAGGCTTGATTCTCTGTTATTTTAGATTACGGTTTGGATGTACTTGTGAGAGCTTTTATTCATGAGATTATTATTTCTAACCTGTTGAGGTTTGTAATAATTTTAGTATAGTTATCGTTATACTTTTCTTATGCTGTTGTTTTTATTCTTTATTACTCTGTATTGTGCACCAATAGATTATTGGGCCTAACTTTATTTTGCCTTGGTTATTATTGGGGACCTGTACGTCCTTGAATTTCAATAATTGGTTTGGTTTACTAATTATTAGAATTTGGGGTGTGATATCTCTAAGCACTTTTTAACGTAAATCTGGGTCGCAGAAGCAGAAACTCAGATTGATAAACATTAATCTAATTAGAATTAAGATTTTCTAAACTTTAAAACACAAAACATAAACTAAACCTTTTAATTCTCTCAGTAACAACCAAGTAAAAGGTTACACCACCCTCCCCTATATATCCTAAAACCCTATGATATCCTTCCTAGAATATCTCGCAATATCTCTCCAAATAGAAACAAACCTAAATACTAAAAACTCTTAAAACCAGCTCTAGCAGAGCATAACGTAAAATGCAAATACCCCAAGGACATGTAGTAAACAAGCAAAGATAATGTTCACATCACTTTTTCATTTCATGGCTGACTATGAAAAACAAATTAGGAACCATACATTTTCTTGTTAAGATTGGAAAGTTAGATACCACTTGTACTTCTAATGCCCCTTCTCAAAATAGTTTCAGTCTAAAAATTTAAAAATATTGGGTTTACTAAAATCATTGCAGGATGGGATGAAGACTTAACTGGATTGTTTAAACAACCAAGACAAATTTAATAGACAAGATGAAAATAACAAGTGGAATAGAAAAAATTTCTCAATGTGGATGGGAGTATATTTAATGGCAAAAATTATTTTAGAGGCATCAATAAATTACTTAATGGTATACTTATCATGCATTTAACAGAAGAGCATCTAATGATGATATTGGAGCTATTGAGATCAAAGCTATTTGTAAAGATCCAAAAATTTAATGTGAGCGTCACCTGTGCTCGTTTACTACATGTTCTTAGGCTATTCGCATTTTACTTTATGCTTAGCTGGAATTGGTTTTTAGAGTTTTTAGTATTTAGGTTTGTTTCTATTTGGTGAGATATTCTAGGAGAGATATCCTAGGGTTCTAGGATATATAGGAAAGGGTGGTGTAATATTTTACTTGGTTGTTACTGCGAGAATTAAAAGGTATAGTTTATGTTTTGTATTTAAGAGTTTAGAAAATCCTAATTCTAATTAGGTTAAAGTTTATCAATCTGAGTTCTTGCTTCCGTGACTCAGATTTACGTTAAATTTGCTCATAAGGTGGGATTCAATATTATTGCATAATGTCTGATTATACCTATGTTGTTAAAGTCCTTCATGGAGAATGCAAGAAACATTAGAATTGTATCCAAGATTTAGGAGATGATAATATTATTACTGCATAATGGAGGGTTGTCTTGTGATTCTTGAGTTAAGGGAGGGAAACAAGCCAGCATATTATATCTCTACAGATATGGATATCCAAGTAGACTATGTTTTTCCCCCTGTTATATCATTTCTCTTCTTCTTAATGTGTGTATAGTTACTATAACAATAAGCTATACCCTAGGTTGTAAATTTTTGCTAATGCAATAAAACCTGGTGGGAGCGACCTAACTAAATATCATCTTCTTTCTGGAAAAAATAAAGAACTTTCTTATTTAGATGTTCACGATTTGTCATTTGTATTCCTCATAAAATATTGTTTTTTAACAATAACATTAAAAGAAATAATTACAAGGTAAATCCAATATAAAGAAATCAAATTCTTGATAATTGTTTTCAATCAAAATTCTTATTATTGGATTTAAATTATTAATTATAACAATGATCACTAATTAAATATCCCTAATATTACTTTATTTTTATTTTTTTTAAAGTTTTAGTATAAATTATTAATATCAAATATATAAAAACATCTAGAATATAGGCTTTTTAATGGAAAGATATAACTAGTTTAGTTAGTAAATGCCATTGTTTTTTAACTAAATAATAAGATTTTCATCATATGTATATTTCAAGAAATTTATAATCATTTGATGTTTTATTTGATTGCATTCTCACTCTCAACTATATATTTTTTTATGAATGTAAATTTTATTGATAAAAAGAGCACAACGCCCAAACACAATTACGAACAGGAACAAAGAAAATGCCACAATATGAGGCCAAAAAAAGAAAAGACAAAACTAACTCGACACTATGATCCTCAAGTAAATCTCATAATAGTCTCCCTCCATTTAATCATAAATGACTCAAAGTAGGTCCCATCATATCAGTCGCGGCTTTACTCTACTAGAAAATGAATGTTTTTATAGAAACCAAGACCGAAGATCTTGACTACTCCTTCCCTTCATATTTCTTCGCATTGCATTCGAAGCATGTAGACCATAATACTGCGAATGGATACTATTCTTTATCATCCGACGAGGCCTCTTGTCTTTCAATTTGTTAACAACTCCTTGACATTCCTAAAGCGCGGCCACATCATACCAATCCCAGTAAACAATTCAATTAAAATACTTTCAGTAAAATGACAAAGAAGAAAGAGATGGCTAATGGACTCCCCGTCTCTTTTACACATAAAAAAAAAGTTAACCACTATAACTTTGCGCTTACGAAGATTGTCAATAGTAAGGGTTTTATTCAAAAACAACGTCCAAGCGAAAAAGACCACCTTAGAAGGAAGCTTAAGAATCCAAACTTTTTTTTTTTAGGAAAGAAAGAGAAGTAAAATGAGTTAGATTATCCAGAGCCTTATCAAATATCTTCGCAGAGAACACCCCATTAGCGCATTCAACCCAAGTCATCTTATCATCTTCCTCTGGATGATGGTGAAAACTAGAAAATTTCTCCAAAAGAGAGGTGACAATATTAATTTCCCAATCATTCAAGTTTCGATGAAAGCTGAGATTCCAAGAAATACCAGTATGATTCAAGTTCACCACCTCCTGCATTGAGTACTCATTATTATTTAATAAGGAGTAAAGCAACTGATACAGTTCTTTCAACGACAAGTCAAGGAGCCAACGATCCTCCCAATATCTAACTTTATTACCCATACCAACTCTAATCCTAACCCCTTACCAAAACTCTTATTGATCTTCACCACGCCCCTCTATACCCCATACCCAAAGGTATCAACTATTTCCCTACAACTACTCTACCCAAACTCCTTCATGCACCAAACCTATAAACAATAACTCTTTTCCACAACCCGATATTCTATTTCTCGAACCTCCATAACCATTTACCTAATAAAGCCTCATTCATCCTCGACAACTTCTTGATTCCCAACCCTCCATCATCTCTAATCTTACACACTTGCTTCTACCCAACTTAATCCCCAAGCCTTCCTCATTCATCTTCCCAAAGCCTCACTCTCAACTATCTTTCGCAGCGAAGAAGGAGATCTTCTACACAACAAATAATGAATTTTAATTTGTTGATATAACTCTTTTTTGGATAACTTAATAGGCTTTGAGTCGTGTCAACTCGAATTAAACATATTCAATTACATTATTTAAACTAAATGCAAATGTTGCCGCATACTTACCCATGGCCCGAGGATTTGAAAAAGTAAGACTACTCCTATAAATGACAGAGTCACAAATCATCATTAAGTGTGTCCATGTGGAATAGACTATTTTGTACTCTTTTTGTAGAAGGAGTGTATACAACTAGAACAACATGTGAAGATGAGGAGGCCTACACTAGACTTTCCACCTTCTACTGTGAAGGTACTATCGTAGTTGACTAATACCTTTAGAAAAGGTTGGGCCATCTATGTTGATATCAACAAATTGTTCAGGGCTAATTTCAGCAGCTGATTGTGGATGCGTATGAATGACAAAAAGAGATAGTCTTGTTTATACTGGACTCCTTTTACTATAAGATCTTCAGATTTGACTTTTGAAGTCATGTTTGTTTTTTTAGCATTATATGTTGATAAACAAAATTTCACGTTAATTGTTGATTTTTGTGTGCATTTCCAGGTCACCTAACCCAAGCTTGAGAGCATTTAACTTTATAAAACTTATGTGAAGATAGTGATGGCGAATTCGTTTATTTGTTTCAAAGAAAAAAAAGATGTTTCATTTTTTTCACAAGTTGTATCATAGATATTATAAGTTAGCTAGATTTAAGTAAACTTTATTTGTACACACTGAAAAAGAGTTAAATGCCAAACTCTTTTTTTGAACCTTACACATCTGTAACAACAATTTCACATCTGATCTTTGGTGGGCTTAAACCCTGACCGAAGTGGCCTTATATATGGTATTGATTAAAAGGATTATATGGTCGTAGTCAGTTTAATAATATGTATGTGCTTGTGTAGGGATTGCATGTTGCCATCTTATAGAGAGCAGGGTACTAACCTTTAGATAAATTTGGATGATAATGCGGTAAAAATTTTGGTTCGGCGTTGTAAGCGACATTGTGGTGTCATCTACTAAGGCAATCGTTATATTTGTCTAATTCAAAGCATGATTAACAACACCCCTGAGCAACAAAATACAGAGCTTATACATTGTTTCACCCTCACCGTAATACAAATTCAAGAAATATCAACAACTAACATAAACAAAAACTCATTCGTAAGCATTTGTCAGAACACCAATTGTGGCACCGATTTATATATTAGTAGTAAGAATTCATAATCGTTGACCAACAAATTAATTGAGAAAAAAAGTATCAAACGTTAATGCAGGACCTTGTGTTGCGCATTTCTCGAGGCAAAATGAGAATTCAAATAAACATTTTTAGGTTTATTTTTGTGTTTAGGAGTTTCCTTTTTATTTTGGAAGTTCCATTAAATTGTAAACTCTAGGTCTTTCTTTATTGCTCTAGAATTAGGTTAGTTTCCTTTAAATAAAGATGATGTAATAGCTAAAGAATAATCTTATATCAATATCAATACAAGCTTTATGCTTTTATATTTTGTTTTAGTTTTCCTCGATTAATTCAAGCGTTTATCATTCTTCGACAATTCGAAGTCTATCAATTCGCTTCCTCTACGTTAGTTCTCTATTAAACATATAAAAAAAGGCATAATTTTAATCGAAAGAACATTGAAAGTTAAGTGATAGCAATTCTTCATAAGTTCAAACAAATATGCCCCCAAAATTATAACACATAAAAGCTAGATTTTTAACCTCAAAATTACATCAAGAGATGTAATGCATCCCGTAGTACGCAACTCCATGATCATGATCATTAATAGCAAAAATATCCATACACTCATCAAAGCATGTACTCATTTTCATAGATTTTAAAAAAGGCATACACTAGAAAAGAAAACGTAACTTTTACACCCAAATATCCTGAATTTAGACCGAGTAGAAATGATAAAGAGAGATAAACTTGATGATTTGAAGCCTTAGAACAGAAGGAGAAGAAGCTAAAATATGTGGGAGTGGGGTGAGCTACTTAACTTTTTTTTCATCTAAATTTGATATTTCTTAAAGAGATGGGGTGAGCTCATTAATCTAAAAAAATGAAAGTGAGGTGAGCTTCTTAAGAATGGGGTGTATTTAAAATTCCTAAGTTACTAAAGCATGCAAAATATTTTTTTAATACAACATCCTTATCCACTTTCGTGCGTCGATTATTAGCCGTCGATCGCTAATGGCTTTTTTTGGGCCGTCCGCGTCACCACGTGTGTTGTCACCTCCATACGATGGAGTAGGGGTGGTGCGATGTATTGAGTAATAAATTTAAATTTGGTGTTCGTGGAAGTTTATTATGTTCAGGGACTGTTCATGGAAGTTCATTATATTAGTAGGACGAACGAGGGCAAAGACCACGGTAAATAAGTCATTCCGGTGATTTTTTTAGTGTCTTTGTTCAAATAGGACTGTAATCTATTTGAACAGAAGAGGCAGAGACCTCTTTATTTGAATAGACTTCAGTCTCTGTTTGAATAGAGGTCTCAGACAGAGGTTTGTTTAAATAGACTTTAGTCCCTATTCGAATAGAAGTCTTAGATACAGGTCTGTTCTAATAGACTTTAGGCTCTATTCGAATATACCTCGTATTACAGCTTTTTTAAGATTGTTTTGTAATCGTATGTTTGCTTCGTGATTTGTACTTTAAGCCCTAAATCATGTAATATCCTCTGTAATATCCTAATTTCGTATTTCAAACTTAGTCTTTACACCAATGATAATCAAAGCATTTAGATGAGCAATAAACAAATACTAGCACATAGTTTAGCGTGGAAAACTTTTGAATAGGTTAAAAACCATTACCTCTCTAGAGGATTTACAAAGAGAGATGTTATTGATAATTGTAAGTTATTACAAGGGATACTCTGAGTATTTTTATCTAGAGTGTTGAGTGAGAATTCATCCGTCCTTCATCTGGAATTCCTTGGTCCTATTTATAGGTCTTATAATATGAATGTTTGACGACGAATATTATTCTTAATGATGGACGTTACAATATATATTTGATAGTCTTTGAACTTATTGTGTAATAGTCTAATCTTGCTATTTTGTAACGACTTCAATAATGATAGAGTGTGTGTTGACTCGAACTATTGATGTAGAGATCAAAAATGATGAATAGAACTTTAGCTGTTTCGTAATGTGCTATAAATATGCCACGTGTATGATGACGAGGTCGAGTGGTTTGTAATGTACCATAAATGTGACACGTATATGATGACGAGGTCGAGTGGTCATATGATGGTCGAAGATAAAGCTTGAGTTCGAGATACGAAATAAGCCACTACAACTGCCCCCTCCTAGCCAATAGTACGAGAAACATTGTGGGCGAGTGGTGTTTGTTGAGAATCTTTATTAATACTATAATTAATATCAGGGAATCATTTTCAATGCATTTTCATGAATATCTGTTGTGGCTGTTAGGTTTCTTAGAACCAATAGTTCTGGTCAATATTGTTGCATGGGAATTCCTCTTGATGTTGGAAATTTGGAAAGTCGCCTTTAATGTTGATTACAGTATAAATAGCATTCTGGCTTGCTGTTGCAGTTGTGATTAACCAAGTATTTCTATGAACTTTGCCTTCTGTATTTTTCCTTTTGTTTTTTGTAATCTTCCTACTATTGTGAGTATCCTTCCTTCTATTGAAAGGATAGTAACCACTAGATAACAGTCTCGAGAGGCTAGGATTCATGCAAAAGTAGAAGAATTTCGATTCTAATACTTTGGGAATCAGTCTTTGAGTCTTCCTACGCCAATTATGGTGTCTCCTACCTCTTACGGTATGACATACGAAGAGGTGGTCGAGGCAGGGAATGCTCATCATCAAATGGTACTTTCTATTAACATTGGAGGAGGAGCACAGGCGTAGGCTATGTCTGCTAGTATTCATCCGAGAGCATCTCGTCAGTTCCCTACTGGTGAGTGGGTTCTATCTAAGAAATAGGACCCAATTTCTTTCTTTGTTACCCAGGGTGGTGGAGGTTATGGTGGAAGAGATGGTGGTGGGTAAGATTTTTTTCTTCAGTACAATCATCGTCTCTTGCCATAAAGAAGATCCTTTCCCGAAGGGTTGGGTCAAGCACAGATATCGTAACTTCCTCGATGATTTCCAGTTCCTGGGTGACCTAAGGCATTCTTGCAGAGGATCAGAGTTTGAAATTATGCTTCAATTTTGCATCTTTAGGTTCTGTTGCTTATATTTTCTTTCTTGAAGAAGAGTTTCAAGCTTCGAACCAATGCACTCCACAAAGTGATCTGCAGAACTGTCTGAAATAAACTTGTTTATCTGTAAAGCATTCTATAAATTCTGAGAAGTAAGAAACATTTGAGCTAATAAAAACTTCAAGTTCTTCCAATTTTGAATTATGTTTTGAACTGTCTGCTATATGTCTAGCATACTTCTAAACTGTCATGTTTGATAAGGGAAATTGTAAACTGAGTAACTCGAACTGGGATTAAAATGTGAGGAAGTATAAAATGGTGAAAATGAATTTTTGTCATATGTTGAAGTGTGACAAACATTTGTGCCGAACTAAAAGAGATTTAGTTGGTGTGGGCTATCAGACATCAAGTTGTTGTAAAATTTTCTTGAACAAACAAACTGCAGTGAACTTAGTACGTATATCAGTAAAGGTAGTGGGAAGTGAGGTTGAAAAGGGAAAGTTCAAAAATGTAATGTGGTCGTTTGGTGAATGTAGGCGGACAAGTGGCTAGGATGATTGTACTAATTTGAGAGGAAACTGGTATGACACAAGTTGTTATTTCGAACTGACTGAAAAACGTCTTGATGTAGGTATGTAAATGATATTTGTCCGTAGGTGCCTTGCTTGAGGTACTTGAATGTTCTTTGCGAACTTTATTTATCTGTGAAAATAAGATCTGAGGAGATTCTTCATAAAATGGAAAGTATTAACTATCAAAATATTCTCGGGCTTCTGCTTATATTCTTGTTACCAAAAATTTGTTCTTGTAGAATATATCCTACCTCAAAATCTGTTGGAGATGCAATTTTAATGGCGTCAATAGATCTTCATACTGGCTATATAAAATGTTGATCCTTCTTTGATATGCCTTATATCCTCTGTAGGAAAAGTTTGTTGTTTGATTAATTGCCAATGACCATGGTGAGGACACGCTCTCAGCATGTTCGTCATGCAGCAAAGGTATGTTGAACATCAAAGTAACTAAACTCTGTGAGCGCTACTTTTACTTGCTTCCTTATAATATTGTGTTACCAGAGTGGCCCTTGAAATTGGGCGGGTTAGATGGTGAAGGCAGGCGTGTAGAGTATGATCATTTTTTCTGGTGTGACGTGTTCCATGAGTTGCTGCTGGATGCAACTTTGCAAAAATAAGTTGTTCGATAGATCACACAGGACAAGCTTGCCGAAGAAGATAAGAAAGAAACAGGAGGGGAGATAATACCATGTGGTGTAGTGAATCATCCAGGTTGCTTTAAATATAACTACATATGATTATAAGCTTAAACTTTGAAACCTCAAAATAAAGAAGTAATTTGTTTGTATTGTTCTGTGCTTTGTTATCTGTTGAATGTAGAATAACGCAAATTGAATCTGCAAACTAAAATAAATTAGATCAATGTGTTTGCTGAATTACTTATTTGGTGAAATTTGTGGATTGCATCTGTCTAATTTTAACAGTAGTATAGATAATTTTGAATTTTGAATAAGTTATTATTTTTAGGAATGACGTATATTGTGGTACGATCTTGGTAGAGTATAAAAATAGGGTGATTGATCGTGTATATTATTTTGGGAAAGAGGGATAAATTTTTTTAATGGCAGAAGGTAGAGACAGAGATGATGAATGTAGACGTTATCACAAAAGTCATGATGATGCTGTTAGATAAAAAGACGTGCATGTAAAAGCAGTAGGGGTGGCTGACACGTGTCTGAAAGAGCCATTATTTCATAAACCGAGGGAATGTATAAAAACTTGTCTCTCTCTCTCTCAAAAATTATCTACAGTTATAGAGAGAGAAAAAAGTAGTGTAACCAGTATTTCAAGAGAGAAGAAACATTTGAGTTCAAAGTATAATTTGGTAGAGAAAACTTCGTCTAGTGAGAGAAAATTATTAGAGAAATAACGAAAGCGGTCAATCATTATAAAACATGTGGGTAAAGAAAAAGATTATGGGTCTTCTAGTACAGGTTAGTAACTTCCTCTTCTATTTTAATTGCATTGTCTAGTACTCTGTAGATGATGTTGTATGTTCATCTCCTTTGTATGGGATTGATTTGGGGATATTAAAGTTGAGAATCTAGGAGCTAACCAACTGATTGTTTGATTGTATTTTTACTGATTTACACAAGCTTTGGGAATGGTAACAAAATCTGGAAAGAGAAAATTGCTTTTTTAGAGAAGAAGAGGGAAAGTTGAAAATAATTTTTTATTGTTTTGGAAAGTTTGAAAATAAATGCCTTTACTATGTAAAAAGTAAGAGTGAGGGTTTCTGCTATGTGTATGGTATTGCATGTAACTGTGTAAGTGTTGAATAATCGATGTAGAGAAAATGATAAAATATTGTGTACACCTGTAGGTCTAGTATGCGTTCAAAAAACATAAAGCCCACAAGTAAATTTCTAGTGTTATCTAGTTCAGAGTAAAACATCATCGTCAGGTAGGGAGGACGATTGTAGTGATATGGAAGAGACAGTAGATATGGTTGAAGTGATTGTAGTTATAGATGTTAGAAAACCTAGTAAAGTAAATAAATTTGTAGAGGAAGGTGATGTAAAGGTAAAGATAAATCATTTTTCATATATCCTGAAGGAGTAGATGTAGGGAATTTTTTTATGAAATTTAAGAAAGAGTTAAAAAGAGAGTGGGGGAACTATGTGATGGAGAAATTTAAGAAAGAGTTAAAAAGGGTTATGAATATATTGTAATGTTGTCTTACCCAACTAAATGGAAATGTATTTGAGATGATGCGGGTGTGTGAGGTACTGAATAATAAGTGGAGAGAGAATGGGACTGTAAAGCAATTCGTAGTAGATGACATACTGAAGTTTTATAAAATGGAGTTCATCAAAGGTCGTAATAGTAGCTACTTGTTTAATGATTCTTCTAGGCCAAAGTTTTTTAACTTGAATCTGCGGCTAGACCATGGAACGACCATCTTGTATGGGTAGGGGGAAATGTATGCAGGTTCTAGATGGACCAGCGCTTGTCCTAAACTATAAGTATTATAATATGAGTAAGTAACATCTGTTAACTCGACTAACTATCAGTTTGTCTTTGAGTTGTTAACCTTTTCCTTGTTTATGTTTGTCAGGTCATAATCCCAAATCTTTGCTTGATAATACAAGCTTGTTTGACTATGTAGCCCTTGAGCAGGTCGAGCTAAAGTAATTACTTGGTGAGTTAGGTAGTCGTAAGGATAAAAGAGTAGACTCCAGAGTGTCCAAAGTGTAACGAGCTCACGATAATCGAGCTGAGAAGAAGAAGGTTCATCTTCCTTTAGGTGACTTGACTGGTCTCCTGCCGCCGAAGTTAGAGAATACGAGTGTTGTGCAGAAGTTGCGAAGGTCAAGAAAGACGGTACCAAAAGCTTCTCTTTTTACTATGGTAGTGGCCAAGGGACAGAGGGCGGTAAGCTTGCTACTGAAGGAATAGTGAAGGATCAGGTAGTGAGTGAGGTCGCTCCTTTAGAGGCAGATAAGAGGTTACTGAAAAGGAAACATCATGAGCGCTAAGGCAGTGACCAAACTTACACGAAGACTGTAGCCAAGTTGGGAGAGATGGAGTAAAATTATTTTACGATGGCGGGGACTAAGCCGCAGTAGCTCGAAGATATGTTTCAAGAGCAAACAGGGCCCTTTGGATTATGCAATGCCCCGGCGACGTTTATGTGGCTAATAAATAAGGTACTTCATGCTTTTATTAATGATTTTGTGATTGTGTATTTGGATGATATCTTAATATATAGTCGTACATGGGATGAACACCTTGGACATTTACGCAAAGTGTTGGGCATTTTGCGATCACAACAACTTTTTCTAAATGGATGATGCGAGTTTGGGAAGAGGGAGCTAGTCTATTGGGATTTATTGTTGGTGGCGGCAAGCTTAAGGTCAATCTAGAGAAGGTCTCGGTCATTACTAATTGGCCTCGACCCCGTACAATAACTGAAGTGAGGAATTTGAAGTAGCCTTTTGAGGTCGAGACAGATGCGTCAGACTGTGCATTGGGGCAATCCTTTTACAAGATAGGAAGCCAGTTGCTTACCATTCTGAGATATTTACAGGAGCAACACCCAACTATCTTACCTACGATAAGGAGTTCTACGCGTTATATCAATCAGTGAAACATTGACGGAGTTACTTATTGGGAAAGGAGGTTGTGGTACATTCCGATAACAAACCATTATAGTTCTTATCTACGCAGTCCAAGCTTCAGCAAGCTCGCCATATGAAGTGGATGTCGTACCTTCAAAAGTTTATCTTATTGATCAAGTATAAGAAAGGAGTGGACAGCAAGATGGCTGATATATTATCTCGGCCCCCATTACCAACTATTTCTGCTTTGTTGGTAGCTATGCAGATATAGCCTATTGTTCCTTCTGAGTGCATTTCAGGGTATATAACGACGACAAGGAGCTCAATGTAATTCACGAGAAGTTGCTGCAAGGAAAGACATGCGAGTATGTTTTGAAGGATGGCTTGAATTACAGGGTAAGTCTACTATATATTCCACAGGGTGGAGACCATTTGCATTGGATTTGAGATGTACATTGTTCCCGGGTGGCAGGTCATTTTGGGATTGAGAAGCCTCTTTTGAATTTATAGCGTTATGTCTATTGGCTGAAGATGCAGGTGGATACTGCTCGTGTAGTTTGTGGTTGCATGCTATGCTGCAATACATCGAAGCCTTCAAATAGGAAGATAGGATTGTACTTACCATTGCCAGTTCCTAGTCGACCTTGGGAGAGCATTTCGATAGATTTTATGGGTGGTTTTCCCATGACCAGGTGTATGAATGACTATTTGTTTGTAGTGGTGGATCGATTCAGCATGATGATTGTTCTTATTCCATGCCAGAAGACGGTCACAGGGAAAGGAGCAGCGCGATTGTTTTTCAAAGACGTTTGGAGGTATTTCAGGCTCCCTTCTTCTATTATTTCTGACAGGGATAGCTACTTTTTTGGGCATTTCTGGAGATCGTTATACGGGATGATGGACACTAAGTTGAAGAGAAGTACCACTTTTCATCCGTAAACTGACGGGCAAACAGAGGTAGTTAATCCCAATTTAGTATATTTATTACAGGGATTCCATTCTAAGCATCCTAAGACTTGGGGATGAGAGTTTATCATATCTTCAGTTTGCGTTCAACAGGGCGATTCATGGTTCCACTTTGAAGTCTCCATTTAAAGTTAGTTTGGGGTACTTACCGCAAATCCCTTTTGATTTGGCGTTTAGTCTTGGCGACAAGACGGTGTCTGGGAAGGAGGAAGAGGAGCAGGTTAAAGCCCCACATTTTATTGAGAAGATAAGCAAGGTTCATAAGATGGTTGAAACACAGTTGAAGAAGACTCAAGCGAAGTATAAGGCTCGCCACGACAAGCATAGGGTTGAGTGTACTTTTCAAGAAGGTGACCTAGTTTGGTTGCATTTGGGTAAGGAACGGCTTTAGGGGGAAGGTAAGAAGCTCAAACCTATCTGTTATGGTCAGTTTACGATACTTAAGAAGATTGGTGATAATACATTACAGTTGGATTTGCCACCTTTCATGAAGATATATTCGGTAATTAATGCCGAGCATTTGAAGTTGTTTGAGCCGTCTCTTTTAGATGAAGACTCTACAATCGACACTGGCCTACCGTCAGTTGATGACTTATGGATGGAAAGAGAAGATCCATTGCAAGGGAATGGAATTCTAGAGAGGAAAGTTCATACTACAAGATGGGGTGGTATTGAATCGTTTCGAGTTGGGAAAAAGGGTCAGCTACCTAGTAAGTCAAAGTGGTACAGTAGGGAAATGGGTAGTGCCGCATTACCACATCATCATTTCTAGCTTGAGCAGGAGCTCAAGGCACCAAAAGGGGGGAGCCATGATCCAGGAGGATCTGAAGAAGAAAGGAGTTCTTTCAAAATTAGCCAAAGTCGTTTGAACGACCCAATTCCACCTCTCTAAAATTTAGCCCAGGAAACCCAAGTCATTCGAACGACTCTTTTCAAACTCTCAAGAATTTTGGCCTATAAACAATTTTTGTTTGAACGATCTTAGCGTTAGTTGTATTTTTTAGGCATACTTTTTTCCCCGAGACGCGATCTATTTATATTTTAATTTCCCTAGTATATAAAGGGGACTTAGGTTATTTTTCTAGATCTATGTTAGTTTAATAAGAGTTCTGAGGAAGAAGCTTTGGGTTTTAGAGTAATTCAAGTTGTATTTACTTCGTTTTAAAGCAATTGAAGCTCTTTGAAGAGATTTTTCCCAACCAATTTTTGGTGTTCTTCGTACTTTTCAGCTAACTAGGGTTTCTCTTCCTATTATGGATTAGAGATGTGGATCGATAGTACTCAAGTATTATGTTCTTGAGTAAAATTGTTAACTATTGCTACAGGGGGAACTGGCAGAGATTCAAAACCAGTGTGAAGCATTACGTGTGCTAAATGAAAATTGAATACTGGTCTAAATTTTCATCAGGAAGCACAAAAAAGTGCAACTGAGTTAAATATAAAGATGGAGATGAGTAACATAAGAGCAAAGTACAGTAGTTCGTTTGACTGAACAACTGGAAGATAAGGAGGTTGACCAAGTACCTGTGCGAATTAGAATGACAGAGTTATTGGTGGTGTTGAAGAAAGAAGAAGATAGTGTTAAAGATTTGTCATTTCAGATAAATACGCTTAAAGCGGAAATAGATGATGTGCGAGCTGCTATGAGGGAGGCAAATGGGCATGCTCGTAAATATGAAGGATTGTGGTATGCTATTAATCTTAGGGTAAAAGAGTTAGAGGAAGCCCAAAATAAACTGAATGAATTAATAAAAAAGCATAGGCTCAAGGTAGGGACTCTAGATGATGCGGTTCAAAGTTTGGAGCTAAATACGTTGGAGTGCCAAATGAAAATTGGGTAACTGATTAGCGCGAAGACCAAGTTGGTGGCAGATCTTTTGACGGTTGAACAAATCTTGATGGAGAGGTTGTAAAGAGAAGTCATAATGAGTCTGTAATGGAGGAATCGATGGCTATGTTGGGACACATGGATGAATTCATGACGGTGATAGAAACACGTAATAAAGCTACGTTGGATAAAAAAATGGGTAATAAAATAACGTTGTAAAACGTTGAAAGGGATGCTGAATGAGGCAAAAGGAAAAATTGCGGAGCTCATTGTCCCTGACAAGGTGAAGCATGAGGCAAGTGATATGCATGATATAGAAATGACGGCAGCGCTTTCTTTTTTTGTGTCCGAGTTCAAGAGATTAGAAAAAGAAAGATATACTATTTATGACAACCTAATCACAAATGGTATGTAAAGTGATATAAGGCTAGTACAAACTGAGTATCTAGATCATATTATGTCAAAAATTAGTGCTCTTACAAAGAGTAAGCTTAAAGAAGGGTGACAAATTGTGAATGAGAGGGTACCAGAGCTGTTGCGTTTACGACTTTCGGGGCGTGGGAAAAGTTCATATGGCAAGGTGATGTCTGATAGTTCAAGTGATAGTTCGAGTGATTGAGGAAGCATTATGAATGTAAAAAAAAAATTATTCGTACTAATCAAATTGAAATATAGTAGATAGAGTGCAGTAAAATTTGACTGATAATAGAATTGGTGACCTGTATGTAATTGTGCTGACCTCTTGATGAACCAATTATGGTTTAAAAGTCTGTCGTCTGTTAGTCGCATTATGGAACCAATAGCCGACCTGTGGTATGATAGAAGATCGATTTGTCTAAAGCAATAAATGACTTGTTATGTAATAGGAAATCAGTTTGGCTAAAGCAACAAATGATTTATAAAAGATGTGATTGGTAAAAGCAACAAACAATCTGTAGTATAATAGAAAATCAGATTGGCTGAAGTAATAAACAATCTATAGTGTAATATGAGATCAGATTGGCTGAAGCAACATACGATCTGTATATAAAATGGGGTGAACCCACTGGTAACCTATGACATTAAAAATGTGTTATGTATATAAAAGTACTTGTATGATATAGGAGAAAAGTACTGTAATATAGGGCAACCAAACACAAGTATTTAATTGTTGTATGATTGATATACAAAAATATGAAATGGTAAAAAGTACTCTGATATAGGACGATCAAACATAAGTATTTCATTGATGTAAGACCGACGTAAGAAATGATAGAGATAGTAGAAGAGTACTGTATGAAATTGTAAAAAGTACTCTAATGTAGGGCGATCAAACAAAAGTATTTCATTGATGTAAGACTGACGTACAAAATAATATAAATAGTAGAAGAGTATTGTATGAAATAGTATAAAGTACTCTGATGTAGGGCGATCAAACATAAGTATTTCATTTATGTAAGACTGATGTACAAAATGATAGAGATAGTAGAAGAGTACTGTATGAAATAGTAAAAAGTACTCTGATGTAGGGTGATCAGACATAAGTATTTTATTGATGTAAAACTGACGTACATAATTGGAAGAAATAGTAGAATAGTATACTGTGATAGATTATTATCTGCGATATAATTTCAATCTTCTCATGTTCCACGGATTAAGGACTTGATTTCCATATTCTGTGGAGAGGTTGTAAGAGCCAAGTCCACTTTTCTAAGAATGACAAAAGGTCATTCCTAATTTTTTGTGAGTCTGCCAGCATTGGGATCCTTTTTGTGCTTTGGTATATCTCGTAGGACGAGATCTTTAATCTTGAACTCTCTATGACAAACTCATTTCCTCGATCCAATTCATGTTACATGCCAACTGGAACTCATTTTCTACGTCTGTCATAGTATGATCACAAAGTGGGTGATTATATTGAGTAGGGATGATTACTTCAGTACCATATGCCAACAAGAACAGGGTACATCTAATCGATACTCGAGGTATTGTTCGGTATGCCCATAATACATGTGGTAATTCTTGCACCCAATTACCCCTCTGTTCTGTCAAGCTCTTTTTGATTCTATCTACTATAATTTGATTGGTGATTTCGGCCTGACCATTTCTTTGTAGGTAATATGGATTTGAAGGAGAGTGGATGATGTTATGCTGGTTGAGGAAATAAATGACCTTAGAGCTAACGAACTGAGGTCCATTATCGATTCTGATGAGGTGGGGGCATCCAAGCCATATTATAATTGTTTCCCATATGGGCATGATGACCTCATCTTCACGTGTTCAACACAAAGGAACTGCCTCTACCCACTTAGAAAAGTAATCTGTTGCTATCAGGAGGTACTTCTCTTATCCTGGTATAGTTGGGAATTTGCCCACGAGATCGAGGGTCCATCTTTTGAATGGCCAGATAACTTTACCATAATAGAGTTCCAAAGCTGAAGTTAGAATTTTAGGTCTATGGCGTTGGCAGACATCACACTTGCTCGTATATTCGATGGTTTAAGCTTTCATTTTATGCCAAAAAACTCCTTAGGTAAGAGCCCGGTTTGCTTAAGATCGTCCTACCGCATGGGATCCAAAAGTGCCTTCATGAAGTTTGTAAAAAAAGGCTTGGGCCTCTTTATCAGACAAACACTGAAGATAAGGATGTCCTGTAACCTACTTTTTATAAATAAGGTTATTGTCAACGACGTATCGCTTAGTATTGTCCAGTAAATGTCTTTATTCAGTAACATCCTTGGGGAATTCACCATCAAATTTATTTTTGGTCCCGATGCATGTGAGGAAAAGTCGTCTCCAATTATCTTCCTCCTCTTTACCTCCCCCAGTATTAACAGAATTTAAGCTGATGATATTAATGTTGGGGGTGGATACTACTTCGATCTTCAAATATTGAGCTTCTATTCTGAGGACTCCCGCAAGATAAGAAAGGGAATCAGAATGTATGTTTTCTTCACGAGGTCAATGTTCAATGGTAGCCTTTTTAAATCTACACATTTTGTCGGCTACTGTTGCGGCGTAATAAATCATTTTTCTATTTTTCTAATACTTTTTGGTATAGTGTTTCACTATGAGCAAAGAGTCCGTGTACACAGATAACTCAGGTACACCAATCTCTAGAGCCATATCTAGACAGTGAATTAGTGCCTCATATTCGGTTGTATTATTTGTGACTTCGAAATTGAGTCAGATTGATTTCCCAATTTTGTCATTGGAAGGCGTGATAAGAACGATCCCGATGCCTGACCCAGCAAGTCCGACAAAACCATCAATTAGAAGGCGTCAAAATTTTATGGATATCCAATCTTATTTTTCCTTAAATTGTTCCTCATTTATGTCGGTACTATCCTCTTCCCAGTCAAGGTCATCTACTAGAAAGTCTGCAAGGAAATTTGCTACTGCTTGCCATTTTTTGGAATGTCATGGTTCGAAATGTATATCGTGTTTACCAAGAGTAACCGACCATTGCTAAACTCGCCTAGATTTTACTCATTTGGACAAGATTTTGCGCAAGGGATAATTTGTCATTACACGAACTGAGTGAGCTTGGAAATATTGTTTTTAACTTCTGTAATGTATAAACTAGAACTAAAAGTAGTTTTTCAATCTTCGTGTACTGTGTTTCTGCCGGAGTGAAAGTCTTACTGATGAAATACACAGGTTTCTCCATCGTTTTATCAAGTTGAATGAGGATTGAGCTTAGTGACTCATCAGTAATGGTGAGATATATCGTGAGCTCTTCTCCTTTCTTGGGTGTACTCATTACTGGTAGATTTCCCAAATAGCATTTTAGTTCCTGAAATACTGCTTCACATTCTGTAGTCCACTCGATCTCAGGATCTTTTTCAAGTTTCTTTTTCTTCGTCCCTTCGCGCAGTAGGTTGAATAACCATCGATACCGATCTAAAGACTTGGAGACGAAACGATTTATTGATATTATCTTGCAAGCTAATTTTTGTACATTTTTCTTCATCTTTGGAGAAGGCATGAATTATAATGCACGAATGCAATCTGGGTTAGCCTCAATACCCTATCTGATGATTAAATGTCCTAAGAGTTCGTCTGATTGGACTCCAAACTGGCATTTGTCAGGATTTAGTCTCATTTTGTAAGATCAAAGAATTTGGAAGGTTGTGTATAAATCTGCGAGATGGTTCTCCTTCTAGAGACTTTTACACAGCATATCATCAATGTAAACTTCCATTGTTTTCCCGAGATGGTCTTTGAATATATGTGCTATCAGTCTTTGGTAAGTAGCTCCGGCATTCTTAAGACAGAAAGGCATAACCTTGTAGCAATACAAACCATGCCCTATGACGAAAGTCATTTTCTCTTGATCTTCGGGTAACATAGGTATTTGGTTGGACCCTGACGCAACGTCCATCATGGATAAGAGTTCATGCCCCGTATACTCTGATCCGTAAAATCCACACATACTCTGATCTTACCATACTCTAATCAGAGTATGCGTGGTTTCTTACCTTTTGACTCTACTTATCTTGACGTATTCTGTAGTTTATGCGCTTGACAACTGGTTATCTGAAAAGTTCTCTGTAATGTTCTCTGTGGTTTTTTGTAATTGTTATGAGAGCTGCAGTATCGATGGTTCTGTCATGGTGGTAACATAATTTTTGCAAGCTCAAGCTAGCTTCTGACTGCCTATATTCTTGTAAATGTCGTTATTCCAATCGAATCGTAACGCCAAATCATAAGTCGATGGGATAGCTCACATGTTATGCAACCAGTAGTGTCCCATGATTCCCAAATAACGGGATTTCACATTATTAACATAAAATATTATGTCAACCGTTGTTGGTTCAGCAGTAATAGGAAGTATGATCTTCCCTGTACATTCTTCTTTAGAGTCGTTGAACCCATTGATGTCGATGTCGCTAGGCTAAACTTTGTCAGCCAGTCCCATCTAATCAATCATACTTTGGAAAAGTAGTTTGATAATACTGCCAGTATCCACTATCATTGTATGTAGCACGACATTTTTCATTTTTAACATGATCACGAGCGCATCATGATGGGGAAAATTGAAGTGGCAAGCGTCGCAATCTTCGAAGGAGATCCCTGTGCATTGAAAACTAGATGTGGGGAGTAACCAGATTTCTTTATCGACCATGGACAAATCGTGTCATTGGCCGAAACGCCATCTTTTACATCTGATCGGCCTATTAATGGTACGAGTCTCGATAATGTGGCTGAGGGAGATGCAATATAAATATTTTTCCTCTGCCGCTCCTCCTATCTGTACGATCTCAGTAGCAAGCTGGTAGCTCCCATTTTTATAACTTTCAACATCCACGATGTACTCATGCATTCGTTCGTCCATAAAAATATACTTTAACAGTCATTATAAAGCGAAGCAATGGTTCGCGTCATGATGTTGGACTTTGTGGTGTATGCAATATGGTCTTTTTTCGATGGTTTGGAGATACTGGGCATTACAAAATTTTTTATCCTTTTGAAGTAATAGGATATATACGTGCTAGCTATTGTGACAGTCATTTTGGGAAGACAGGGTTTGGGTATATTATTACCTCTCCGAGTTTAGTCATCATAAGATTTAGTTTGCTTCCTATCACCTCTGTGATCAGCAGCACGATTGAACTCTTGCTCGATAAATTGATCTCTTACTGTCAAGGTTGATTTTTGAGTTTTCTGCCGTTCGGATACCATCCTCTCGAGATCGATATAGCCGTTGACTTTTTTGATCATGTCTTCCAAAGTTATAGGTTTGTTTAGAATTAGGTACTCTTTCGCTCTTCCATCTACGAGTAAAGCATTGGTGAAGGCTGAAATAGTAATTTTCTGATCAAGTTGGTTCACCTTTCTGGCCAACTCTAAATATTTCTTAGTGAATGTTTTGAGCTTCTCTCCTGGTACCTGTTTAAGGTTGAATAAAGAATATGGATTTTCCTCTTTATCTCTGTTGTGCGAGTAATTCTTGAAGAAGAGTTCCTGCAACTGTTTAAAAGTTGTAATATACCCTTCTTGTAGTGAGTGGAACCATCGCAAAGGTTCGCCTTGTAAGTTGGTAGGAAAGAGACGGCATAGAATGTGATTAAATGTAGAATGTAAGCCTAAAGCGTCCTAGTATTCATGAACGTACTCCACGGAATCATTTCCCTTGTATTTAGAGATATTTGGGGTGTGAAAACCGGTGAGAACTTTGCCATCCAATAGTTCTTGTACAATTGAGCTTTTCTGTAATCTATTATGAATGCCTTTAGTGGTTTGAGCCTGGGCGTCAAAAAATTCTTTGATATGCTTCTCAATATGTTCTTGAGTCACGTACTATCGAGTTGTGATGGTCTGGCATGGAATGCGTCCTTCACGAGAATTGTGGTCGTCACTTCCTTCACTTAGTAGCTCACGCGCTGAAATACAAACTTTTCCATGGGGTGGATCCTTTGCTTGTCTGACTCTAGCAATACCGCCATCAACTTCTTGATGGACTTCCTGTACCTAGACAAGTTCAACCCTAGGTTGATTATGATTAGATCAAATTTTACCACCCAGGCTGTTGGCGTGAGGTCCAAGCCTGTCTCGAACTAAAACTTGTGAAGCAGCTGGCAGCACGCCTTTGTTCTTCTGGGCCGCAATCTGTTATCCCTGCAGAACCTTCAACGCATCTTGTATACCTACCAGTTGTTGTTCCAGAACGGTTCACCTTTCTGTTTCGGAGTGTAGAGTGGCTCGCAATTCTGCTAGTAGGGCGCTTCCTTCTATTGGTCCAATGGGTGCTAGAAGATTTGGATGCGTCATGTTGTGAAGAGAAGATCATATGTTTATGAGACAATAGGATTGAGAACTTCGTTCCCACAGACGGTGCCAAATGTAATAGCCTAATTTTGTATTTTGAACTTAGTCTTTATACCAATTATAATCAGAGCGTTTAGATGAACAATGAACGAATACTAGCACAAAGTTTAGCGTGGAAAACCTTTGAATAGGTTAAAAACCATGACCTCTCTTGAGGATTTAGAAAGATAGTTGCTAGTTATTACAATGGATTCTCTAAGTATTTTTGTCAAGAGTGTTGAGTGAGAATTCATCCGTCTTTCATCAGGAATTCTCGGGTCCTATTTATAGGTCTTATAATATGACCATTTGACGACCATTATGATTCTAAATGATGGACCTTATAATATATATTTGATAGTCTTTGAACTGATTATGTAACGGTCTGATCTTGGTGTTTTGTAACGGCTTTAATAATGACGGAGTGCATGTTGACTCGAACTGTTGATGTAGTTGTCAAAAATGATGAATAAAACTCTAGCTTTTTTGTAATATGCCATAAATGTGCCACGTGTATGATGACGAGGTCGAGTGGTCGTATAATGGCTAAAAATGAAGCTTGAGTTCGAGATGCAGAATATGCCACTACATCCTCCAAATTATATAAGGGATACTTAGAGTTTTTCTTAGCTATTGATGATAACCTAATGTGATTTAATCCTAGTATGAAAGTTAGGGTTTGAGAGACTCCATTAAAGTTTTGAGAAAGCTTGAGTGATTGTAAATTTTGATCATTGATTAGTAAATTGTTCATGCGAGGAGTGATTTTTTTATCCGGAAGGTTTTTCCACTTCCTTCCTCCGGGTAAATCATTGTATTTGATTTCGTTTAATTTTTCAATTGGCTTTTCCGTGTATTGTTCTTGGACGAGAGGTTGGGATTAGCTACCCTAATTCCTAACACGATGTGTGATGCCCAGGCATACGTTGGATGCACTAGCCGAGTTTGTAAATAACTCAGTAGATGTATGCAGGTGCAAAGTGGTAAGTATATAATTTAGGTCCATACAGAGGGATATATGTAAACATTTTCACATTGTTATCCTTTACTTCTTTGTCGGTTTTATCTTTGTTGGAGAAGCTCAAGTTCCTTGTTGCTTTTTGTTTTCTCAAAGTTATGTCTTTGTATAATCAATGAAATATCTACAGTATAGTAGCCTACTCGGAGCCTTTTACCCCAGTCAGACACTAAAAGGCTACTTCGAAGCCTACCCAAATATCTCGAAGCCCACTCAATCCCCCAAACAAGTTCCCCAAGGATTTCCCAAAGACGAAGCCTCGACTCTGAACAAGCCTCGAAGAAGAACTTTACTTCAAAAATACTTCGACCATATCCGTACATGGTCGAAGTGTGACAAGACAGCCAGCTCACCAGATAAGAACGGCGCCGCTGTTGGTTCAGTCAGCTTCAGTGACAAGACCTTCAGACGGCTACAGTGTCAGTACATAGTAACAGACCAACAGACAGCTACAGTAACATGGCATGGTAGCAGACCCTGCATTTCCGAATTCAACGCCAACTCTGGGATATTCGTTTGATATCCGGAGGATACCCGGATTGTGCACTTGTAATCTGACCTAACCTTGGTGACTCAGCCCTTCCTATGATTCTATAAATAGGAGAGATGGGGAACCAAGGAGTGATTAGAAAATATTTCCCCAAAACCTATATGTTTTACCTTCGATCACCTTGTGAAACCCAGTACTCGAACCTTCAAATACTCGACAAAAATATAAATACTCTTAAAAATCCTTATCAGAGGTCGTGGAGAGTCACATTCCAGGCCTCCACGCAAGTATATTGTCTATAGATTATTCGTGCTCTTGATTATGTACTTGTATTCCTTTGTTTGAAGATTAAACCCCATAGAGTAAGAGTCGACTTCTCCACCTTACGAAGTTAGGCCCCTATATTTGGCGCCGTCTATGCTTCCCACCCTACCTATTTCCCTTTCTTATTTCTCTCCATTTGTTCTCAACTCCAACTAATTATTCTCAATGGTACACACTCACCGTTCTAGTTCTACCCATGCCAGCAACTTTGTTGACGGAGTGGTGGCTCAAATAGTATTACTTTATTAACAATTTGCTCGAGCCGAGGAGCGCCACCATGTACAACATCATTAGGAATGTGAAAAGCACCGGCCGGAGTTTGAAGTCAAACGGAATCATCACCTGGACGATGCCGAGAGACAGAACCGGGCAATTGATGAGTTGTGTAACACCGTCCGAAAGTTGCATAGATTACAGCCTCTGACGCCGCCCGACCATCCCAAGCACATGGAGCATATTACTTAATGACAGAAGGATCATATTTCTTAATAATAAAAGACGAAGAACATTTACCAAATCCGTGGAACACAATGTAGTTGGTCTCTTATAACAGGCCACGGCCTCAGCCTTGTACAACTGATGTAAACACAGAATAGTCAATAAACAGTTTTTCCACCCCAACTTCATCTCCTGCCTTCAATAAATTTCTTGGTTTAACTTAGGTATCATGTCAACCCTCGACCCGACTGATACTTGGGGGTGACCTTGAGATTTTTCAAACCTCCAATTTTGAGTAAACTCGAGGGGCAAGGATGGTTGGAAGACCAGACCCTCAGGAATGTATTGGGGGCGAACAGTTATGCTTCACTGCAGCTTAGGCCTTCGAAGTCCAGTCAATTTCTTGGTTCACTCGAAGTATCCTGTCAACCCTCGACCCGACTGATACTTTGGGGCGACCTTGAAATTTTCAAGCTTCTAATTTTGAGCAAACTAGATAGGCAAGAATGGTCGATAGACCAGACCATCGGGGATGCATTGGGGGCGAACAGATATGCTTCAATCAGGTTTAAAACTTTTAGAGTCCAGTCGATTTATTGGTTCACCCCGGGTATCATGTCTACCCTCACCCCGACTGATACTTGGGGGCGACATTGAAATTTTCAAGCTTCCAACATTCGAGCAAACTCGAGGGGAACGAATGGTCGAAAGACCGGACCCTCGAGAATACTTAGGCGGTGAACATGTCTTGCTTCGTTGTGGCTTAGGCCTTCGAAGTCCAGTAAATTTCTGGGTTTCCTCTAGGTATTACGTCAACCTCGGCTCGATTGATACTTGGGGACGACCTTGAAAATTTTCAAACTTCCAACATTTGAGCAGAATTGAGGGGCACGAATGGTCAACCGACTAGACCCTGGGGAATGCATTGGGGGCGACCACGTCTTACATCATTGTGGCTTAGGCCTTCGATGTCCAGTAAATCCCTTGATTCCAAAAGAGTATCACAACCACCTCGAAGCTCTTCAGGGTTCGATCACTTTCCAATCATTCGACAGAAATAGTACATGCAGATACTATTATATAGGAATATCTGTAATCCTACCACATGCAAGAAGTTTTAACACAACTCAAGTCAAGCCATGCATCAAGAATTCAAAATTAGCCTCAATATATCCACAATCCAACACAAAGCAAGGTCAAAACAATACATCAAATCCAGTTTAGAACATTAGTTACAAATTCAAATTCAAATTCAAATTCAGACTCAAATTTAGCAGTTCAACATAATTCAAGTCAGTACAGCTAAAAAAAATCAGTACAGTACAATAGCTCACAACAATAATAAGTTCAACGACCAACTCCACAGAAAAATAAACATGGTTCAAATATTACAACTCAACAACAAATCAGAAAAAACAGGCATGGAACTCCAATACATATACCTCATATCGGCGCGGCTGTATCCTCTTCCCCAACAGGCCTTCCAGCACCAACACCTTCAGCATCCTCAGCAGAAGTCTTTGACCCCGCACCATCGGTGGCCACATCAGTCACAGTTCCAGCGTTGGTCGCCTCGATCATAAGAGACTCTACGCCATCTCCAGTACCTCCATCTGCAACATCAACAACATATGCCTCCCTTTCGTTCATCTGCAAAACATCTCCAGCAACCAGTTCTGGGGTAGCAGGGAAGGGTTCCAAAGTATCGGGGTCATACCCCTTATCTTCAATAAACTCCTTCAACCTGACAACGACTATACATTCACAATCAAACTGCGCCTGATAATACGTCTTTTGATTTACTTTTTCCTTATCCTTCGCAGCAAGCTTCGCCGCACACACCCGCTCTTGATTATACCGTTGACCCTCGAGCCTCTTATTGAAGGAATCAGTGATCGCTGCCAAATCTAGCTTCAAAACTCTGATCACAGACAACTACGTGGCCTCAGTCCCTCGAGAATGCTCTAGACTGTCAAGTGCCTCCCGTAGCCTCCTCTTTCCCACTTTCACTGCCTTGTTGAATGACTACACCCAAGCATCCATCTGCTAGAGTATTCAAACTGTCAGCATTTCTCAAAGCACAAAGCATTTAAGAAAATTTCAGAATCTCACAAAAAATAATAGACATTTGCCTGATACATAGTCTTCTTCATCTGCTTTGAAGGTTCATCTGGGTCAGCATCGCAGAGTTCGGCCATCGAAGCAAACTTGGCTAGAGCCTGATCTTGTTGATCAGCCTCCATCATCTCTTCATCCTCATCTGCTACATCATCTTTCCCCAGCGCCCTACGCCTTTTGCGCTGAACAACCTTCATCTAATGTACCTTCGTAGCTTCGGGAATGGCCCTGCCTTTCCCTTTCTCAGCTTGTGTTGGTACCTGCCTTGGCCTCAGTCTTGAATCATCACTAGCCACTTCGGGTACCGGCGCAGCTTGCTTCGAGGCCCTTTTCGCCTTTGGTACGTACTGAACTATCCTTGCCAAATCATCTTCTCCCATTTCTTCGGATACCTTCGAACCACCTTCGCCCCTCCTCTTCTTTGTTGGCTTCGGCGTAATGGGTATGTTTCGAAGTAGGGAATCTGTCTTTTTCTTCCTCTTCCTCTTGATTCCAAGACTCTCGAAAGCAGAATTCACCCACTCCTTACTAGAATTGAGCAAGGCATCAATATAGTTCCTCAGATTTTCCCAAGATAGGTTCTTAGGACCTGTAGAACAAACAAAAATATGATAACAGCGTATTCGAGAGATATATAAAAAAAAACCTTTGAGAACAAACTTACTTGGATTATAGACTCTATTATGCAACTTATAAAGGTCTTCTACTTCGACATTCTCGTAATTACCCCGTACTACAACTAAGTCTTTATTCCAGCCTCGACCCGTCGAGCACAGATCAAAAAACCAGGGCTTCTCAGGGTGACACTAGATGTGATAGGTACCCATGCTTTGGTTTGCCTTCTTCGAGTAGAATGACACAACATCGAACCACTTAATTAAACCCCTCCCCTCACTGCTCAATTTTGTATTCATCCCCTCTATTACCCTCATCATCTCGTAAAAATTGCCATTCATTTGAACCAGAGCAACCTCCCAAAAATTTAACACCTCTTTCACCAGCCTTCGGAGAGAAAGTTCCATTCCCAATCGAATTTGGCCTCTATATGCCATTATACCCTCTCGCGGGTTCGACTTGAAAATCCACCCCGCTCCTGTTACGTGTAATGCTACCTCCACCCTCGACAACTCCAACTTGGCAGCAAATCGATCCAGTCTCATTTTATCTCAAGCCGAGATAGAAACCTTGGCTTTATCCGACTCGGTTGAATCCCCACTTTGATTATTCTGCTCCACTCCATCCCTTTTAGCACCCGAGGGGTCCGCATTACCCTCGTTTATCTCCCCTCCCCCTATCTCCTCTTCATCACTACTCTCAGTTACTACCATCTTACGACGTCCAGTAGTCGAAACCCCACCTGCCGACACTACAGCGACTAAGGGGGGATCGGTTACAAGATTTAACACTTCTAAGTCGCTGCCCTCATCCATCGAAGCACGGCCAGAAATACTAACCTCATTTTCTTCGACTTACTCATCTATCACCCTCATTCTTGAAGCTTGACGAGTACACATCTTATCCTACAGAAGAAGAGGTACGCAATTAGATTGATACATTCGGCTATTACGTGTCAGTAACTCATTTTACATTTACCCTCTCCAACAGATATAAACACATTCGAAAACACGATCCTAAGCCCAGTCCCTCAGCCAAAACCCTCAAAATCCTAAAATAAGTTAGAACTCAGACTCATGAATTCCCCCCGTCCTTGACTATAACCTCCTCACTGCCAACCCAGAAGATTATACTTACAGATACAAAAGGAAAATAAAAACAAAAAATAGACAAAGATCAATTGACATACCTGTGTTAGAAGAAGTACACTCGAAACAGCAAGTCAGCCCGTACCTAGTAACAACTTAAGCAACCTCTCTCAAGATTTACTTAGCAATAGCGTACCAGTTTTCTTCCTCTCACTCTCTGGTTTATTTTCCTGTGAACAATACATTTTGTTATTTCCCTCTCATATATATACCTCCTCTGAATACCAAAACCGCCTCGATTTCAAAACTGCTATCATTACCACGTCCCCACTACCAGGCTTTTCGGCTGAGACATGTTTTGACCAATTTATCCTTTATTCCCCTCACGTGCGAATCGCACGCTCACTCTTATTTAACTTTAAACTCAAAGCTTCCCAAACCTTTTGATCCTCACTCGAAGCCATCCAGTCAAATCCCAACATCAAATCATAATTTTTCCTTAAAACGAGTAAAAATCATGATTACCTGTACGGTACACTGCCCCAGGTGTACCTACTGTTCTGACAGACTAGCTGTCTAGGCTGTCAGTACGACCAGTCAAATCCAATAAACCTTCGACACACTTCTCACATACGAGTAATCAACTATACCGTGTCTAGAACATTTAATATTACTTCGACAGATCAGCCTTCTACTTCGACAAATTACAATTTTTTTACTTTGACAGATCAAAATTCTACCTCGACAGATAACACTTTTCACTTCGACAGATTATAATTTGTTACTTTGACGGATCAAACTTCTACCTCGACAGATATCACTTTTTACTTTGACAGATTACAATTTTTTACTTCGACAGATAATACTTTTCACTTCGACATATTACAATTTTACTTCAGCAAATCAAACTTCTACTTCGACAGATTACAATTTGTACTTCGACAATTTAAGATTTTACTTTGAGCATTCACAATCCTACTTGCACACAGTACTGAAATACAATTCGACAGTAGCATTACCAAACCCCAATTTCATTTCATTCAAATCAACAGAGTACAAGTTAAACAGAAATTACAAAAACCCTTATATGCCCATCTTAACTACCCAATAAAATAGCAAGAGGTTCTTATTTATCATTAGGACGCTCCTCCTCGCTTCTAGTCGCAGCAGCCGCATCCTCCTCGCTTCTAGCCTCAGCAGCAATATCCTCCTGCTCTACCATCTCCTCTGCAAATGACTCCAGCAAAGACAAATGATGGCCCTAAAATAGACCCATCATTTGAAAAATCCCCCACCAATAGGCAAAGGACATTCTAGCAAAGGGCTCCCCGGGTTCCGCTTCAAAGAGGTTCGGCATCTCCGCATTGATGTCCTGATCGATAAGAAACCTCCACCGCAGTTCCAGCATCTTCTCCCATACCCGAATTACTTTTGCCGCAACCCGATTTTCATACATGGTTTTGGAAGAATTGTCGTTGGAAGAACTGCCATTGGACGAACCGCCGTTGGATGAAGAGGCAGACATTATATTCAGAAGAAGAAGGAAGAGATATGAGAAATCCTCCTAACAAGACCCCATTTTATACATGAAGCTACACTTAAACTTTCCCTCCTCCCAAGCCACATTCATTACTATCTTCAATTTTCCTCCTTGAAAACTCAACAGTCCAACCTCTACAACTTCCTAAACGTAACAGTTTCATCTACATGCGCATTAAAACACCATTTACGAGGACATGCAGTCGACCATCGACCCCCCTCACACTTAGACCCACACCCCCTCACTAAGCTTTGATTAATACAGGATCAATTATCTTCGGCCATATCACTATACTTCGAGGTCACTTTTTCCAGCAGTAATCAGTACTACCCGTTAACATTCGATGAGATATATTTTTCTATCGCACCTACAAGTCTATTCGTTTCCAATACCTACCAGTTACAAACACTCAAATATATAGTAAAATATTATTCTCATTCCATTCCACCAGACACAACAACAAAATAGCAATACATTTCAACCACAGCAAAAACATAAACCTCTAAATACAACCTTACAATACAAAAAAAAATCCATGTACTATCACTACCACCTTTAATACTGCCCCAAGAAGAGCCTGCCCTATTTTTAGGCAAGCCAGTTCCACTTGCCAAGCCTTGCTCCTCAATCATCTCTCTGCACGAACGAGACACTCAGTCAGAGCCGACAGTTAGAAATAGCGTTTTTTAGCAGTCATAAAATGGTACTTCAGTTGCCTCAAAAAATAAGCATAAGGTTCCCCGTTGATGGGTTCTACGACCTCCAGCTTCACCAGTCCAGGCATATCCCAGTCGAGATCATGATGACCGAAGAACTTCACATGCAATTCAGCTGCCTTTTGCCCTATGCGACGATCTCGGGCGAATCCCATTCTTTTTTGGTAGCGTGTGTTCGGAGTGGTATCCATAGACTTTTCAAGAAATATAAAAGGAAGAGAAGATAATGAAACAGAAGAAGAACACACAGTATTCCTACCCCCATAACCCATACTTATAGCCTCATTTTATTTATTACCTTATAACCACCAACATCTCTTTATTACCCTCTTTTATTACCTACCCAAAAACCAACAGTCAAACTGTTCAACTTCCAATGCCAAACAGTTTTCTCAGCAAATGCTTCTATACCTGCTTTCGAGACCTTCGTTGAGAGGGAGCGAATGTAGTATCCTACTCGCAGCCTTCTACCCCAGTCATACACTCGAAGGCTACTTCAAAGCCTACCCAAATATCTCAAAGCCTACTCAATTCCCCAAACAATTTCCCAAAGAATTACCCAAAGACGAAGCCTCAACTCTAAACAAGCCTCGAAGAAGAACTTCACTTCAAAAAGACTTCGACCATATTCGTACATGGTCGAAGTGTGACAAGACGGCCAATTTACCAGATAAGAATGACGCCGCTGTCGGTTCAGTTACCTACAGTGACAGGACCCTCAAACGGCTACAGTATCAGTACACAGTGACAGACCAACAGACAGCTACAGTGATAGGGCATGGTAGCAGACCCTGCATTTCCGACTTCAACACTAACTCTGGGATATCCACTTGATATCTGGAGGATACCCGGATTGTACACTTGTAATCTGACCTAACCTTGGTGAATCAGCCCTTCCTATGATTCTATAAATAGGAGAGATGGGGAACCAAGGAGTGGTTAGAAAAATTTTCCCCATAACCTATACGTTTTACCTTTGATCACCTTGTGAAACCCAGTACTCGAACCTTCGACTACTTGACAAAAATATAAACACTCTTAAAAATCCTCATCAGAGGTCGTGAAGAGTCACATTCAAGGCCTTCAGGCAAGTATATTGTCTATAGATTATTCGCGCTCTAGATTATGTACTTGTATTCCTTTGTTTAAAGATTAACCCCCGTGGTGTAAGAGCCGACTTCCCCTCGTTACGAAGTTAGGCCCCTACATTTATAGTAAATATCTCAGTTTTGCACTACTTGGCGATATTTGTCCCACGTGGCGATGTTTGTCCTACGTGGCGTGTAAGCATTAAAAGAATAGTAT
Organism: Kingdonia uniflora; assembly: GCA_014058105.1. Classification (NCBI taxonomy): domain Eukaryota; kingdom Viridiplantae; phylum Streptophyta; class Magnoliopsida; order Ranunculales; family Circaeasteraceae; genus Kingdonia; species Kingdonia uniflora. The sequence goes on from JACGCM010000045.1 coordinate 323,622, forward strand.
GTTATAACCCTTTAGAGCACCATAGCAGTTGGGTGGATGGATTCGCCCAAAAGCAGGGTGAATCCAATCCACCCCACAGCAGTTTGTAATCCACCCCAAGGTGAATTCCCCAAACGCATTTCTGAACCGCGCGCAAGAATGAACGTCCCAGATACGTCCACGTGGCAAAATCTCAGCCATTCACACTCAGCGCACTTTTAAACTGCGCGTAACTACCAGCCAATAGGAAAATGCCACGAAATTTTTTTTTTAATATATCACCGCACAGTTTTGAACCGCGAGGCATGACGCTATAACCACTAGATTGTTTCCATGTGGCAACATCTTAATGGTTAATAGCCTACGCGCCCTTCTGAACCGCGCGGCGTGAATTCACCCCAAATCCACCCACATGGTGGAAAATCTACCCTTAGATAAATTTTCTTGATGCCACGTTAGGTATTCACCTAGCTGTTGGGAGACGATTTGGGTAGAAAAGAGGGTGGATTTCAAAATCCACCCGCCACGTCAGGGTGCACCTAGCTGTTATGGGTGCTTTTATGACATATTTATTAATTCCTTGAACAACTCTTCCCTTTCCCTCAAATCGTCTCTTCCCATTCTATGCCAAAGAAGCATTTCTTTCTAATTGCATCATTAATTCAGGGAAAATGCATACCTATCATTGAATCATCTACTATTTGTTGACCCTCTCTCTCTCTCTAACACCAATTGAACTTTGTATCAAGCCTAATAGAAATCTCTAACAAGAAGGATATATATTTGCAACAATTTTCGTCACAATATCGTTGAATCTACTTCGAAATCACCAAATTAAGGTTCCAACTTTTTGGTAAGCATCTTTTTTCCGAGCTTTCGATGTCACTTCTAAGCTCTTTCTCCCATTTTATTTGCTATGTTTTACGTTTTATTTGATGATTTAAATACACTGTTATGAATCTTTTTCTTATCAATGTATTTTCAGAGAATATGAAACTTAAACCATACTATAAAGGGAATGTCCTCTCTAAATGTGTATATCTTGACACACACAAAATACAGTTTTGAGTTTTTTTTTTGTGCTTTGTATTCCTTTTCTTCCGGGCGAACTAGTTGACAATATTGAATGGTAGATGGCTTAGTCAATATCATACTCCATACTAGAGGTAAGTTGATGGACCATTATGTATTTGATGTAAATAAAAACTTCTACTTCCCCCAATTTAATAAGAATACCCTTCATATTTTGGTCTTGTGGCTCGCGAGGTCTGCAGATGGAGCTAGATGAAACATAAAAAAAATGAGAATAATTGACTACTTTAAGATTTGGTTGAATGAGGTAATCATCTTTGGCCTTTCATGAACAATAAATGAAAATTTTTTGCCTATTTCGAGTGTAATTTTATGGGATTTCTATATAGGACTTTGGTTTTAATTGGATGATCGACCTTTATCTTTATGGTATTGATATCTGGGAGAGAAGCTTTTAGGCAATCTTGGGGTATTTTCTCAAAAAACATAGACGCCGAAGAAAACTGTCTAATTCAATGGCCATATCTCACCAGAGGTAATATTCAAAGTTACTTGTGCTCAGTACTTTAGATTTTTTTTTTCCTCCATTAGATTTATTGGGCTTTTTTCCCACAAATGATTCAATTAAGAAAGGGGGCAATCATATGGAACAAAGGAAGAAGTTAGCATGGACTGGTTAACGTGATTCCAGATATGCTATTGTGTTATTCAAATCTATTTAAAATTTTCATTCTCTAGAGTAACACAATTGACTAATCAATGTGATTTTTTGATTAAACAATCAAAGTAATAACATATCAATTCCTGTACTTAGTTTATGGATACATGTTTTGGGGAATGAAGTTCATGGATATCTAATATCTCAATCTCTAGCTTTCAGTTAAGTATTAAGTAATTCCCCCTCCATGGTTTACTGTCATATACTCTTTTGAGCTCCATGATCAATGGCGGTGTTTTATATTGGAATATCCCTCCATAAATTGCTCAATTCAATTTTCAAATATTCCAAGTTCAATTTATTTTTCCTAAGCATAGTGTAAATGTCATGTTAACTATTTATTTCAATGAGCAGATGACATGTTTACCTCTTAAAGGAATTAGTACATAGGTTTTCAGTTTATATTATAAATCAACTACATATGTATAAGCATGAATGAATTAAGTGATGCAAGTACTAACTTCATAAGTTTCAAGTGGAAGAGAGTGATAAGTAAAATATAGCTTGTGTCTCTATCTGCTATTACTTCAAAGCATTAAGCTCTAAATTAATTGAAACCAAACTCTTAAAATTCCTGTACTATAGCGCATTTCAGTTGCTTCATCTTCTTCAACTAAAACTTTAATTAATTGAAGGTAAAAAACAAAAAAAAAACCCATCTATTGAAGCTATAAACATTGATGGATTAACAAAATTGGTCTTGCAAAAGTTATTTAAACCTATTGAATCAAGGTGGGGACACTTTTCAAAGTTTTTGAGATCAAAATTTATAAAGGTGGGTTTTTGTTTTGATTTCCACATTTCATTCTTTAGGTTTTGTTTCTTTTTAGCTAGATTAACTGCATTGTATGCTCATTTCCTCAATCAAGCTGTAAATTGTGTAGAGATTTGTCTAGCTATAATTTATCTTGAAATTTGTTTTCAGGTATCTGTTTATACGCCTAAATATTTATGCCGAGTATTTGCGTACTTACATATTTCTTCTTTGTAGTAGAGAGTAAATGTTTACATAATACAATCATCACGACATTATGGTGCATTCAATCATTATAAAATTGTATAATTTGTATCCAAGATGCTTGAAATTGTAGATTCCATATAGTGTGGAGGTCAGCCATGAGGATTCAAGGAATGCAATATTGGGTACCACACTTTTCTCTTTCTATAGTCCTCATTATTTATGGTTCAATTTCTTTTTCCTTTTCCCCCTGACCATTTTATTCCTTGGAATAAATTCCATAACATCTCCCAAAATATGATAGTTAATTGTTGTTCATCTACCTTATTAGTGTATTAAGATGGTATTGCACGACAAATAGATGCCCCAAATACTAAGAGTCCATTTCTCCACCAGCACGACAAAAGCTTGAGATGATTTGATGCCTTTGTCTTAAAAATATAGTAGGTTGACCATGCTTAAAAAATTTCTACATACAATGCAAAATAGATTCAAATTTCAGTTTGTACAACTTCGAGTGATTGGCTTTAGGAGTAATATTGTATCTGTAAAATAAAGTTGAAATTGCGTTGGTATAATTTGGGCGATCATTACTTCTAACCTCAAAGGTCATAAGATATAATAAATTATCAAGTAATCTCCCAAGGTCAGAAGAGGTAGTAAATTGCATTGGTATAATTCGGGTGATATGTACTTCCAACCTCAAAGGTCATAAGAGATGAGATAGTAAATTATCAAGTAATCTCCCAAGGAATCATCACATTTCCCTTAATTCTTACAACAGTTTCTCCATTAAATAAGAACCCCCATCTTCTCCACATTAAGTCTGGAACCCCCATAATTTTCTCATCAATTTTCAAACCCCATTTTTAATTTAGCCATAAATTAGAAACTCTTATCTCTAAATTAGTTTTAAAGGCATCACTGGAGCTCAATTGCATATAAATTTGCAGGTAATCCGTCGGCTTCATGTAACTGAATCTCCTACATATCTACATATGGTAATCTCTCTTTCTTTCTCTATGCAATGGATGCAAATAAAATTTTGTATCAAAATGTTAATGTTATTTTGAGTTTCTATTGGATAAATCTCAGTTTCTATTGGCAATGAAACTTTTCCGAATTCTGCAGAAAGTGTCGCCTACTATTGTATTTTACATGCTATTTTTCACAGTCTATAGATTGAGCGGTTGTTAAAAAATTTCTCTAATTCCATGCAACTTTTGCCAAGGTTGGTGATCTCTCTGTACTTTGTATTGTTTCTTTTTGTGGTAATTTGAACAATAAATCACTAATTGCATTCGTATTTCTTATTAGAATGTCAAGGTTCATTAAAATGATTATTTCTTGCTCTTTAATTAACATTTCTCTCTAATTTAGGTTTTCTCTCTATTTGGATTGTCTCCCTAAATTTGATTTTAAGAAGGGTGCAATGTTTGGGAAAATTCTTAATTAGATCAGTTGAATTATGAGTTTGAGGCTCTACTCTAAGAAAAAGAAAATTTGGATTAAATACGTAGTTCACCCTATGATGCTTACCATAATGGAGATTGAAAGGGAATTCATTTGAAGTAAGTTATCTTTGATGAACCATCTATCATCACTTTCCTGGAATCTTCAAATGAATTTGGATATTGACATTTTTTCTTTCTTTTATTTGTCTTTATTTAAGAGACTTTTTTTAAGGTTTTGAGTTAAAATGTATTTGATATAATGTTGAAGAAGTAACTGTTTCTTTTCTTCTTCCTCAAAACAGTTTTAAATGAGAAGAGGATGACCAAATTACAGTTGGAGCTTTTCATTTTGAATAGTAGAGTGATTGGAGAAATTTGAATTCCTCCAAAGCAGGTATTTCTTGAGGTAATTTTCCTATTGTAAGCATTCATTTTTATTTTAAGCTTTTGTAAATTATTTCTAGGGCTTATGATTCTCTGAGTTTCTTTTACTTTCCCTCCCCAAAGTCTCTCTCTTTCTCTCTCTCTCTCTCTCTCTCTCTCTCTCTCTTAGGTAAGTGGGCAGGTGAAAATGGGGATTTGAAGATAGGTTACTGATCTTGGCATTTGAAGTTTCTTTCATGTCGTTTGCATCTTACAAGTCCATATCTCTCCATCCACCCTATTTCTGGATTTGTACGTTATTGATTCCTTGATTTTGTAGGATTTTTCTTGCATTATCCATCACTTTGTATTGGGGTTTTGATTTCAGAAATCAATCAAGTTGGATCTTCTACTTTACTAGCTTATTGTACTCTTAATCTCTACATACCAATTTGAATCATTTACAACTTTCACTTAAGACTGTAGAACTTTCATCCATAATACATCTACAAAATTATGGGAGAGTCATATTTTTATTTTAATCTCAGTTAACTATGTGGTCTCTATATCAGTTTGAGTTATGTCAATTAATCTTGATGACTTATAGGTTCTGTCTATCACTATCATCATTGCAATGATAGAGAAAAATAAGAAGGGTGTCGACTTTCGAATTGGCTTAACCCCAAATTTTATTAGGAACATTACCACTTCCTCCAAGTTTAGGTAATCTTTGATTTCAAGTTTTTTATTATTCATTTATAACACTTGATTACCTGTTTTCTCTTTGTGGAAGTTGTAGGTGCCAAATTTATATCCCCCGCTCTCGAGATTCTTTATTTTTACTATTTTTTTACCACTAATATGATACCTTGGTTTTATTTGGAAAAAAAATTGTCATTATTTGTCTTGCACCATTGATTAAGGTTAGTATTTATTTTTTATTTCTTTTAAGTACATCAAGCAATTTGATAGATTCTCAGCCCTAAATGAGAACTTCAGACATTATAAATAAAATATGTCCTTCAATATCCATAAGGAATGCCTAAAAGGAAGACTTTCCCTCCGGCGGTCCCTTTCAAGAATAAGAAAAAAAAATATCAACCTTGCGCTCTTCCCAAATGCAATTTTAGGTACAGCGTATAGAGTTATACACTAAAGATCACCCCCTTTTTAATTCTTAAGAAAGCAGCAAAAAAATAACTAATAATATTTTGAACACGAATTGATCAAGTAACCAAGTGGCGTTCAGTTCGTTTATGAGGTTGATTGATAAAAGTCAATGGAAATCTCTGAATTATTATGCAAGATATTATACAAAATTCTTCTAACTTCACAAAGAAGTGTATGATGGGAAACTCTTACGATCCTCATTAATTCCAAACGTTTCTTCTGTTAAAAAAAGAATTTCAAAAGTCTATACATCTTTGAAACATCTTCTATGTACAATGAAAAATTATAAACCCACAATCACTACACAGTACACACAGATCACCATTAAAGGTTGGCACACTCCCGGCAAAACTTTAAATAAGGTAAGTTATATTTTATCCCTATCTTGCAATCACCTCTCTAACACATATTTTGGCACTATTTTTGGGGTTTTGATTAAATGAATCTTCATAGAATCAAACCACTCAATTTCGATCATTTGTTCCTTTTGAGGCAATTTGTCTTCATTAAAATGGTGTCATTCAAACCAAACCAGTCGATGGTCGATAACTTTTGAGTGATGTAGTGAGTTTTTTTTGTAAGAGATTCATTTTTAGGTTTTTTACATCTTAATTAAATATAAATCCTATTGGTATCATTTTGCAGATTATAGCAATACAAAGTTTAGCTTTGAGTTTGTTGTTTATTCCTGCAAAGTTATTCAAATTAAGGTCATGTATGGTTCCTTTCTATGTCTCTCTTTTAATTGGTCATCGTTTTGATATATTTTTTTGATTCTTTTATCCTTACAACCATGTTCGCCACTGAGGTCTCTCTCTCCCATTCTCTCATGCTTGCTGTTTTTCTGTCAAGTAAGTTGATATTGGATTATATTGTATTTTCATGTAATATTATTTATGTTTCTTACTAACAAATTGAGATTCTATTTGGCTATTGTAGATCAATGTTCAATAGGATTGACGTGATCAAACGGCGGATATCCCTTTAATCATCTCGCTCGCTCTGAAATTCAGTTTAATCCAGTTTTATAATTAGTTTTCTTGCATTGGTTTTATTTGGGGATAATGTGTTTTTTTGTCATGTATTTTCTTACATTAGGTTTTATTTGAGAATAATAGTTTTTCCTTCGTCTAGCTTTTGAATACATGAAGCACTTCTATAAATTCCAAGGCCTCTACTAGAACTTCAAACATTGCAAATACAAATTAGTAAAAAATATATCCTTCAATCTCCATATCAAAGGCTTACAAGGAAGACTTTTTGCCCCAAGATTCTCCTATTGCGCTATTTTCAAAATGTATTTCCATATAACTAAAAAAATAACATCTCAAAGAACTTTAATCATCCCCATTACTGACACTTAATACCATCACTAAAGGTAAAGAGCTTCGCTCTCCAGCCTGTCTTCTCACCTTAGAAATCCATTACTTAAAAGAAATAATACAATAATATTTGTTTCCTTAGATGCCTAAACATACAACATTCCTTAGAATAAAGTTCAAACTCAAGAAAGCAAATGCCTTGAGTCCACCAAGAGCATTTAGTTGTCAAACATAAGATAATTGTGGGAAACCATTATGGAGGCGCCTTCTTTATTAATTTCATATACATATAACCAAAGTATCTCAAAAACCAAAATGCCCAAATGCCAAAATCAGATTATTAACCAAACCCAAAATCATATTCAGTCTAGAATGTTTCTAATTGTGCTTAGCATCCCAACATTTTATCAAGTCCAGCCTCCATCAAACAATCTCAATTAGATATTCTTATTGGAGTGCCATTCTTGAGCAGTGACGACCCAGTTTGTCGCCCACATAGACACTTCGGACGACCTTCTACTGCAAGCTTAATTTCACTAAAATAGAAATTGACGTTTCTAATAAGAGTTATGCAACTGTTCAAACTGGCTTTTAGGTTACAACACTAAGAAGAAGAAATAATAGGTCTATGGTCTATATAAATTGTATATCCCTTTTTTATGTTATTTCTACAGTTATTTCGATCTTTTCTAATGAACATGCTAAAAGTCAAAATTATGAAAATGCAGACAATCAAATAAGTCTATAAGGAATCTAACTAATGGTGTTTACTCTGAGGGAATGATCCAAATTATAAAAAATAATGTTCAAGTAAACATGTATAGAAACTTATCTTTGGCAAAAGATTCAAATTGGTCTTTTAATTCCAAGCACTCACTACATAGTTGATCCAATCTTGCTCCGTGTGGTATTCTTCACACTAATTCAAGTGACGGGCCAAGGTTTGACACAGATTTGGTGAATTTTAAGAGGGAATTCCAATAAAAATAAAATGAGTTTCATGAATTGGCAAAGGCTAAAACATAATTTGAGATTGGTCAAGGTTAATATTTGAGTTGGGTTCAACAATTGTATTTGATGGCGAGTTTAGTTCCACATACCCCCATTGGATTCCCGATCAAGTTATATTTTTTTTTCTTCTTTAATATATTAGTTGAAGAAAGGTTACGATCGAGGGGAGTGAAAATGATGAAATTTGCATGATGGACCCATTTGAAACACCATGGATTTTAGTATCCAATTGACGAAGCAAAAGATTTTAGATTAGCTCACTAAAATGATAAAGTAAACCAAGATTATTAAAAGAGGGAGACTAACCTGTGAAGTTTGCAATGAAAAAAATTAATAGATATTCAGCCATATAAAAAAAATACTATGACATAAATCTATAGTTATTTTTTCAACTAAAAATGTAAATGTGACTCAACCATCCTTCTGATATTTGATTGCCAGATGCTATTGTTGGAATTTTCGTAGTGATCTTGATTTGTCTCTTTTCTGCTCAATGGTTTGGCACTGACAAAGTTGGATATTCTTTTGCCCCAATAATCTTGATATGGTTTTCTGTCATTGGGGGCATTGGTGTCTACAACTTATTCAAGCATGACATTAAGATTTTGTGTTCTTTCAATCCAATATACATTATAGACTACTTTAAAAGAAATGGAATTGGTGGGGGTTGTCTTGTGCATTACGGGTGAGTAAACTGTTCTAAGAGATGAATTGTTTATTTCATTTGCTTATAGCTATTTTGTTAACTATAACTAATGAACAGGAACCGAAGCAATATTTGCTGATCTTGGTCATTTCTCTGTGGAACTCCAAAGCATTTGTACTTCTACATTCAGTTAGATCCCCACATAAAGTAACACCCGTAAATAAAAAATTGTACAAACAACCTTCCGTAATCTTATTGCTAAAAACAAACTCCATTTCACATGGGATTGCAAATAAGTTCCTCTGGGGTTGTGTTTCCATCATTGTTGTGTGCGTATATTGGACAAGCTGCAAATCTCACCAAATTCCCTGAAAATGTTGCTACTTTCTATAAGTCGATTCCACGTAAGTGAAAAAAGATGTTATATAACCTTATATATTTTAATTTAAACCAAGTGATGTCATAATTTTGCATGGTCAATATTTTCACTAACTGCAGATGCGATGTACTAGCCAACATTTGTCGTGGCTATTGCTGCTTCTATTATTGCCAGTCAAGCTATGATATCAGGATCATTTACAATCATATCTCAGGCTCTAAGTCTAGGTTGTTTTCCTAGGGTAAAGTGGTTCATACTTCCACTAAGTACGAAGGACAAGTATACATTCCCGAACTTAATTATATGATCATGACATGCTCTGTTATAGTCACTGTTGCCTTTCGAACCACTGAAAAAATTAGGCATGCATACGGGGTAAGCTCTTGATTCTCGGTAACAAAAATAAAAACCCCGTCCACATGGCCCGATCGGAAATGTTTATTCCTTTTCACCTAACATTGTTTAAAACTTTTACGATTGTGATGCAGGTATTGCTGTGGTTGCAGTGATGGCCATCACAACACACTTAACTTCTCTCATAATGCTAATAATATGGAAGATAAGCGTTTGAAAGATAATATTGTTCTACATGGTCTTATCCAAATTTGTACAAGGTGGATATCTTCCTCTGGCCTTTTCATTTTGCCTAATGACGATGATGGGTATTTGGCATTATGCATACCGAAGGAGATATATGTTTGAGCTCAAAAACAAGGTTAGATCAACGCTCTTCGAAAATGTCAGGGATAAGTGTCCAACTAAGTTGTAGTTAATAATCCGAGGGGAGAGAACGGCCTCATCTTTTTACATATTGCAGGATAGAAAATGTAAAATACTTTGAAAGGTAATCTAAATGTACTACCTCAACTTTCTATTATTTAAGATATGCATATTGGAATTATTTACGATATGTGACTTGGAATTGTAAACAAATAAATGCAAACATAAGCAACTCAAAATGTTGGTATCCGAACACTGAGAGCTGCCGCAACCATAAGAATTTAGTTCGCGTTCTCAAGTACATTTAAATTTCTTGAGCTGGCAATGGGCCGGGTTTGGGGCGGGTGGAGTAATACCATCCCCATACCCGCCAAATTACTCTACTCCCAAACCCGCCCCAATACTATTTAACTTAAATGGAGAATACCCAAACCCGCCCCGTTTAAATTTGCCTATACCAAACCCGTCCTAGCACCCGTTTAACACCCGTTTAAAAATTCATATGTTTGATACAGTGTTATTTAATGTTGTCAACAGAATCTAAATTTTACAAGACTCTAAAGAAACACATGTATTATTAATACACCAAAGATGGGATACAATTCAGAGGAGAAAAAAGAAAACATTTGACATCATAAGATTGGTGCGAGTTTGATGAAAGCCGTTTTCCAATAAAATTGTTGAAAATAAAAGTTAGTTTGGTAAAGAATGTTGTTTTGGGTTTGAAATTGAATTAAATCTCATACCGATTGTAATGATGGAGTACATAGATGGAGATGAATAATGGTACATAGATGATCAGAATTAGTAAAAAATGAACAGAGTCATCAGTTGAGTAAAAAGGGGAAATGGGGTTTGAAAAATTTCAACTAAAAACTAAAAATTTACAATCTTTTTAATGAAAGCAAGTAGTTGTAGTAATCAAAAGGGATGAGAATACCAATTGATTCAGAAATAGAGAATGGATATCTTTCAAACAAAGATCTTTTCTTTTACTTCTTCTCTTCTTTGTTTTGATCTCTGAGGAAAGAAAGAAAGAGAAATCCAAAATCTTCATATATATTAGAAGAAGAATGTTAGTTTCATCATATATCCATTAAAATCAAAACACTCACTTGACTTGAGCTACAAATGAAAGTTAGTTTGGTGAAGAATGTTATTTCGAGGTAGAAATAAAGAGAAGCTGATGACAGAACACAGGAGGCTGGAGGTTGAAATGAAGACAGGAGAGGAGACATGATGTTGAACTTAACTAACATGTCTTTAAAATTAGGTTTAACTTAAGGGTATTCAAGTCATATCCTTTATAACTGGGTCGGGTGATGTGGCCCCATTTATTTGAGCCTAAAACCAGAGCCGCCCCAATAAATAAATGGAGTTTTTTTTTTTAAAACCAAACCCGCCCCATACCCGTTATAGTCATACCAAACCCGCCTCATTATGGGCGGGGCGGGGCAGGGCTCCAGTGGGGTGGGTTAAATTGCCAGCCCTATAAATTTCACAACAATTTTTTTAATGAAAATAATTTACTGATTGGTTTTTTTATTTGTTACAGAATGTTCTCAGACTTGTGAAGATCATATTTCATATATGCTGCCGAAATCATAACTCATGGATTACTTAAAGTTCTCAAAAGCTACTTAAGTTTATTCACCAATATTTTGAAAAAGAAGATGGTAGAATCAATGGGGGAATTAGTGGACAATTCAAAGAACTCTAAGCGCATGATCAATAGACGGTGTAGCCATATATATGGATAGAGTATCAGGAATCGATTGAGGGCAAATGGAAGGCTTAAGAAATTGTAAGAAGAATTGCAAGATAAAAACGTGTCTAGTTTTGTACAACAAATTTTCATTTCTAACATTTTATTTCTTTCTTGCTTTAGTTTTCCTTTTTATGGTTTGTTTCATATATATGTGGTTCTTTTAGCTTATCTTTGATAGTGTACTTTGTACTTGATTTTGTGGGGTGAAGCTGCCAATCACAATAAGAACATGCATAATTGATAAATTAGCTTATTTGTTATTTAAATAAAAATATGTTGTAAATAAAATTGTAATAGTCATGTGTTGGGCCATAACCCATTATGAACTTAACCAGCCGTGCATAGCATGTTACTTACAAGGTTGTATTAGTAACTCTATTTTGATAAGATATTCATTTTGTAATAGAGAATCCTCAACGACGTTTTGCCAATAAAATGTACGATTTTGGTGTGAGATGGTGAACATTTTCTTTTTAGATTATTTCGAGGGTACTTCTATATAGTGTTTTTAATAATGATGTAGGATGATGATAGGGTTACACTTGAGTAGTGCTTGAAATTGTAAATACTGCATTAATTACCGTTTACCTAGATCGAAAGTAAACATACAAAGTCTAAGTATGTTATGTGGTTTCCTCCAAACTTTGGTTAAAGTAATAGAATAAAATATCTCTTAAATGAAAGATAAGGAAATTGGACGATGGAAATAAATATAATTCAATTCTAAATAATTAAGATAGAAATAAAAAAGAGTTCTTCTTCTCCTTTAAAGCTTGAACGTTTTTGAGATATGTAAAGTTTAAATAATTAAAATCACATTAACGACTTAATTAAGTGGGAGCTTAGACAACCTTAGAAGATGAAAGTTTATACAAAGGCATAAATCCCAATGGCATCAATTTCATCTTCTTGGTTTTCTTTTTTCTTTCTTAACTTTTTTCTTGATTATCATTCAAGAAAATTTCGGATTGTCTAGTATTCCATCAATTAATAACCCAAGATTCCAGACTCTTATTAAATGAGACAGAGATCGAACAACCAACCAAATCTAGATAACCATCATGCTCAAATGTCCCTGTTCTTGCAGGCCACCATTGACTCAATGCACGAAGTGCAGAAGAAGCTGAAGGGTGATTCCTCACCTGGTCATCCCCTCAGTTAAACCTGTGGTACAAGAACTAGATATATTTTCGTTGCAGCAGATTGCAAACAATTATCAACTGCCTTCGCAATCCTAGTACAGGGATATCTTGAGAGACTACTACTTTCTTGGATACTAGTTTACAAAACTGCTCTTTGTTTAGTTCCATCTCTTTTTTGGACGTTCCTAGACTTAATTTTTAACGATGTAGCTCACGATCTTGCAGCTGTTTGCAAATCTAAGGATGCTTATGAAAACTAGGAATGACAGGGTTCACATCTCAGTTCAGAACCTATTGTAAACCATTTCATCCATCTGCCCATGAAAAATAAAAGAGAAAGATTATGAAAGAAAAAGAAAACCATAATTGTTTCTATGTTCATATCGCAGAATCTGTTTATAAAAGAGAGAGTTCAAATCGATATCTTACACTTCTACACAGTCAGACTGAGCACCCAAACGGAGAAAAGCTCTTTACTGAAGAATGGATAAAGCATTAAGTATAAATTCCCTTTTGAAAAATGTTTATTTTCTCATCTTCATTCTTACTTCTAAAATTATTGCAACTAGAAACAAGATTGTAATAGATATCGCATAACCAGCTTTCCATGCTCTCCCTTCACCCCCTAAGTGGATCCCGTAGAAAATATTTGCTATTGAAAGAACAATCAAACTTCTCCCAACAACGTAATGGTACAAGTTCCAATACTGTCGCGTTTTCGATGTTTTCTCCGGTCGAGCTAGAAAGGCCATCACCTACATAATTTGAAGAGAAACATAAGCTAGATGCATAAGACCATTATTTTCAATTGAATATCTAGATCCTTAATCTCAATATATCTTCGCATGAACAAATTTGTAGGATTATGTCTTTAAAATCTCCTACTGTGCTGACCACCATATGATAATAACCTTAAGAAGATGTCATAAAATTTAAAGAGTGCGAGCTAACAATAGCTGT